>CM043318.1:31742467-32074967 GCA_023736055.1 Quercus glauca | reverse complement strand
GGAATTGAAACTACAAACAAATTTTTTTTTTTTTTTTTTTCTGTAGTCTCTTCTTTTTTTTTTTTCTTTTTTTTTTCAAGCTCTTTTTTTTTTTTTTGGAAGCTTGGTGCACAATTTTAACCTAGTGCACGTCACAAAATAAGAACGAGGAACAAAGAACACAAAAGGAACAAGACAGGATGATAACAGGAAACAAAAGATAAAGGGAAAGAAAACTGATTTTAGAACCTGTGCTCTGATACCAAATGATGCGAACCTCAATCGACACGCTTTGAGACCCAACAAAAATATTGGAATACTTGCCCAAGAAAGCTAAAAATTCAGTTTTTTTGATAGAAACCTTGACCCAACGTTTATAATCGAAACGCGAACCAAAGGTATAAGTAATAGACCTTGACCCAATGATTATAATGAATCACAAACCAAAGGTATAAAGTTTGAACGCCACAAGGAGGAATCCCTAATAAGTTCACAGTTCTTGAAGAACCAAAAGAAGAGCAAAGCCTCACCTTTTCTGATTTTTATTCACTGATCTCTCTATTACAATGAGTGCATGTTATTTATATGACATGACTGGAAATAGAAAATATAAAAAACGCACTAAATAATAAAACCCTAAATAAAAGTTGATTTGGTCTGAAATTAGCAGATCTAAAATAGGAAAAATAGCTAAAAACGTTCTAAATAATAAAAGCCTAAAATTAAGGTAGATCTGGTCCAAAACTAGATGCTCCAGACTAGGAAAAATATCTATTAACTGATATGGAGCTGGAAAATTAATCAACCATTAATCCACACCATAAATCATGCCCAATTAAGCCAGATCAGCCCTCAATAGCTTGGATTAAATTTATTACGCCTTCATCTTCCTTTGGGCCAAGCTTGGAATGTCCTCCGTTAGAATCAGCCCAAATCTCTTGAACAAGCCCATTAAGTGCTTCTTTGATCTTCTTGGATCTTGCTTTAGTAATAGGCCCAACTGGAACATGCAATGGATCCTTTAATGCTTGTTGATTCTCATCAGTATGTCTTGGTTGAATTGATCATTGAAGCTTCACATTAGACTAAGGACTATCTCATCCTTGATACCCACACACATCACACAAGTCTATGATCAATGAATGCCATATTCATTTGCGTGATTGTCCTTGATTAAATGTGTTTTCACATGCTCAATCTTTGTTGATCAAACATGAAAAGATTTTTGAGTTTTTAGTTGTTTTTGGTAAGTATTTTGTTTTTACAAAAATTGTCAAAAATTTCAAAAACAGTGTAGCCATGTTCTAGCAACTCAGTCGCGGGTTGATCCAGCCGCATGCCCCAGTCGCGAGCCCACTCAGAGATTTTTCGCAGCTCACTGGCGGGTCAATGTCCCAGTTGCGAAAAATACTTAAAATATTTTTCAAAATCTGAATTTCTATGTTTCTTGCGGCTCATTGTGGCGACTTGTTCGCGGGTGAAAGGTCCAGTCGCGAGGGGTACACAGAGATTTTCATGGCTCACCTCGCGACTCTCTCGCGAGTAGACTTTCCAGTCGCAAAAAACACTTAGAAAACTTTTCAAAAATTTTGGTCTTAAGTGTTCTAGCGACTGACCCTGGCGACTTGAACGCGGCTTAACCCAGTCTTGAAAAACGCGTGTTTTGCGTTTTAAAGATAGTTTTTAAAACTTTTCAGTTTTTCCCTCGAATTTTTGTGATTGTTCATTGTCTTCCCCATTTCAAACCTCTCTCAAATTCCGTGTCACTCTTCAAAAATCCTCCATATTTGCACCTTTTCTACTTCAATCTTCAAGAAGAAGGTATGGCTTTTCTCTTTCTCACTTCTTATTTCATGATTTGAATGTTATTTTTGAATTTGTGAGTTGCGTTGCTGTTTTGAAATTTGAGTGGATTCGAATATGGGTTGAGGATATTTTGTTGGGTTTGTTTTGTTTGGGATTTGTTGCATTTAACAATCTAAGTTTTGATATGCATTTTTTTATATTTGCTATTTTGTATTGTGTTCCTTTGCTTTTTTGGACTCAGCATTCATAACATACCCATTGTGTAAAATCTGATAGATATTTGCTCAAGTGTTCAGAGATTGTTAAAATTGGTCTCTTGATGCATTTGGTTCACAGATTGCTTGATGCACATCTGTGTTAAGTATTAGGTCTTTTGGTGATCTTGCTTTACTTGTGCACACTGTCACATTGAGTTTTTTTTGGGCCATTATTGTTAATTCCTCTATACTATGGCATGTTATATTCATCTCTGCTCCTCAATGTGTTTCTAATCTGGTTCTAATGTATTAAGTGTCTATCTATTGTGCTTTGTTCTTGTGGCTTCTTCTGCTTGTTTTCAGATGGCTTCCACACCTACAAAGAAGAAGACTCCTACTAAAAAGGCTGATAAGAGGCTAAAAATGGACCATAACCTGTTTAGGTCTGTTCATCACTTTGAAAGATACAGAGATTCTTTCTTGAAGGGAACCATTATACAAGAAAGATTTGTAGAGGATGGGATAAGCTGTTGAGTGATCTACCTCCAATTTGTGAGCCCCTAATAAGAGAATTTTATGCAAATGCTATCATAAAAGAGGATGAGCTAAATTGCTGGATCAGAGGTCGTGAGTTCACCCTAGATGCATATGATATTGATGGAGTACTAGGGCTTGAGGGTTTAGAGGATTATGAATTCACAAATTACAAGGACGGGATGCTTTGTATAGAAACTGTCTAGAGTCGCATTGGTGGACAGAGAGAGGGGGGATGTCTCAACACTAATGACTTCCCTGCTGACATGAGGTGTTTGACCACCATCATGATGTTCAATCTATATCCAGTAAGGAAGCTGACTACACTTAACAATGCTAGAGCTATTTTCCTTATGGAGCTCAAGGAGAAAACCTTCATTGACATCAGCTCACACATATTTGACACAATTGTGGATGAGACTAGAACCACCTCTAGGCCCAAGCTGATCTTTCCTAGTCTTCTCATGAGACTAGAACCACCTCAGGATCAACTCAACATACTTTCAGCCAAGTTTGATAGCTTTAACACCCAGCAGTGACCCTTTGGCCATTCCGGTCAAAAATGGGGAGAATTTTTTAGAAGCAGCTCTTGAGGGGGAGTGCTAGTTTGAGGGGAAGCAGTCAAAAACAGTGTTTATCTTGTTTACTTTGTTTATGGTTATGGTTATGTTTTTATGTTTTGGATAATGTTTTGCTTTTATCATGGGTTTGATACTTTATGGTTAACGTTTTGGTAAACTCATGGATATTTTTTTAAAGCTCTTGTTTCTTGTATATATTATGATGCTATTTAGTTAGTGTTTGTATGGTACATTTGTAACCATTTGCTTCTGTAAGCTTTTAGGTTTTTGTACTCATGCTTTGTAGCTTTTGTACTTGTTGCTAAATGTCATGCATTTTCTTTAAGTACATCACTCTTGTGCCCTTGTAGGATTTTGTTCCTAGATGCATATATGTTTTATGCATTGGTTGAGTGTTGGACATACAAATGATACTCTGCAAATGAGCTTATCAGCTTGCATGTCCGGATGTTCATTCCTTGTGTGAATAAGCATTGTGATCACTATTATATAGTGATTGATTGTTTGGTTGAGCCATGGTTTATTGTTTTATCCCATTTTGCTTGATCGCATTGTACTTGCTTCATATGCATTACAAGTTTTTCTGCATACAGTGATCAAATTGTGTTGTTGTATTTCAGGAGATACTTATTCGTATGATTCAAGAGATTTTCAAATTCTAGAGTTAGGTGTGAGTGAGTTTTGTTTAACTGTTCCTAACTCACGCGTTAAGTCTAGAGTTGGTTGTAAGGTTTTGTCACGAAATAGCCAAAGGGGGAGATTGTAAGGTTGAATTTAATCAGCCATCTTGTTGGCTTTATTCCGTACCAAATTTGCTTGTATTTTAGCAATTAGTAACCCTGTATTTAGGTGGGATTCTTGTAATGGTAGTGTGTGAGAGTGTGTGAAGAAATGTTCAAGATTGTGCAAAGATGCAGAGACTCGCGATTGGAACTCGCGGGTGGCTCGCAACTGGCAAGCCGCTAGAAGGAGGTCACATGTCAAGCATGCGGGACGCTGAAGCGTCATGCCAGCTGTTGCACTACAGGGCAAAAAATCCAGACTGGCAATGCAGTTACCTCGCGGCTAGAACTCGCGGCTCAATCAAGTCGCGTGTCCAAGCAGCCAGCCAGCTCTATTTTGAAAAACTGACTCTTCGCATTCCAAACATACACCACTATATATAGACCCTTATACCCACGAAATGTAGAGAGCTTCCAGAGAGAATTTTGAGAGAGAAACCCTAGAGAAAAACAAGATTGATTCATCCACAATTTTCACCTAAGAGACTCTTTAAATTCCTCTACTCTCTTCCTTTCCATTGTTACATCCTTGAGAGGTTCTTAGACAAATCCTTTTCTCACCATACCCATATCTATGAGAAGATTTATTTGGTGCTTTGGGAAGCAATTAGGAAGGGACCTATTCATATTGGTTGATGCTATAAGTTATAGCGGAATCTGATAAGCTAAAGAAGAAATATTTTCGGCGTAACCTCGTTGGAGCAAAAAGCTTGGAGGGCTTAGATACATCGGGTAGATTAGGCTTGGAGAGTCTATTGCTGTTCATGTATCCTAACTACATTCTTTAGTGGATTATTGACCGCTTGGAGGGCGGCGGAGAGGTTTTACGCCAAGGGCTTCGGTTTCCTCTTCGATAACATATCGTGTGTTGTCCTTATGTTTGCATCTCTCTTCCCTTTATCTTTACCATTTAATTACTGCTGTGATTGTGATTAGTTATGATTTAGATTGTTTATCAATTCGATTATTAGCTTATGTTCATGTTCCGCACATTTATTGTTTGACATTAAACTTGAATTAATATTTTTGTAATTGGGATCTAAACGTTCAAAGGTGTTTTATACACATATTGAACATTCACTTCCAATGCTGCTTTCCTGGCCTACTCATGAATCTGCTCACAACTCCCACTGCATATGCAATGTCTGGCCTTGTACACACCATAGCATACATCAAGTTGCCAATAGCTGAGGCATAGGGCACCTTACTCATATGGTCCCTTTCTTCTTCTGTCTTCGGTGACTGCTCTTTGCTCAGTTTGAAATGACTACCCAAGGGTGTGCTCATTGGTTTAGCTTCATTCATGTTGAACCTGCTGAGAACTTTCTTTACATACTCTAACTGTGAAAGTTTCAATGTACCATTAGCCTTGTCTCTAATGATTCTCATACCAAGGATTTGCTTTGCAGCTCCCAAATCCTTCATTGCAAACTATTTTGACAATTGCTTCTTCAGATTATTAATCTCCTCAATGCTAGACCCTGCAATGAGCATATCATCCACATACAACAGTAAAATGATGTAAGAATTGTCAAAAGACTTAACATAGCAACAGTGATCAGCTTCACATCTCTTGAACCCAATTCTATGCATAAAACTGTCACATTTCTTGTACCACTATCTTGCAGCTTGTTTTAGGCCATACAAGCTCGTTCTTAGTTTGCAGACTAGATTCTCTTGTCCCTGAACAATGAACCATTTTGGCTGAATCATGTAAATGTCTTCCTCCAGGTCACCATGAAGGAATGCCGTCTTCACATCTAACTGCTCAAGATGTAAGTTTTCTGCAACCACCATTCCTAGTACCAGTCTAATTGTTGACATCTTCACAACTGGAGAAAATATCTCTGTGTAGTCAATGCCCTCCTTCTGCTAGAACCCTTTAACAACTAATCTGGCCTTGTAACGTTTGCTACCATCATGCTCATTCTTTATTTTGTATACCCATTTGTTGTGCAAAGCCTTCTTTCCCATTGGCAATTCAGTCAGTTCTCATGTCTGATTCCGCAACAAGGAATCCATCTCACCCTTCATGGCTAACTCCCACTTGCTTGAATTCTCATCTTGCAAGGCTTCATCATAACACTCTAGCTCACCACCATCAATCAACAGGTTAATTTAGAGTGGGTGAATAACGCTGTGGGGGTCTAATGGTCCTCGAAGATCTGCGGACTTTAGCTACAGGTGTAATCTGATCTACCTGTGAATCTACATTCTCCTTATCTTCTTCACCCCTTTTCTAGACAGTACTTTCAGTCAATTCATCTAAGTTGACAAACTCAGATTTCTTTTGATCTATCTCTGTAACATCTGACACTACAGTTAACCTGTCCTTGTACATAGCCTGTTCATTAAATATCACATTTCTACTTCTGATGATTTTCCTGTTTTGTTCATCCCAAAACCTATAGCCAAATTTCTCATCACCATAGCCAATGAAAAAACATATTTTAGACTTTGCATCAAGTTTACTACGAGCATCATAATCAATATGAACATAAGAAACACAACCAAAAACTTTTAAATGTAGAAACTTTACCTCTTTACTGCTTCAAACCTCCTCAGGAAGTCTGAACTCCATGAGAACTGATGGTCCTCAGTTTATCAGGTGAGCTGCAGTGCTAACAGCATCAGCCCAGAAAGGTTTTGGTAGTCCAGCATGCAACCTCATACTCCTAGCACGCTCATTGAGAGTTCTGTTCATTCGCTCAGCCACACCATTCTGTTGTGGTGTCCTAGGATTGGTCTTCTCCATCCTAATTCCCTGTGCAACACAATACTCACTGAACCCTCCATCTATGTACTCTCCTCCATTATCTGATCTCAAACATTTTAATTTCAAACCTGTTTCTATCTCAACCATGGCCTTCCACTTCTTAAAAGTTTCAAATACATCAGATTTATTTTTCAGAAAATATACCCATACCTTTCTGCTTGAGTCATCAATGAAGGTGATGTAGTACCTTGAACCTCCAAGGGATGCAACCGGAGAAGGCTCCCACAAATCAGTGTGTACTAACTCCAATTTTCAGCCTTCGGTGTTCTGCCAGTTTTCAAGAAACTCACCTTTTTCTACTTTCCTAAAATGCAGCTTTCACACATGTCAAAATCAATGAACTTCAATTCTGGTAGCTTTCCTTTTGACAACAGCATCTTCATCCCTTTCTCACTTATATGACCAAGCCTGCGGTGCCATAGGCTTGTATCAGTCCTTGCTTCAGCAACTGCAACTGTATCTCTTGGACTTGAGGTCATATATAGAGTGCCAGTCTTCTTTCCACGAGCCAATACTCTAGCTCCCTTTGTAACCTTTCAAGTACCACCAACAAATAGTATTGCATGCCCTTCATCATCAAGTTGTCCAACAGAAATCAGATTCCTCCTCAGGTCAGGAATATAACAAACCTTCTCCAGTAAACAAACAGACCCATTGGGCAGCAATATCTGGATGTCTTCCATACCTACAACATCCAAGGCTGAACCATCACCCAAATACTCCTTACCAAAATCACCTGCAACATAATTCTGTATGATTTCTCGGTGTGGAGTGGTATGAAACGAAGCTCCTGAGTCCAAAACTCAATCATCAAGTGGACTGTCTACTACAAGAAGTAGTGCATCCTGTACCTCTTCTATTACAACATTAGCATAATCATCTTCATTCTTCTTCTTAGGACTTTTGCATTACCTCCTAAAGTGACATGTTTTCCCACAGTTCCAGCATTGTACTTGTTGGCCTGATCTAGATTTACTTCTGTTTCGATTAGAATTTCTGGATTTTGATCTACCTCGATTTGAATTTTTGTCATTACCTCTGGCTCTTGTCTCAAGGTTTAGGGCATAACCAGATCCTAAGGTTTCGCCTGCATCTTTTTTGCAAATCTCCTCAGCCATAATTAAATCTCGTATGTCATTGTACTTCAGCTTTTCTTTTCCTGTAGAATTGCTTACCGCCATCCTCATTGCCTCCCAACTGTTTGGCAAAGAAGCCAAGATGATCAGAGCACGAATCTCATCATCAAAATCAATTTCTACAGACGACAATTGATTTGTGATAGTGTTAAATTCATTCAAATGTAATGCTACTGATACATTCTCTGCCATCTTCAAATTGAACAGTTTCTTCATTAGATGCACCTTGTTGTTTGCTGACGGATTTTCATACATACCAGACAAAGCCTTCATCAGATCTGCTGTGGTCTTCTCCTTTACAACATTGTGTTCAACAGACCTAGACAGAGTTAACTTGATAACTCCTAGTACCTATCTGTCAAGAAGAGCCCATTCCTCAGCCTTCATAGTCTCAGGTTTTGTCCCCAAAAAAGGCCAATGCAATTTCCTCACATTGAGATAATCTTCAATCTGCATCCTCCAATACGCGAAGTCTGTGCCATCAAAATTTTCTATTCCAAACGCCTTTCCTACTTCCTCTGCCATTGCTCCCACTCAAACCTAACCCTAGGCTCTAATACTAGTTGTAGGGAATTCAACCTGAAATTCCCAACCTGTGAGAAATAAAAAATAGAGAAAACACACGTCAAAGAAAACAATCACACGCACAAGACAATATTTACATGGTTCGGCAATTTGCCTATGTCCAAGAAGTTACAGGGATTTCACTATTATCAGGGAAAAAATACAGAGTGTGGCTACAATGTTTTCACTCTCTCAAAAACAACAACAACAAGTCGAAACCCTAATCACCAAAAAACGGTTTCTATATCCTCCACTCCATGGACTAAGCCTCAAAAAATCTCCCATTAAAAAACCACTCAACATTATTCGGGTCGGGTCGGGTCGAGTCGTCAACCGAATCAAACATAACTAGGCTCCACAAAGCCCAACATATAGAAGTTCAAAAGGCTTGAAGCTTGTGTGCAGTCACATCAGTTTTATAAACAGAGTACAGAAAGTTTCCTTCTTGTGGATTTCTTTCATTCATATCTTCATCTGTTGCTTGGGAATCTAATTTCTTCAAATTTGAAGTTTAGGAGTATGCTAATGAGCCATCATAAGTGTCATTTCTTCTACATTTGGCTATTTGAGAGAAACATAGTTCTAAGAAATCTATAAACATAATGGGCCAAGCATGAGGCTTAGTTACATGACTTTTTCCATTCTTGTTCTTGCCGTAGGAAAAACCACAACTTGGAGTATCTAGGTTTTCTACTTTCCTTCCTCTTCTTCATTTCTAAGCATCCAATTGGAGCACAAATGTATCTTTACTTCCAAAAGGTTTTTTTTCCCTGATCTTTTGTTTCTTTATTTTTCTGTACTTGTAATTTAGGTTCTCCTACATTCTTTTTCTATCTTAAATCACTGGCGTTTGGCTCTTCTTGTTAAAGTAAAGAGAACTTAGGTTCATGGTTTTCTTGTTTTTGCTTTCTAGAATTAGACTAATTTACTAAAGCCAAATAATTTTGACAGGCTTCTTTATTAGAATTGATCTGAAATATAGAAAATTCCAAACATTTAATTTGAAATGTTTTTGAAATTCCACTTTGTTTTGTTGACAAAACTAATAATGATGGACACTTCTATTTTGATAAATCTTTCACATAACATTTTGATATTGATTCGTGATTCTGTTGTTAATAATTTTCTAGTTATGATTTACAAACCATTTCTCTCTCTTTCTCTCTCCCATGATATATATATATATATATATATATATATATATTAGTGCTTTCCTTATATATCTTTTGTTCCCAGTTGATTCTTCCCTGTCCACATTATTCCAGTTTCTTTGAAGGTGAAAAGATAAACAAACAAATTTGATGTTCTCGATTGATTCTTCAACTTCTTGCAGCCAAGAAATTAGATTACACTTGGTTTGGTTGAATATTTTCTCTGTTGTTGGGGGACCAAACATAGTACTTTCTATGGTTTCCAAATCCTTCACCTCAACTTCATAGCTATTTTATGCTTCTCTCTGTTCTGTCTTTATTTATTTATTTTGCAATATTTAGATGTTCTTTTTATTGGTGTTCTCTTATGTAAATTGCTTTACTTGACATCACAGGCTAGTGGCCGAGATTCCATGACCGGATGATTATATTATACTTACACTTCATTAGAGGTTTTGATGAAAGGGAAATGGTCTATCTTTTAGGTACTTACTAGTTCTCTGCCTTTTCTCATTTTATGCCCTTGTTTTATGGAATTGAAAAAGGTTTAATTTGCATCGGTTCCTTGGTCATCTGAAGGTGCACACAAAATTGGGAAGATTGGCTGTGAGTTCATACAGAAACACCTCTATGACTTCAAGGGGACAGGGCAGCCTGACCTAACCATAGCTTCTGATTTCCTCACTGACATGAGAATGGGGTGCCAAGACAGTAATAGGACCACCACTCAGCCTTCTTCTTAACCCATGTAATCATTGGAAATGAGTGAGTCTGCATGAATTCACAGCCAGTCATTAAAAAGGGGAGAGGACTCCTTTTTGCTGATCAGCAGTAGCTGGCTAATGAGAAGACCGCAAGATTGGTAAGGGCTTATGCTTCAGATGACGGATCAACCAACCGCAAGACTGGACTTTGCTTGGGCAATGATGAAGATGCCAGTACTTAATGTTTTGGCTGGATCTCAAGGTCAGGTCCAACGGAACTGCTCCTTGCCTTTTGTCAGTTCCTAAGTGACAATCTTGACCATAATGAACTCTTGACATCGTTATATTTTCATATAAGCTTCTCTTTAAGTTCAATGTTTGATTGTAGATGCAATGACTTTTAAACTTCTTGCCTGTGCTAATTTGAGTCTATATATAAAGGCAATGACATAGCGTAGACATTAGACACAATGATGAAATATGTAATGGCTGTTGAGTTCTTTAGAAATATAGAATTACAATGTTTGGAATGTTAACCAAAGTTAACTAATATTTGGGGAGATCATAATCTATGCTGCAACATCGAAATTAATTTTAATTGGGTGTTAGTGTTTCTAACGAGTTTTGGCTGATTATTCATCATCTAAAGGAGATGCTAGTTTATTCTTTTTGAGTTTGAACTTCAGAAATAGGAAAGTCTACAATTCTGTGTCATGAAACAAAGAAATTGATTTGTCTATAATTTTCTTTATTTCTTTAATCACCAAGTAAAATATAGTGACTCATAGGCATAGCTTTCAATCAGATGCCATTATGTTTTATTGTCATCAGTTAGTATTCAATTACACTTATCATGCCTGCACATCCAAAGTCATTCTTTAGCTGGGAGCCACTCATGAAGAAGACAACAATGGTACAATCCATGTGTTGATACCCACTTTCGTGACAAATTTCCTTCAAGCCCAATTTGCAAGTAGTGAAGTTCTTCTGTATCTTCTCAAGGCATGACTCAAGCACAATGTCATTGTTACAACTTCCTTGTCCATCAGCTTTCATTTCCTCCAACGTCATTTCTCTCAAGTCCACACCATGCGCTAGAGTTGTTCTCTAAAAATCTGTTAAGAACAAGGTCAACAATCCGTTTGGAGGCTTCAAGCGTTCATATTAGCCTCCACACTGTTTTAGTGAAACTTCATATTAGCCTCCACGCTGTTTTAGTGAAACTAACTCAAAATTCTTTTACTTTTACTATTTTAACAAGCATACACCTACATTAGCCTCAATATTTATTTCTCACAGCTATTAATTTTTTTTCCTCTTCCTCATCCCATTTCACAGTCTAAATCAGTTGTGTCCCATCCACCAATGGGCAGTGACAGTAAGGAGAATTGGAATGTTTACTAGATTGTGGGTTTTTCTCGATAGATTTCTTTATTGAAAAACAATTGGAAAAAACATAATGATCGAATAAATAATTTAACTCCAAAGTCTGATGAATCAACTACAAAGATCAGTACTATCCCATATTATAGAAACCCACTTATTGAAATTTTTAATCACTGAAGTTATTTTCAATTCAACGTTTAATGCATACATATAACTAAAAAGAAAAAAAAGTTCGACTTACCTCTAGTACTTCTTTAATCAAAATCTCTTTTTGTTTTAATGAAAAACTGCCACATCACCCACTGACTAAATAAAAATTGAAGATTAAAACTCACTACCATTTGTTATTGTATATTTAAAACAGAAGAAAACCTCCACTTAAAAAAGTACCAGAATTAAGCCAAATGAAAAATAAAAAAATAAAAAATAAATGACGAGAAGGTTTCCAAAATATGAACAACGAATGAGTATTTTCTTGCCTACATATAACTATACCGAACAATAAGTCCAACAATGCCACTACAAGCTATTTTCATTTCAATAGCAATAAACAACTCAAAAACTACTTCCAAGGCCAAAGCAATCCTTCTATTTCTTGACAAATCAGCAATCATGTGGAGCACTAACTGGATTTACAAATTACTTTTGCAGCGATACCCGTGTGGAAATGGATCTGGTTCTATAGGGAAGTTGTAAGTTTTTTCTTATTTTGGATTGGTCTTTCTTTGTAAGGGAACATCATTGGAAGGTTTCGGAAGTCGCACCCATCAGTACTGAACATGAAAAGATTTTCTTTTGTAACACATACTTATGACTCTTAAACATCTCCTTAAACATCTCCTGATAGCCTACAACATAACACAGTCAAAATCTTAGAAGAACGGTAGAGTGAAATGGAACTAGTCAAATGATTAGATCAACAAATTTCATGCTCACAACTAAAAATGAAAAATTACTTGAAGAATAGAGGAAATGAAAAAAAAAATTTCCAATTTATTATTCAAATTCACCTTGGTAAAATACCCATCACTATGTTACTTTAAGCTAATAAGGAAAAAAGAATGACCATACACCACTTGGTTTTTGTTTTGAATACAAACAATATTTTATTCACTGCCAGGAGCAAAGAATACTCATCTGTCCCTTCATCAACAGCATCCAGGGTATCTTAAACAGTAAGCACAACCAAATCACCTCTTCTATTGTTTCTTCAGTTTCCTTCTTGTGATTATAGGCTTCCTCCACTGTTGTCAATTGCACAAGCACAATGCCATTCTTCTAAAGAAAAAAGCATTCATCATAGTTTTGCAGAGGCAAGAGGACTCATCTATCATGCAATGCAATAATTACACATGATCCTATGTGCATTTTCCAACATACCACGGAAGTCGATTCCAGTTTTCTTCACTTTGGAGATATAATTCCATCAACCAATGAATTATGGAGAACATGAAAACCATTGCCATAACTGTGTAGAGAATCATGTTCATGTTCAAATGCAACACAGTGGAGCTTCTACCATTTTAATTTCATTGATTACGATTTTATTCATTTATAAAATTCTGCATTGGATCATGGGGTCAGGTTCACTTGCCTAACCATTATAGTATGATCTTCTAATTCATGTTGATAACTCTTTCTATGAGACCCATATGCTTCTTGAATATTTGACATCCAAAAATATTACCTTACAACAACACTAGGTTTTTTAATAATTAACAACAACACTAAGCTCACCTAACTTTTTCCTCAGTAAATTAGGCAAAGATCCTGAAAAGGGCAAGGTATGCATTTGTTACATCTAACTTTGCTCAAAAATATAACAAAACCAGAAGATGCTAACAAGTACGAATTTCAGACTGTCCCCATCTTTTAGATCTAAAAGACAGTATCAAGGAAATTCTGAAAAGCAGCTGATTAATGTGCACCAATTAATAATTTTAGCATATAAAGATAAGTCAATAATATAATTCATTGTTTTTACTTTGAAAATAAATAATAATTATCATGATAGTGAAAATATTTACAAGAGTTCCTAGAACGTAAATAAACAATTATACAAATATAATAATATTTTACAGGTTATTACTTCTACAAAAAAAAAAAAAAAAAAAAAAACCATATATCTTCAAATGGGCAATAGTTGATAAAATCTATTGAAGCAGTAAATTACCTCAACCATATCTAGCACTAACATATCTCCCAAAAAAAAAATATATATATATATATATATAGCACAACCAAGCCTGCTGCTGGCTTTATTGGATTGGGTATGGGGTAGCAACTGTTATGTTGGAACCAAAAATGGATTCAACTTTTCTTCTATATCATTTGGAATCATTAAACTTGAACAAAATGCTCTCCCAGTGCTATATATTCCCAATTTCAACAAAATATTAGCCAGCCTTCATTTTTCAGCAGAATACCAACATCTCATAAGCCAATCATTTTTAACTACATAGAGATAGTCCTTGCGAAACTAAGAAGGAATAAAAATTTTACAAATGGGGAGACAAGCCGGTGTAAAGGCATTGATAATTTAAGATGCACACACACACACACACATATATAAAACTCTAAAACAAATTTGACTTTTTGTACTAGTAAGTTACTCATACACTCAGTGGAGCATTACCATAGCCTCACCTTCCATCCTAGTATTATGTGAAAAGGAAGTACTAGTTGAGTTCTACTTCAACTGAGAATCTAAATGATGGTAGGTACACAAATTAAGAACCCTAGTTTTCCTAATAAAGGAGAGCAAGCTATGTCACCAAGCTACAAGACTCTTGGCAAATAAAGAAAATGAGAACCAAAATAATTCATCTTCCTCTCGCACAAATATTACAATAACAACCAATCGTTAGTCCCAAGATTTGCGGTCGGCAATGGATCCTCAACAAATTAGCCACATTCAGCCACATGTATTTCTTTTCGCATTTTGATTCTATTCAAAGAAATGTTTTCAAAAACATACAGTACATGTCAGTATGGCCTGACCTTCTTCTAGTACCGGTCACAAGAACAGTAGAAACAACCCCACTATTTTGTCCCAGTCAAATTATAGGACTGTATCGATTGGTTCCAGAAATTCAGTATTATATATTCGGTCCAAAATGTTAAACAAAAAAACACAAACAAAACAAAACAATACCTGAGCTTTGTAAGGGAGGAGGACACCGCTGTCGAGAAGGTGTCAAGCCATCAATGAAGTCTTGCCAGATCCACCCAACATTAAGTTGTCAAGGCATGAGGAGCCTCAACTTTTCTCATATCTCTGTTCAACAAGATTGCTAATTGTTCTTTGTTTTCTGCGCAACAAACAATGCTTCACTGCCAGCATATTCTATGAAAATGTAAAACAATAAAAGACTTGGCTTCAAAACTTTTCACTTTATGTACACACTTCTGATATCTTTTTTCTTTTCTTTATGCCTTGGTCTGTAAATCACTTATCCAAAAAAAAAATATATATATATATATATATATTTTTTTTTTGGCCATCAATTGTATTTTCATTTTAGGCCCTAGTATTTATTAAACTCCTCTAAAGAATATATCATATAAGAATCACATTCTAAAAGAAATGGAGTGTACAAAGTCTACAACATACTGCACATCACTTGTGGGACACAAAGTTCACCTAAAACTAGGTTATATAGGAATTACATTCTAAAATAAATGGAGTCTACAAAGTCCACAACATAGTGCATATCTCTAGTGCCAAGAATACGAGAAAATCCAACTAATAATCTCAAAAACACATATTCAACACCAATAAAGATCTCCACTCCATTGAATAATGTGTTTATTTCCCTCCCACCATATAATGCACAATAAGCATAAGGGGATTATATTCCGAGTAAAAGATTCACTATGATTCCAAACCAGTTCCTCTCCACCCAAACATTAAATCTACTGTCACTTAGACATTACCTAATGGATCCCAAGTATTTTTTTGATGAGTCCAAAGTTTATTAAAAAGAGGAGAGAGAGTGGCACAAAGGATGTGAACATTCCCAAATCAAAGAATAAAAATCACTAAGAGAGGAAAACTAAAAAATCAACTTAGACATCTAATGGATGCAACTCTGAGCCTGCATCTAGCTGTACAAGGATCTCAAAATTTGCTCTGTGATTACAAAGGTAGGATGTTCCACCCCATCAAAGTCCCTCATATTTTGTTCATAACACAGAATCCACATGACAGAAAGGGGCGTGGCTGACTACACCTTGGATATTATGTGTTGCTAAAAGCATCCCTGTCAACACTCTAATAGATGAAGCACTGATTTTTCACCAAAATTTTAGACTGGAGGCAAATCAAAGTTGCATGGGGGCATGGATTTCTGAAACCTTTAAGCTTTTAACCTTGCTCTTTTAGCAAAACAAGGGTGGTGTCTTATGCACAACACCTGATCCTTCCCTACAAAGTGTTCAAGGCAAAATACTTCCCCTCATGATCATTCTTGGAAGCAAGACCAAGACATAACACATCCTTTGGATGGATAAGCAATCTTGAATCGAAAGAAGTTATGCATTTGGGGACAAAGTGGAGAGTTGGAATGAGCTCCCAACGAGTAAGTGTGGGTGGAAGAACTAATTCATAAAGAAAGGAAAAGACAGATTACAGATAATCCATGGAAGCCGAAATAATAAGAAGAACACCGTTGAGTCCCAAGCTGCCTGAGGACAAAGTATTTTGGATTGGAAATTCCACAGGTATATTAATCTTAAGGAGTGCATATAACCTGGGCCTAGAGTGTAAAAATTAGGAGCATGAGGGAGAGAGTTCCAACAACAATGGCTCAAAGATGCAATGGAAGAAAGTTTGGCAAATGAAGCTGCCAAATAAAATCAGATTCTTTACATGGTGTGCCAACCCATCAAAGGAAATTTGGAAAGAAGAAATCTTACAAGAGAAAAGATGCAAAGTATGCAAGAAGTCGAATGAAACAGTAAACTATGCATTGTGGGAATGTTAGCTTGCAAAAGAGGTATGGAGGATCAACCCCTTTCACTTTAAAACTACTGGAAGCCCTAAGAAAATGGACTTTACCAAGACAGTTTGGACAATGGTGGAACAACATGGAGAGGATGATCTAAAATTATTTTTAACACTGTCATGGGCACTATGGAATCATAAATATTAGAAAAGATGCAATGCAGAGGATGATCTAAAATTATTTTTGTAAAGTTGTTATTTACAACTATATTTTTTGTTGGCTTTTATTCCGTGCCAAATTTGATTGTAATTGATTTCAATCTTGTATACCCTGTATTTATTGTGGGATTTATTGTAAGGGTTATGTGAGAGAGAGAGAGTGTGTGAAGACTCAAGAAATTGAAGACTGAAGGGTTTTCGCGGGTATCTCGCTACTACACATCCCGCGAAATGGTGCATGTGCCCTGCACGTGCTGGAAGCTGAAGAGTCATGCCAGGCTGTCATTTTCGCGAGTGTCTCGCTGGTAAAGCCTTCCCGCGAGACAGTCGCGAAACATTCTGCCTGGAGGATTTTTTGAGTGACCTTTTTACCCTTTACCCACTCTATATATATACCCTCATTACCCACAAATGTTGGTGTGGCTATTCAGAGAAAAAAAACCCTAGATAGGTTTTCTACAACTCACCCACCCATCTTTTGAGAGAGAGCTACTCCTCCTTAGTGAGAAATCATTGTAGCCTCTTCTCCATCCCTCTCCCATTATCATACTTTGAGAGGAGATTTGTACCAAAACACAACCCACACACATTCAGAGTGTAGAGAGTGTTTTGGAGCTATTGGGAAGCATTGGAAGAAGCCAAGGATGGCAAATGCAACATGGAGCTTGTTGCGGGATCCGGAGAGCTAGACAAGACATGGTTCCGAGAAGCCTTGTTGGAGTAGGAGCTTGGAGGGCTTAGGTGCATCGGGTAGATTAGGCTTGGAGGGTCTCTTGCTAACCCATGTATCCCAACTGATTGTCTAGTGGATCGATTTCCGCTTGGAGGGCGGCGGAGAGGTTTTTCGCCGAGTTCTTCGGTTTCCTCTTCGAGAACACGTCTCGGTGTTTTCTGTGTTTGCACCCTTCTTCCCTACTCTTGTTTATTTCATTTTTACTGCTGTGTTGCTTTAAATATGGATTAGAGTAGTTGTATTGCTTATACGCTTGTGTTTACACTATTCCGCACTTATCATTAAGTTAGTGTAAAATCAACCAAGCCGTAATTTTAATTTGGGGGTCTAAACCGCTCGTGTGTTTTCAACACATTTTCGAGCTTTCAATTGGTATCAGAGCGGGTACACTTGTTTTGGTTTAAATACCTAAGTGTGATCCTTGACCCCTTGTGTTTATTTGCCATGGATTGTGCTATGTATGCCTCTTTGTATGATTTGGTTGGTGATAAATGTAACATGCCACGTGTTTGTGAAAATGCCTCTATGAGTGATAATCCTCATAATTGTGATGCTATGTTACATGAATCTTTGGGTGTTGTTGATATTCCTAACACCAAACTCTTAAAGAAAAATGCTAAGAAATTTCAAAAGAATTTAAGCAAGTTATTTTGTGAAAAGGATGATTTGATTGCTAAGCTCAATGAATCCATCAAATTGGTTGAAAAATATAAGAAACTTGCTAAAAATTCTTTTGAAAAGCTGAAAGAGTTTGAATGTTTGAATATGGACTTGGATGCTAAACTTGTTTTGTCTAACAAACTTGTTGATGATCTTAAATCTGAAAATGAATCTCTTAAGATGCATGCCAAGTGTTTGATTGCTGAACCTATTGTTAAAAAGGATGAAAATATATGTTGCAATCATGTTGTGGTACCCGATTTTGTGCCTAATGTGTGCTCTGCCTCAAAGGACGAATCGGTGTACATTCCTCCACATAAAAGAAATCAAAAAGTGGAGAGAAAGGCTCTTAAGCCACAGCCTCTGTTTAGGTCTCAACCTAAGGCTTTGGATGGATCTAAGTTTGTTCCAACTTGCCACCATTGCGGTGTGATTGGTCATATAAGGCCTCAATGTTCTAAGTTGAAGAGAGAACAAAACCATGTTGCTAGATCCCTTCCCAAAAGGCCTAGTGGACCTAAACACATTGTTTGTCACCATTGTGGTGCCCTTGGTCATCTAAGACCTCATTGCTCTAAGTTTCATGCTCTTAAAAGAATTAAAAGAAAAGAGAAACTTGAACTTCTTGGAAGTTGTGCTTTGCATGATAAACCGGACTTGAGTGAAAATAGCATGTTGTTAAAGAAAGTGTTTAATGCTCTTAACTCCTTGACTATGTGCATCTCCGGTTCTCATTCTCCCAACCCTCGTCTCACCTCTCTTGAGACACTCATTCCAAACAATCATTCCGTTTGGATGAGGAAGGGTTCCTATGGTTGAGTTTTTGTTCTTTTGGTCCTTGATCTAATTCTTTCGATCTTTGTAGGACCCTTCATGCATTAGATGCCATATCTTCATGCATTTGTGCATCTTGCATTTATTTGTATGCATTGCTTTTGTTTTGATCTTACTTTTATGTTTTTTTTGTGTGTGTAAAAATCCAAAACAACATAAAAAGTGAAAAATTCAAAAAGTTTGATCGTATATGCTTGAGCACATATCTCATGTGAGTTTGGCCTAGTACCTTCGTACTAATGGCGTAGTGCATTTACGAGCTTAGCTTGTTTTGTATGCACCTATTTCTATGTGGAAGAAATCTTGAAAACTATGTGTGACTGTTGTAAATAGATCTTCAAGCTTGTCATGAATGATTGGTCAATAGTCTTGTTGGTCTTGATACTTGCATAGACTTGTGTCTATATCTCTTCCCACTTTATTTTTATGTTTTTGCAAAAAGAGCTCACTAAGTGTAAATCTCAAAATGAAAAGAGATATTGAGCTGCAAAAGCCTGTCGCACATACTAGTATTTGACTAGGAAAAAGGGAAAGCGACTCTTTTAATGTAAATTTTATGGTGCTCAAAAAGCCAAAGGCTAATCATCAATGTTGAAATATCATAAATTTCAAGCACCTATCTCAAAATGAGATGTTTTGTCCATACAAAATAAAATGGACCAATTGTTATGCTTTATGTAGAAGCCAAATGAAAAGCTTCTAAGTTATGTATTCAATGTGTGGGAGGTCATATATACTCATTTCTATAATGGAGATAGTCCACTTGATTTCGCATCAGTTGTGTATGACTTGTTTGAATTAATCATTGAAGCTTCGCTCTGGTCTAAGGACTATTCCACACTTGATTCCCACACACAACACATAAGTTTAATGTTCAATGAATGCCTATTTCATTTGTGTGTTTGTACGTGATCAAATGTGATGTGTGTGTGCTCAACCTTATGTGGTTCAAACCAAAAAGATTTTTGTTCTTTTTGTTTGCTTTTGGAAGTGAATTGTATCACCCATGTTTTTTCAAAGTTTTCAAATTGTTTTTGTGTGAAAAACATGTTTTCTAGGTGTTTTCATGACTTATGTCATGTTTAAGTTCAGTCATGAGTGAAAGGGTCCAATTCGCAAGTTTTTCAGCTTTGGACAGAGAGTTTCGCGACTGTTTCGCGGCTGTTTCGCGAGTAATGCTTACCTGCGAGATACCAGCGAAAATTTCCAGATCAGCTTTTTAAAGGGCATTTCGTGGGTCATTTGTTTCAAACGTCTCCCATCCTCTCCCAAACCCCTGGTTTAATGTTTCTACATCAAAACCCAACTAAATTCAAGTGTTTTTCATTCCATAAACATCTCTAAGGTAATCTTTAACTCTTTTCATTGATTTTGATCCTTAGATTACGTTTTTGGGGGTTTTATGTTCATAGTTGGGATTTTCTCAAATGGGAGCTAGAAAACTTATTTTCTGTCAATCTTTTTGATTGGGCTTTGTTTTAAATGATGATTTGGTTTGGTTGTTGGCCCCTTGTGGCAAAAATAACATGTATTTAGGCAAGATTTTCATATGTTCTTGCATTGTTCATCATACATGTGTAGTATGTGCACTCTAAGTGTTTGATAAAATGCCCAAATGGCATTTTCTCGTTATTTTGGACTCCGATGAGTTCCAAACTTTGGGGATCACCATAATCATTCATGTTTATCATGTTTTGATCATTGGTGGTGTGTTTTGTACACTTTGCCCCTTGAGTGCGTTGCTCATGCATTAGTCATGCATCACACACGCACACTAGTTGCATTTTGTTGCACACACTCTAACACTTGACATGTTTTTGCATTCACTCATGCTAGTTAAATCTTTTTAGACCTTTTAGCACATATAACATGTTCTTGTGTCCATGTCATGCCTAGGTCCATATCATGTTCCATCATCCTTAGCATGACATGTTTTTTATGCTTTGTAGCATTTTTTTAATGTTTGTATTATGTTTGAGCTTCAGTTTCTCATTCATCTTGCACTCCTCATGCATCATCTTCATATCCTCTTTTCTTTCCCTCATTCCTCTTGATTAATTTGTCTATTCGTGACAAAAAGGGGGAGAGTATCGTCATTTCTATATGACTTATGTGCACACTCTTAGGGAGAGAAAGCTATAGGGGAGATGCATATACCAAGGGGGAGAAGACATTCTTTTTGAGAAAACCTTGATTTACTTTATGTTTGTTTTCTCGTTACTTTATGATGCTTTGATATGCTTTGTTGCTCTCATTGCATCGTGTTTATGTGTTGGACATGCTTTTATCCTTATGCTATTGTGCTTTATTGGTTGCATGTTCGGATGATCACTTGCTATTGTGCTTTATTGGTTGCATGTTCGGATGATCACTTTCTTTGCTATATGATCATTGTTGTCATTTCCATATGACTGTTTGGTGTATGATCAAGTTGCTCACATGTTTCACATCATGTTTACTTGATCGCAATTTACTTGTTACATTATACTTGTCCGTTCATTACTTGCTTTACCTTGAGGGTCTAATGTGTTTTGTGCAAGTGTTTCAGGTTACAAGTATATATGTTCCAAGTTCATCACAGCTCCTATGATTCATGATAGGGGGAGTGATATGATAGGGAAGTACTTTATAATTTGTACCCATGTTGCTTATGTAAGCTTTAAGGGTTTGTTTCATGCATAATTTGTAGGTCTTTGTGGTTTGTGCCATGCATTTGCTATACCATGCTTATGCAGCCTTTATGCATGTTTGCTTGTTGTTCAATGTCATGCATTTTACTTCAAGTACATCACTCTTGTGCCCTTGTAGGATTGTTCCTAGATGCATATACGTTCTATGCATTGGTTGAGTGATGAACACTCTTGTGCCCTAGTAGGATTGTTCCTAGATGCAAATACTTCGTGTATTTCGCATTGGTTGAGTGTTGGAGTTGCAAATGATTCTCTTCAAATGAGCTTATCATCTTGCATATCCGGATGTTCATTCCATGTGTGAATGAGCATAGTGATCACTTTTGTATAGTGATTGCTTGTTTGATCTTGCCACGATTTATTGTTTTATTCCATCTTGCATGATCACATTATATTTGCTCCATATGCACTTCAAGTTTTTCTGCATACAATAATGTTATTGTGTTGTTGTGTTTCAGGAGATACTTGTTCATATGTTTCAAGAGCTTATCAGAATCTAGAATTAGGTGTGAGTGAGTTTTGCCTTTGTTCCCAAACTCACGTTTAAGTCTAGAGTCTGTTTTAGGGTTTTGTCACGGAATAGCCAAAGGGGGAGATTGTAAAGTTGTTATTTACAACTATATTTTTTGTTGGCTTTTATTCCGTGCCAAATTTGATTGTAATTGATTTCAATCTTGTATACCCTGTATTTATTGTGGGATTTATTGTAAGGGTTATGTGAGAGAGAGAGTGTGTGTGAAGACTCAAGAAATTGAAGACTGAAGGGTTTTCGCGGGTATCTCGCTACTACACATCCCGCGAAATGGTGCATGTGCCCTGCACGTGCTGGAAGCTGAAGAGTCATGTCAGGCTGTCATTTTCGCGAGTGTCTCGCTGGTAAGGCCTTCCCGCGAGACAGTCGCGAAACATTCTGCCTGGAGGATTTTTATGAGTGACCTTTTTACCCTTCACCCACTCTATATATATACCCTCATTACCCACAAATGTTGGTGTGGCTATTCAGAGAAAAAAAAACCCTAGATAGGTTTTCTACAACTCACCCACCCATCTTTTGAGAGAGAGCTACTCCTCCTTAGTGAGAAATCATTGTAGCCTCTTCTCCATCCCTCTCCCATTATCATACCTTGAGAGGAGATTTGTACCAAAACACAACCCACACACATTCAGAGTGTAGAGAGTGTTTTGGAGCTATTGGGAAGCATTGGAAGAAGCCAAGGATGGCAAATGCAACATGGAGCTTGTTGCGGGATCCGGAGAGCTAGACAAGACACGGTTCCGAGAAGCCTTGTTGGAGTAGGAGCTTGGAGGGCTTAGGTGCATCGGGTAGATTAGGCTTGGAGGGTCTCTTGCTAACCCATGTATCCCAACTGATTGTCTAGTGGATCGATTTCCGCTTGGAGGGCGGCGGAGAGGTTTTTCGCCGAGTTCTTCGGTTTCCTCTTCGAGAACACGTCTCGGTGTTTTCTGTGTTTGCACCCTTCTTCCCTACTCTTGTTTATTTCATTTTTACTGCTGTGTTGCTTTAAATATGGATTAGAGTAGTTGTATTGCTTATACGCTTGTGTTTACACTATTCCGCACTTATCATTAAGTTAGTGTAAAATCAACCAAGCCGTAATTTTAATTTGGGGGTCTAAACCGCTCGTGTGTTTTCAACACATTTTCGAGCTTTCAATTTTGTCAAGTTACCATTATGGAACAGATCAGAGTTCATACGCATGAGGCATGCTGATTCCTCCTTTACTGAGGGTGTACAGATTCAACGTAAAAGGGGCAATTCTTTTAAAATTTGAAAAAAGCAGGAATGGGGCTGGGGGTTAGAGATGACAAGTACTTTGTGTTTGTGATAGTAGGTATGAGCAGAAGTGAGAAGATCATGGCTGCAATGGAGGAAATGAAAGCTTTTGTAGCAGAGGTAGCACTTGACATTGCAAAAGATGTGGGGTTACAAGATAAAAATCTGGAGACGATTCCCTAACAGTTGCGAAAGCTTTGAAGTCCAAGGAGAATAACGGTGAGGCATTTGATAAATGGTGCACATCATGCTCTTGAGAAAAAATTCAAAGGTGGAACATCATGATGGAAATATGAGTGTACGCAGCGGAAAAAAAAAAAAAAAAATTTAACGGATCTACTTCATTCGCAATTGTTAACATGTGTCATATAAGTTTCAGAATTAGAGAACAAAAGAGTGTACCTTGGTATGATGAAATTCAAAATCATAAATCAGAAGCACTTGGGAATACTTTTAATCTTCACTCCAATTCCACTTGATGCCTAAGATGTGTGGTCTCTCAATCAATTATGTGTGTGTTCTAGAGAGAATCAAAGAGAGTGTCTCTTCCTCACATATATACCAATTCATGTTCTTACAAATTCTATATGTTTCTCTCTTTATAACTGATTATCTAATTGGGCTAACCTTTTGGTCCTTTCCAATTGGGCTTTAGTGTGTGGCTTGGAGTGGGACCAAAAGGGAACAAATAAGACTCTAGCTCCAATGGACCTTGAGTTTTTCTGTCAACTCTTGACAAGTCCAAAATTACCATTAACTATATTTAATACCACTATATAAATATAGCTGCACTCTAGACCTTATTTATAAATTATATCCCAAGACTTTATTATACATGCAACTCCTTCATAAAATATTCGTAGTAACACAAAGTCATGAATGAAGACTGCCACTTTGTGAATTACTACATTTTAATCTTTGAGTACTCGGTTTAATCCTTTAATGTTATTCATCATATATTTATGAAATCCAATTTCATAAATATATACTTTAGTCTTACTAAAGTGGTTAGGCCTAACTCTCTGAATAACAAATCCATTAAACTTATCTCAAGGGAATATTTTGTATCTCCGTTAAGAGACTATGAATTCCATCTTGAGAATATATGTTCCATCAACACTAAATATGGCTGCCCAACATACTGAGGTTTTGACCGTTACTTTAAATCTCACTCCTGATATATCAAAGCAATCTACACTTCATGATCAGGTCCATTATTCTCTTAGGATTAAGAGTTAATGCAAATATAAGTCGTGAGATTTATTATTCTATTGACAGTCTTTAGGAGAATAATAAATCTTACAGCGGTCCAGTTCAATATATTTTAACTCTTAAAACATATCAACATATCAACTAGAAGTCACCACTTCCATGATCAAGACAAATCATCTTAGTTGATATGTTATAGTCTTCAAAGATGAAATGCCCAATTTCATCACTGACTATGAACCAAATTCTGAGTTTACAAAGAACTTGTGACTTGTATCTTCTGTGACTAAATCACATAAATCACATACTATGCATCTCATAGACTATATGATAATGTCCAAATATTTATGTTACCATTATTTTAGATAATAATAAAACAACTTTATTAATTGCAATATTAAGTCATACATCATGTCATACATAATGTAATACATAACATCATACAATAGGATTCTAGGGCACAAATCCCAACACATCACACATGATGAAAGAACAAAAACATGGAAGCACACAGGTTGGCACACCATACACACAACATTTAGAAACTATGAAAGCTTTGTTAGAAGAAATAGAAACAGTAAGCATGAATAAAAATCCTTTGTCCCACTCAAAGACAAAGGGTTAGACTTTATACTCTATCAATTGCAATAAGCCATATGCCTGGTTTTTTTTTTTTTTTTTTCATTTTAAACTTTTGTATATGTGTGCGTGTGAGAGAGACAAGATGGGATTTGTGAAGCATAAAGTGGAATACTCAAAATGGGACAGTAGATTTTTATTTGTCAAAGCATATACGTTCAAATTTTCTTTAATTGGTAATTACACACGCACTAAGTGGGTTTTGAATATTGCATAGATATACAAATGTGTATAATTTAATAACTTTAATTATGTTTCATTGTTTCAATACTAAAAACAGGCCCCCAGGGCCAAAACTCGTTGTTTAACCCTTGCTCAACAGCGGCCAACATTACAGGCAGCCACCAACAAGTTTGGCCACAACCCTTCACAGTAAACCATTCATAATCATCAAAATGAATTTTTTTTTTTTTTTAGAAAATCAAAATGAGCGAAGTCAATTATTCAACAAACTCCACCCCATACACCATATTCACTTATGGAAAATCAAAGTAAACAAAACAGTTAATATAATAGTAGCCCAGCTTGTTCTCACCAACTAAAAAAATTTAAAAATTTTGATGTACTCTAAAATGGGTCTCGAGAATTTTTCTTAATCCAAATCTAAAGAATGCAGAACATAAGTATGTAAGTGAGAAATGGCATACCTGAAAATTGCGAAGGAATGAAGAAGAATGCTTTTTAAGGCTTTAGCTGTGAAAATACGCTGCTTCTTCGTGCGTTTTCTTCTTTACTTTTAGCAACTTCTTCTTTGAACACGCAGGTTATTCTAAGTAACTTAAATATATATCTCAAGAAAAATATATTTAAGTACTAACTAACTTATATATATATATATATATATATATATATATATATCTCAAGAAAAATAAAGTAAATCACATCAAAAAAAATTTAAAAAAAATAAAGTAAATATGAATTATCAATATTTGTGTCCTGCCTTTTTTTTTTTTTTTTTTTTGCTAACTAACTTAAATATATATCTCAAGAAAGATAAAGTAAATATGAATTATCAATATTTTTGTCCCACCTCTTATTTGTTATATAAATAAATTGAATTAATTTATTGTCCTTGAATATTGCTTTAAATTCATAATTACTTTTCTTCTTCCCACTCCTCGTGTATGTGTTAAAAATATTTAGTACTCTCAACCAAAAAAAAAAAAAAAAAAAATTGTAATTATCTTTGGTTTGGGTTTTCCTTGACGTAGAAGGAAAGATTTGTTTTTGGAGTGGAAGATAAGGATTATCCTTGACATAAAAAGGAAAAACGATTTTTAGTTGAAAATTGGGTATCCTTTATCCATTAAATAATAAAAGAAAATCCTTATATATAGGCAATGTTGAAAGAGTAATGGTACAGAGACAAATTATTTTATAACATTTTTATAAATTGTTGTTGTGACCAACTTCTTGCTAGTTTTTTATCTGAGCCCCAAGGGCGGAACTATGTATATAGGTGGGGGCCATCCCCAAAAATTTGAAATTTCCTTTAATATATATATAAATAATTATCTTAATGTTTTCAAAATTTAGCCTACAAAAATAAAAGTTGCCCCCCCCCCCCCCCAAATATTTGAATTAGTCCAATGATACTCTTAAAAAAAATAATTGGTCTAATAGTTATAAAAACATAACTTTATTATTCTCAATTTTATTTTTTATTGTAAAATATGCTCTTATATTTGTTAAATATTTGATAAAGTTTGGCATCAAACATGTTTAAATCTATATTTTTCAACCTGTTATATGGTGATTAACAAGTTATTGACTCATTAAAAAAATATTGTTATTAAAACTACACATGAAATGTCTCTTTAGTTATCATATAATAGGTTAGAGCAAGATAACTTCAAATATGTTTGAAGATTAACTTATTCCTCTAAGTTTTGAATTATTCATGTTTCTGAAAATTTCATTAGTTCAATTGAAAGATTTTTTACTTACTTTAGTATAAAATTTGATAATTTGTATTGAAAATGAAAATTTTAAAGATTTCACTATAAAAATGGTAAAAATGAATTTATTTTATGAAAGATTACCATCAAACATAATTTTGATAGACAATATTAAGCTCTTTTTTTTTTGTTGGGTGTGAGTATATATATAACTTATCAAATTAAAAAGTGTGTGTATATATGTGAGTGTATAATAAAAAAAGTGCGTGTGTGTATATATGTGTGTGTGTGTGTGTGTGTGTGTGTGTGTGTGTGTGTGTGTGTGAGGTTGTCTTGATAAATATATTAGTATCACAATTTAGCCCCCCCAAACAAAAATTTATGGCTCCGCCCCTATTAGGCCCACCATTAACATTGTAAGGACACAGTTTGAGTCCTAAGCTCAAAGGTTAAAAGGATCTAAACCCAAAGAGCCTAATACAATGAATTTGTAGAGAGTGGGTTGGATAACTAGGCTATAATGAGTTGGGTAGCAATTATAGTGGATCCAAATGACAATAAGATAAAGATAGACTCATTTTATCCAAAGAAAATCGTTCTCGGCACAGTCTGAGAAGATCAGTTCTTGTATATTACTCTTCAAGTTGATTACAAGTACAGTTCTTATTGCTATAGTGTTTCTTTCTTAATTCTCCGATCCCCCTCTCTTAGGGTCTTCTCTCTGTTTTATGCCATCTTCCTTCTTTTTTCTCTACCCTCCACATGTAGATTAGATTGTTGGAGTCGATGCTTATCCCATCAACACCTTCCTGAAGTCTTTGGGGAGCAGCTGTAAGGCTGAAAATTACTGTTCAAGTATCACTTCCTCATTAATGCGGCCAGGGAGTTAGATACAGAGTATTTAATGTGGTGGTAGCGGCTTTCTCTTAGATATTGCATAGTCCTCATCTGTCCCATACCTTCTGGATGTGTATCCTTACCAGTAGAATCTCCTGGAATGTTGCCCTGGAAGGTAGATCCTAGCTTCGGACCTCGGCTTTGATCAACCGAGGACGCATTCCTCGTCGAACCACTTTTTTGGACTCTCATGACCATACCTTACCTCTTCATGCCCTAACACGGACTCCTTTGACTATGTTTCCCCATCCTTGGACTACTCAATGTCCTCGGATTGGGCCCTCGGCCCCCTACATACATAGATATATATTGTTGGGCCTAACATCCCCACGAACATCATTTTTTTCATTTACCAATAATCACATGTCACATTAGTAGTTTGTAATTTTTTTTTTTTTTTTGGGTAAAAAAGTATGTATCTCTAGCATTTACCTTGTTGAAAAGGGTTTGGTAGTTTTTGCCAACGGTTCCTCCCACATGGGATGGGAAGAGGAGAAAGTTCCTAGAAGAATATGAATTAGGTTTCTTCGAATAATAGTTGGTCAATTATTTGGGATTGAAAGATTACCCATTGTTATGTATTGAGAATTTGTTGTTTTGTGGGCGTGAGAGAGTTATTGGGTGTACTCGGGGTTTAGGATTGTGAGTTTGTGTTTGTGAGAGGTTTTGTTTATGTGTGGTGAGGCTTTGTGAGTATTTTCGTGTGAGTTGTGGTATTAATTAATGTCGTTCTAATTCATATCATTAATAGTGAATATTTTAATTAGCGTTGCCTGTGAATGTAGGTATCACAATAGTTGATATTAGAGATTTTGTTGTTGAAAAATATGTGTGCTATTTCTTTTCTAAAAAAAAATAAAATAATAATAATAATAATAATAATAATAATAATAATAATATGTGTGCTATTTGAAAATTATTTAATTTATGAAAAAAAACGTAATTAATATAAGATTTTTTTTTGAGAAACTAATTAATATAAGATTTAGTTATTATAAGAAAGAAGAATTGTAACTAATGTTATATACTCTTAAATTATAAGGTTGTTACCACTGCACACCCTTGGTGCGTTGGTCACTCTACAAGTATAAGTGCTTGTGGGGTGCGGGGGGCAAAGGCCGGGGTTCAAGTCTCTAGGAGGGAGCTTCACACACATATACACTTAGATTAGGCTAGAGTAGAAATTCTATCTTGTATTAAAAAAAAAAAAAAAAGGTTGTTAAAAAAAAGAACTCTCTTTTTATTATGATACATTCCATATCAATCATACCGGATATTTTGGTTGGTATCCCTCGTGGACGTATGCGTGAAATCAACCAACCACATTAAATATTGTTGTCTCTTGGGAATGTTTTATTTTTCTTGTTCAAGTGAATGCGCTTCCACTAACCCCAAATTACTGTAATCTATATCTATATTTGAATCTAAATCTATATAATAACAGAGGTGTTACGTCCACAACATTTTCACAACAAATCATAGGTGATTAGTTGCTATTTGTTCTAATTTGAAGCTACCATTGAAATTACTTTTCTACCCCACCAATAACAACTTGCCACATAGAATTTGTTGTGAAAATATTATAAAATATTGTGGACTTAACATTTCTCATATATAATAATATAAAAGCAAAATGTTAGGCTTTTCATTTACTAATTCACGTAACTATACAAATTTATCTTGTGATTACTTTTAAAAACACCGAAAACATGTGCCTTTTCATTTTGTGGATTAAGGCTTTGTTTGGTTTGATGGAAGAAGAAAGGAATGGCTTTCCTTTGTTTGGTTAGAAAACAAAAAAAAAAAGGAGGAAGAATAAGAGGGAAAAAGGCTTTTGTAGAATCCATTATTTTTTCCCTTAAAATTACCCTTGTACCCTCAAAAGGTCTTGTTTATTTTTGTGAAATGACATTTATATCTCACATCTTTCCTTTCTGTTTCTCTCCGTATCCAAACACACCAGAGGAAATACTTTCTTTCCCCCACTCTTTTTCTTTTTCTTACCTTTTCTTTTCTCTTCTCTTCCCTCCCCTTCCATTGAACCAAACAGTCTAAGAGCATCTTCAACAGCTTTTCTAAATTTTTGTACTGTTTGGAGAGTGAACAATTGCATTTACCTTTTACCTACTTACTTTTTCGAATATACATTCCAACAAGGGTAAGACTTAGGCACAGTACTTAGGTGCTGTTCCTTAGGTTTATTTCTTAAGATTCTGCCATGTAGTTTTTTTCTCATGGGAAGGAAGTATATTTTTTAGTTAAGTATCCACATGATAGAATCTTAAGAAGGGAACTTAAGGAACAGTACTTAAGGTACTGTATCTAAGTTTTGTCATTCCAACAAACTCTCTATCATTTCTCTATCCCATTTAAATATTATTTTTTCATTCTTTCTTTAATTTTCATTTATTCTTTTTTTAATATTTCTTTATGCATTCCCAACTATTATATTTTTCTAATTCCCAATAACTATATTTTTAATCCCCCAATGGTAACATTTTAAAATTTTTCAACAATCATACTTTCCAATGGTTTTTTTTTTTTAATTATCATATTTTTCATGCTTACATTATTTTTCATTTATCAAATCTATATTAGTCTTGAAATTTATCAAATCTTTGTAATTTGGAATGAATTTATGCTTTAAAATTTTTACAACTTATTATTTTTTAGATGATTATTATTATTATTGTTATTTAATAATTAAATAACTTATAATTAATTAATTAATTAATTATCTCTTTCTATTTTTCTCAAAAAAAAAAAAAAAACCTATCTAATATTAAATACCATATCACACGATTACATACCAAAAAAAAAAAACCCTGGGATTAACTCAATTTTATTTCAACCTACTAATTTTAAAGACTACACATTTTCACACCCAATTGATCACTCAACTTCAACCGTTCTTTTATAAAAAAAAATAATAATAAATAATAGGGTAAACAACGTATTTGGTCCCTATTCTATACACCATATTTCAATTTGGTCCCTAACTTTTCAATTGTGTTAATTTGATCCCTAACCTTTCAGTACCGTGTCAATTTAGTCCTTACTATTATTTTTTGGATGAAAATTGATAATGCGTCTAATGGTCAAAATAAAAAATTAGCTTTCATTGATGTGACAATACGCTATAATTTTATTTTGACCGTTTGACATGTCATCAATTTTCATCCAAAATATAATAATAAGGACTAAATTGACACGACACTAAAAGGTTAGGGACCAAATTGACACAATTGAAAGATTAGGGATCAAATTAAAATATGCTATAAAGTATAGGAACTAAATATGTAGTTTACCCTAAATAATATTGCGACACGTTATTCTATTTACTTCACAGTTCACAGTGACACATTTATCACATCAGAGAAAATAGAAGAGAGAGAGGGAGAAAGAACGCAGCACAGAGAGGGAGAGAGGGAGAAGGCCGGTGCAGATCAAGTGTCGCCGGCGGAGATTGGCATTCACCCAGCAGCAGCGCCTCGTCCACCTCCCCACCGCCAAACTGGGTTAGATTGGCTTAACTTTTTTTTTTTTTTTTTTTTTTTTTGTTCTGATTCAACTTTGCTGTTATAATAAGAAATAGATTTTGTTTTGTGTTTTGATTATGTGAGATGTTTGAATTTATGAGGGAGAAAGAATTGTTTTTTATTGAGTTGTTTGATTTTTTAAAGGAAAAGAATTGTTTTTTATTGAGTTTTTTATTGAGTTGTCAGACCAGTTTTCCTCCGAAAACATTACCGGTAATTTTTTAATTTTGGTTTATAAATTTTCCCTTTAAATATGATTTAGGGTTCTGTTTGGGAGTGTTTTTCTTTTGAACGATTAGCATAGTTTGATGGGTTTGGAGCCTGTGGTGGATTTTGTCAATTTCAATCAAAATTGTGCATTTGGATACGGCTTATTTCACTTAAAAGTAAAAATTGAAAATAATAAAAAATAATTTCTGGTTACTGTTTTATACTGTTTACTACTGTTCATTGGCCTGGTCTCATACTGTTCAGCACTGTTTATTGGCCTAAATACGTTGGGTCTCATACTATTTTTCTCATTGTTCAATCAAAATGCAGAATTTCAATTTCAGGGTCATTAAAGCTGTTGGCCAATATTCTGTACTCATGGGTCCCTCTGTCGGGAACTTAATTGCTAGACGGGATGAAATGGTAAGTTCTTTTTCTGAATCATCATCTTTTTGGGTTGCTTTGAATTAACTTATTCTATAGGTGTTCTTTTAGTGTTGCGTGATATATGTTCGTTAATGTAAAGTTGTAATTTACAACTATGTTTATGTTGGCTTTTATTCCGTGCCAAATTTGATTGTAATTAGTTTCAATCGTTTAAACCCTGTATTTGTTGTGGGATTTGATGTAAGGGTTGTGTGATAGAGAGAGTGTATGAAGACTCAAGCATTTGAAGAATTGAAGGATTCTCGCGGGTATCTCGCGACCTAGCATCCCGCGAAGTGAATCATGTGCCAGGCACATGCTGGAATGCGAAGAGTCAGGCCAGGTGGAGACAGCTGTGTCTCGCGAGTATCTCGCGGGTAAGGCCTTCCCCTGAGACACCCGCGAGGCAAGCTGTTCTGCCAGCCTGTACTTTTTGAGTCACACCTTTTGCACCTCTCCTACAAATACCATCATTATCCACAATTGTTGAGGAATGCTTCAGAGAGAAAACCCTAGCCAAACACATTGGTAATTAGAGATTGTCTTCCCCATCTTTCTCTATACAATTGCTTGTGGTATCTCCTCAACCCTTCCCTCTCCATTATCCATATCTTTGAGAGGTTGATAGCCCAAACACTTACCACACCTTTGAGAGTGCTGAGTGACGTTTTGGTGCTGCTGGGAAGCATTGGAAGGAGCCTTGAATGGCAGATGCAACATGGAGCTTGTTGCGGGATCCGGAGAACTAGGACAAGACACGGTTCCGAGAAGCCTTGTTGGAGTAGGAGCTTGGAGGGCTTAGGTACATCGGGTAGACTAGGCTTGGAGGGTCTTTTGCTAATCCATGTATCCCAACTGATTGTCTAGTAGATCGATTTCCGCTTGGAGGGCGGCGGAGAGGTTTTTCGCCGAGTTCTTCGGTTTCCTCTTCGATAACACGTCTCGGTGTTATCTGTGTTTGCATCCTTCTTCCCTACTCTTGTTCATTTCATTTTTACTGCTGTGTTACTTTAAATATGGATTAGAGTAGTGTTATTGCTTATACGCTTGTGTTTACACTAATTCGCACTTATCATTAAGTTAGTGTAAAATCAACCAAGCCGTAATTTTAATTTGGGGGTCTAAACCGCTCGTGTGTTTTCAACACATTTTCGAGCTTTCAATTGGTATTAGAGCAGGTACACTTGCTGAGGTTTAATTACCTAAGTGTGATCCTTGACCCTTCTTGAGATGGACCGGTCTCAATCGCTCAATGTTCCACCATTTTTTGATGGGAACAATTATGCATTCTGGAAAGTTAGAATGAGAGCATTCTTATGCTCTATCGATGATACCGTTTGGGATGCGGTTGAGATAGGTTGGACCATGCCGGAGGCTCCTAAGTCCACTTGGGATAAGGCAGCTCTAGCGGCAGCCAATGCCAACAGTAAAGCTTTAAATGCTATCTTTTGTGGTGTGTCCCCTGATGAATTCCACAGGATCTCTCATATGACAGTAGCTAAGGAAGCTTGGGAGATTTTGGAGACTACTTATGAGGGTACAAAGAAAGTCAAGGACACTAAGCTTCAGATGCTCACCACCAAATTTGAAGAACTCAAGATGAGTGATGATGAACCATTTGATTCATTCTATGGGAAGCTCAATGAAATTGTCATTGCTAAACTCAATCTTGGGGAGAAGATTGAAGACACTAAGGTGGTGAGAAAAATATTGAGGTCCCTGCTTGAAAGTTTTAGAGCAAAGGTTACAGCCATAGAAGAAAGCAAAGACTTGGATGAGATTAAGATTCAAGAGTTGATCGGGTCCCTCCAAACGTATGAGCTGGGACTGCCTTCCCATAAGACGAGCAAATCGCTTGCTCTTAAAACCATCACCGAAAGAACAAATGATTCCTCCGAAGAAGATGGAGTGGAGAAGGAAGTAGCATATCTTGCAAAGAACTTCCGCAAGTTTCTGAAAATGAAGAACAGTGGGAAACCGTTCAATAGAGGAAAGTTTTCTCCTTCAAGAAGTGATAAGAAAGAATTTAAGAGAAAAGAAGGAAAGGATTATCAACCTTCTCCAGACATTGTGTGCTATGAATGCAATGGTCATGGACATCTAAAGAAGGAGTGTCCGAATTTTCTGAGGGGAAAAGGAAAAGCATATGCTACAACGCTCAGTGATTCTGACTCTTCTGATTCTGACTCGGAAGAGAGCTGTGATGGTGAGGGAAACTACTCCGCTTTCATGACCATTGCTCATGAAGATTCCTCGGACGACTTGGGTGCACTTGAGAAGGAACTTGGTGAGCATTCGGATTCAGAATCTGCTGGAATTGTGGAAGAATTAGACGCTGAAGAGGAAGAAAATACAGCTAATCTTCAAGAGAATTACTCCTCACTTCTTGAGAAGTCAGGGGAATATGCAAGAATAGCCAAGGCAGCTGTGAGAAAAATGAAGAAAGCAGAGGAAGACTACCGAAGTCTCATGATCAGACATAAGGAGGCCAAATGCGAAATAGAAGGACTGAATGGTGAGCTGTCAGAAGCATACTTGAAGATCAGATTTCTTGAACAAGAGGTGGTGCAAGCGCAAGCGAAGATAGAAAGGGTCTCCTCCAGAAAGTTGGATGATGTTATCTCATCCCAAAAACATTCCTCAGACAAGTCCGGATTGGGATATACTAGAGGGAATAGCTCATCAGTCAAAGCTACCAAAGAAGTAAAATTTGTGAAGGCCATAGAGCCAATTGTAGAGGAAGCCATTCCTGAGAATGTTAAGGTTGAGAGGAAGAATGTAAATGAGCAACGGATGATGAATAAGTCCCAAAATCAAGCTGGAGGCAGACACGAAACCAGAGCAAGATCTCTCTCAAGACCACAACGGGGTCCTAGGACGGATTATGTGTGTCACTATTGCGGATTGCAAGGACACACCAGACCCAACTGTCAAAAATTGAGAGCAGACAATAATGCAAGCGTTCCTCGATCACGTGGAAGAAGGAATGACAATAGAGCTTGGGGTGGTGAGAACTCAAGAAGCCAAAATCGTGATCCCGGAGTGACAGACGTGATGAAGATGATCGGTGCCTTCACCACTTGCTTGGAGAGTTTTACCAGGAGGTTTGAAAGTCCCAACTCTCGTACCCAATCCGTCAAGGATATCACCCCAAACGCACGTGACGTGTGGGTGAAGAGGGGTACTCATGCATAAGCAATATAATATGTCCATGCATTAATTCTTTCCATTTTTAGGGACATTTGTTGTTGCATTTTATCATGCATTGCTTTCATGGTTTGTACATTTTTTTGTTGATCTTACTTTTTCTTGTTCTGTTTTGGGTGTGTTTCAAAAATTCAAAAACCCATAAAAATTGAAAAATCTCTAAAAGTTTGATCACTTGTTTTATGCATATCTCATGTGAGTTTGGCCTAGTACCTTCGTACTTATGGCGTAGTGCATTTACGATCTTCGCTTGTTCCGTATGCACTCTTTTCTATGTGGAAGAAATCTTGAAAACTATGTGTGACTGTTGTAAATAGATCTTCAAGCTTGTCATGAATGATTGGTCAATAGTCTTGTTGGTCTTGATACTTGCATAGACTTGTGTCTATATCTCTTCCCACTTTATTTTTAAGTTTTTGTAAAAAGAGCTCACCAATTGTAAATCTCCAAATGAAAAGAGATATTGAGCTGCAAAAGCCTGTCGCACATACTAGTATTTGACTAGGAAAAAGGGAAAGCGACTCGTTTAATGTAAAGTTTATGGTGCTCAAAAAGCCAAAGGCTTATCATCAATGTTGAAATATCATAAATTTCAAGCACCTATCTCAAAATGAGATGTTTTGTCCATACAAAATAAAATGGACCAATTGTTATGATTTATGTAGAAGCCTAATGAAAAGCTTCTAAGTTATGTTTTCATTGTGTGGGAGGTCATATATACTCATTTCTATAATGGAGATAGTCCACTTGATTTCGTATCAGTTGTGTATGACTCGTGTGAATTGATCATTGAAGCTTCGCTCTGGTCTAAGGACTATTTCACATTTGATTCTCACACACAACACACAAGTCTTTGATTCAATCAATGCTTATCTCATTTGTGTGATTGTATACGTCCAAATGTGATGTGTATGCCCATGAACTTGTTGATCAAATCCAAAAATATTTTTGTGAGTTTTATTTGTTTTTGAAAGTGATTTTAGACTTTCTTATGTTTCTTTCTGGTCAAAATGCATTTTGTGTGTTTTTCATCAAAAAACTGGTTCAGGGGTTGTTTCGCGAGAAGCTCGCGACTAAGAAGCTTCCCGCGAAAAGGTTTGAAGGAAATATTTTTTCTTTCCTGTCACTCAGAGAATTTCGCGACTGTCTCGCGACCAACAGCTTCTCGCGAAATGCTGTTTTGCAAAAACTGGAATTTTCTCAAAATCAGACAGAGAATCTCGCGACTGTCTCGCGACTGTTTCGCGACTCCCTTACCCGCAAAAAACGCGTGTTTTCAGTTTTATAGGGCTGATGTGACAGTTTTTCAAAACATAAAAACTTCCCTCCACAAACTTTCTTCGAACCTCTCTCAACCCAAATCACTATTCCATCAAATTTCCTTTCCAAATCAAGATTTTTTCTGCATTTTCTTCTTCAAGGTATGTTTATTAATCATTTCTTTTTAAGTTTTTACTTAGATTTTGCAGAATTTTTGGTTAGGGCTTTGATAATTGGGGATTTTCGAATCTTTGGGTTGTTTTTCAAAAATTGGGTGAAGTTTGTGTCAAATTTTTGATTGGGTCTTGTTGCATTTGATCTTGGTGCATCTGTGTTGGCCCCTTGTGGCATTTTATCATGTATTTAGGCAAGTTTTTGCCATGTTCATGCATTGTTCATACTTAAAATGTCTTTATGCACATTAGGTGTTTGATTGAATGTCTAAATGACATTGTTGTGCCTAATTGGTCTCAAGTGAGTCCCAATTTCAAGGTTTCCATATGTCTTACCATATTTTGGTCTAGAATTGATCTTTGGTCATGTGTGTATTACACTTTGCATATATTGCACTCACTTGGCAAACACCTAGGCACCCTCTAGACTCACCCTCATGCATATCATGTTGCACACACATGCATACACACAGACACACACACTTGCACTGTGATTTAATTTCATGCAAAATGTGTTATTTTTCATGCATTTGTGTTATGCTTTAGTGCTATTTGTGGTGTAGCATGCCCTGTTGAGTTGGAAATGCTCTGTTTTGCATTTTACTCTGTTTTTGGAAGTATCTCATTAAAAGTAAACTAACTTGAATCTAATCAAGTTTTGTTCTTGTGTTGGTGCATATTTTTTTTCTTCTGTGCTCTGTGAAATTGTGCAGATGTCTCCCACCAAGCATGCAGCTGCAAAGAAGAAGACTTCTAAGCGTGCGCGTACTGACTCTGATCACTTCAAATCTGCTGAAGCTGATATGAAGTACAATGACTGCTACAAGAGAGCAACCATTGTCATGGAACGAGTAGTTCAACTAGAGGATCTTGAGAACACCGTCATTCCGGATGTGTTCAAAGAAAGAACTTGGACAAAGTTGCTAAATCCAGTTGGGAATGTCTACTCGGAAATTATTAGAGAATTCTTCTCTAATGCTGAGGTGGAAGATAATAAGATACTTTGCTGGGTGAGGCACAAGGAATTTGAAATCACAAGAGCTAGTATTCAAGACTTCTTGGAAATACGTCCTCCCTTTCAGCCTATGTCAGTTCAATATGATGAGAGATTGGGGCATATCACGGAGATGATATCAACTCTTGGCGGGGCTCCAAAGAAATCATCAATGGATACTCTCTAGTTTTCTCCAGAAATGAGGACTCTGAGCTATGTCATGATACACAACCTGTATCCGGTCACCAACCTCACCACTCTGTCTGCTCCAAGGACGAGGTTTCTCTACGACCTTTTCACTCACAAGGAAATTGATATCTGTAGCCACATCTTCCATATTCTGAAAAAGAGCATTACGAAGCAGAACTCACGTACCACAATGCCTTTTCCATCACTGATCATGGGACTCATTGCAAAGACTAAGCTGAAAATCCCTAGTGGCCTTACTATTGTTCAGAGGGATTACCCCATTGGTGCAAATACTCTGACTCGGAGCACAGCACACATTAAAGGCCCCAAGACTGGTCCTCATCTCATTCCACCGCCTCGGGGTGTGCCTCGGGATGTGCCAGATGAGGGTGGGGATACAGAGGAGGAGATTGACAGGTTCACTTCTGCTCCAGACACTGCACAGCCATCGTCTTCTGCTCTAGCACAAACACAAGGTCTCAACAAGCTTGATCAGATCCTAGCTAAGATGGATCACATGTCTACAGTGCTTGACACTCACGTACAGCACACAGCGGATCAGTTTGCATACCTCCAGGAGCAGATTACCACATTATCCGCTCAGATTCAGAGCTTATCCCCTACACATGGATCAGACTCCGAATCCGACCAATTCTAGCCCTTTGGCCATTCCGGTCAAAAAGGGGGAGAAAATTTTGAGGGGGAGCTGATGAAGAAGAGCTTGCACAGCCTTAGGGGGAGCGTAGCTTAGATACATAGTTACATTAGCTATTGGTTATTGGTTTTACAGACGGGTTTACTAAGTTTTTTTGGTTTATAGTTAATGTCTTACTGTTTTTGGTTTATAGTTCTGACACTTATGCTTTGACTTCAGTATTAATTTCAGTATATCTTCAGAATTTTTGTGTTTTTTTTTTTTCTATGCTTTGTGGCATATGTGCTTTGTGGCATTTTGTTTTGTACCCATGTTGCTTATGTAAACTTTAAGGGTTTGTTTCATGCATAGTTTGTAGGCCTTTGTGGTTTGTGCCATGCATTTGCTATACCATGCTTATACAGCCTTTATGCATGTTTGCTTGTTGTTCAATGTCATGCATTTTACTTCAAGTACATCACTCTTGTGCCCTTGTAGGATTGTTCCTAGATGCATATACGTTCTATGCATTGGTTGAGTGATGATCACTCTTGTGCCCTTGTAGGATTGTTCCTAGATGCATATACGTTCTATGCATTGGTTGAGTGATGAACACTCTTGTGCCCTAGTAGGATTGTTCCTAGATGCAAATACTTCGTGTATTTCGCATTGGTTGAGTGTTGGAGTTGCAAATGATTCTCTTCAAATGAGCTTATCATCTTGCATATCCGGATGTTCATTTCATGTGTGAATGAGCATAGTAATTGCTTGTGTATAGTGATTACTTGTTTGATCTTGCCATGGTATACTGTTTTTATTCCATTTTGCTTGATCTCATTATGTTAGCTCCATATGCATTTCAAGTTTTCTACATACAATGATATTATTGTGTTGTTGTGTTTCAGGAGATACTTGTTCATATGTTCAAGAGCTTATCAGAATCTAGAATTAGGTGTGAGTGAGTTTTGCCTTTGTTCCCAAACTCACGTTTAAGTCTAGAGTCTGTTTTAGGGTTTTGTCACGGAATAGCCAAAGGGGGAGATTGTAAAGTTATAATTTACAACTATGTTTATGTTGGCTTTTATTCCGTGCCAAATTTGATTGTAATTAGTTTCAATCGTTTAAACCCTGTATTTGTTGTGGGATTTGATGTAAGGGTTGTGTGATAGAGAGAGTGTATGAAGACTCAAGCATTTGAAGAATTGAAGGATTCTCGCGGGTATCTCGCGACCTAGCATCCCGCGAAGTGAATCATGTGCCAGGCACATGCTGGAATGCGAAGAGTCAGGCCAGGTGGAGACAGCTGTGTCTCGCGAGTATCTCGCGAGTAAGGCCTTCCCGCGAGACACCCGCGAGGCAAGCTGTTCTGCCAGCCTGTACTTTTTGAGTCACACCTTTTGCACCTCTCCTACAAATACCATCATTACCCACAATTGTTGAGGAATGCTTCAGAGAGAAAACCCTAGCCAAACACATTGGTAATTAGAGATTGTCTTCCCCATCTTTCTCTATACAATTGCTTGTGGTATCTCCTCAACCCTTCCCTCTCCATTATCCATATCTTTGAGAGGTTGATAGCCCAAACACTTACCACACCTTTGAGAGTGCTGAGTGACGTTTTGGTGCTGCTGGGAAGCATTGGAAGGAGCCTTGAATGGCAGATGCAACATGGAGCTTGTTGCGGGATCCGGAGAACTAGGACAAGACACGGTTCCGAGAAGCCTTGTTGGAGTAGGAGCTTGGAGGGCTTAGGTACATCGGGTAGACTAGGCTTGGAGGGTCTTTTGCTAATCCATATATCCCAACTGATTGTCTAGTGGATCGATTTCCGCTTGGAGGGCGGCAGAGAGGTTTTTCGCCGAGTTCTTCGGTTTCCTCTTCGATAACACGTCTCGGTGTTATCTGTGTTTGCATCCTTCTTCCCTATTCTTGTTCATTTCATTTTTACTGCTGTGTTGCTTTAAATATGGATTAGAGTAGTGTTATTGCTTATACGCTTGTGTTTACACTATTTCGCACTTATCATTAAGTTAGTGTAAAATCAACCAAGCCGTAATTTTAATTTCGGGGTCTAAACCGCTCGTGTGTTTTCAACACATTTTCGAGCTTTCAGTTAAGATTCCTTTTAAATTTGATATATGATCATAAATTTGAGTAGTTATACTATGGCTATTTAAAATCAAATTTTTATGGAAATGAATAATTTGGTTATAAATATGGAGATTAACCCAAATACTCAAAAGAAAACCAAATCTAAACAGAATAGAAGAAGAAAAAGAAGACTAAGCCAAAACTACTCTACTCTCCTCTATTCCCCCCTCCTTCCCCCTCCATCCAAACTTAAGAAAGAAAATCTCAACCACAAATGAAGAACTACCTTAACTTAATAAAATAAAATAAAAGAGAGAGAGAGAGAGAGAGAGAGAGAGAGAGAGAGAGAGAGAGAGGGAGAGAGAGAGAGAGAGAGAGAGAGACAACGGTAATTTACGAGTTATTCTGGTTATATTCTTGCAAAAAAATACGGTTAGGATATGTAGTTTTAATTGAATTATTGAAATACGAAAGAGAGAGCAATGCCCCCAATAATTGAAATTATCAAATTATGGTGATACTTGCACAATTAGTCTTCAATATGAACGAACTGATTGACATTTTCTTGATGACTTAAATTGGTATATAATTTCATAATTATAGTCTATAGAGCATGATTCTTACTTTACATATGGCACAATTAATTTATTCTGTGATTGTAGACAACTTAACTACTTGTATGACTCCATGGACTGACTAATATGTTATTTTCTTTGATATACAACAAATTTTGTGTGCACGTATTGTTTATAGGTTTGATATACAACTGATTAAAAATTTTTTTTCCTTGCTTGCTGTGTCTAATTTTGCTTATTATTGACTTCTTCAAAGAGCAGTATTTACCAAGAAAAAAAGAGAAAGGGAGAATGAGGCTGTGGGTCATAAGCTTCAGCCACATCCATTAGAATTTGAAGTTGATTTATGCTTAAATGTTTTTTAGAACAAATAGCACTAAGTTATGTTTGAATTATTTGCAGGGACTTCCACTCTATTCAATTTTGGGGATGTTTGGAGCAGACAAATTTGGTGCTATTCTTCTTCCAGGCTAGATGAGTGATCAGTAGTAATAGGTAGGCTTTTATTTTTTAATTTATTGTTGTGACTTGATGAGATTGTTCTGCCTCTTTGTAAATAATTAGCCATTTGCTCTAACCTCTGAGTTTGGAATGATGTTTGGGGCTATATAATGGTTGTTGGAGCATCAAAGCCAACTGTAGTGGCTGATGTAGATAGGTTTTCCAGTATGAAAAAGTATAATATTGGTGAGTTTTAATTCATTTCAATTTATTTATAATGTATAAATTTTGTGCTTCACATTCTCGAGCTTATGAAGTGTTGGGTAGTGCTTATGAACTATTAGTTAAGTGTTAGCTAATAGCTAGAAATTTGCTAAGTAACTCACACTTGGACTATATTGTTTAGTTTAGTGTTAAAATCAACTTAGCCATAAAACTTTGTGTTAAGGGTTCTAAATATTGTGCTAGGGTGTATTTAGCATATTTTAGTTTCAACTTAATCACTAAATCTCTACTCGAATAGTCTTAGGTGTAAATGGCTGTAGGAATTTAGTTTTTAGTTTTTAGTTTTTTTTTTTTTTTTTTTTTGGGGGGGGGGGGGGGGGTTCTCAACTAACAAGATTTGTTCATTTATAATTTTTATAATTTTTTTCCTGCTATCAATAATTACATTTGTTTTTGTTGGTAAAATGTACATAGGTTTGACTTGCCTGCACAAACCATCACCCCAAAGATTGAGAAAGATTTGTATTTACTGAAGGTGTGTTGAACTCTATTTTTTTCTATGTAATTTGTTTATGTGGCACTACTTTTCAATTATACTCAAATTATTCTCTATGTAACATTTTAATTGCTTCAAATTTGTTTCATTTTTGTGAATTTTCTTATTATTTCAATTTTCAAACTTATGTGGTTAGGGAATATGCCATTATACAACAATGGAACTAGGTAAATATTTAAATGCCCGTCTCTTTGTAATTAAAATTATAGCTTAAAGTTTAATTAGATCTTACGCTTCTACTTAAGAGATTGTTCGGATTTAGATAATTCACAATCTAGAAATTTAGAAATGAAGTAGAAGGTAGGCTATTTCTTATTAATGCATTTGATATGTTCAATAATGTATGTGTAGTCATTAGCCTTTGGTTGGATCCATGTTGAGCATTCGAAAATTATTTCCTGTGTATGAAATGTAAAAAGTTTTTACTTACCAAAAAATAATGTTTATGTATAATTTGACTCTAAATGGGTAAAATAACAAACTGAAACTGAAAGCTGGTTGATTTTCCACGAACTGGAATTGATATACGACAGTATGGCACTAGTAGTTGTTTTCTACCAATGACTTTGACTGGGTTGTTGATTCACGCCTTTCTGTAACTTTTAAGCAACATTCTTGGTGAGAGGGGTTTACCTTGCACCCTAAAAAGATGGTTTTCCAGGGATATAAGTGATATCTTTTAGTCATATACTGCCAACTACGTTTCTTGTAAAATGGCATCGGCATAGTCAAGTGTAAAACTTGGGTTGGACTTGAAGTAATTATGATGGTAGTATCTTGGAATATTTGATTTGTTGCTCTATCTAGGATGTTTATAGTTTCAATTTCAAAAAAGATGATTCAGAAACTCAACTTCACTCAAAAAGTTTTGTTTGCATTATATTGACCTGAATACACATGATTCTATTTTCTTACACGAAATTCACATCAAGAATCGATCGGACATATCATAATTTAGGATGTGCTTTTAAATTATGATGTGCTCTTACTTTGACTAAAGTGAGCGTTATCTTATGATAACTTGTTCCAGATATAAGATTAGACTTAATTCATCTTAGGATTTCCTTGGAGTTGAATAAGTTTGACTTAAACAATCTCCCATTTACTTTTGAATTATGCTAGAACTCATTTAGATTTTAAGTCATTTTATATCTATCTAAATAATGGAAAGTTATACAACACTCCTTGAGCAATGCTCTCTCCTCTCACATGAATGACAAGACCTACCATGAATTTAATTAGTGAGACTCAATGTCATGTGAGGGAAAGAAATGTGGCTCCTAGTGTACTGAATAATTACAATTAAATAATCATATATAATAACTTATTGTGAAGCTTCGGTTTTGTTAGGTTTTTAGACCCCTTAAAACAACAATTAGATTAACCTAGTTAATTAGCCAAGTGATATACTTAGTCCAATTTCATGCAAAACTAAGTTATCACAATCACACAATCATATCAAGATATAAAGCAGCGGAAAATAAAAAACACAAGATATGATGACCTAGGAAACCACACGGTAAAAACCTGGGGAGGATTTGACCTAACTATCCTCAAGGTAAACTTGAATCCACTATGAAAGAATCGAAGTTCATACAAAAGGACTTACAAGCTCCCCGCTTGACTTCCTAATGCTACCCACCAGTAGAAATTACTGACACAACTACGTGCAAGCTCCGAATCCACAAACTCCTTCTTTCTTAAATTCTTCAATCAAGTACAAGCTCCCCGCTTGTGTTTCTTTAAGCTCCAATGGCAGCAACCTTGTTGATCATCAAGATGTAGATAATATCTCTACCTTGAAAACCCTAAGTTTATGTGAAGGAAAACTCCTCAAGGATCTCACAAGAGATTCACACAAACCGCAATATGAGCAACAAAGACTTAGAGAGGTTTGGGTACAAAACCCTAATAAAAGGAGGCACAAGAGGCACTCTAATCTCTCTCTTAAAAGTCTCAAAAAAGTTCTAGGGTTTCCCTTATATATAGGAGAGTTTTACATGAACCCCAAGACGTTTAAATAGAGTTTGGGCTGAGTTGGAATTTCTGCAGAAAACGCAACCTGGGCGATTTTCGATCGATCGAGTATGTCCTTCGATTGATCGAGCCAGGCCGAAAGTCACAAAGACTTCTGCAGCCACTCTATTCCAACTTTACAATAATTAATCAACTTTGAGCAAGCCTAAACAAGACTAAATACATTGTTTTGATCATGGTTTGCCAACATTACAAATTAGAGTTCTAAATACATAAAATCTTAAGTATTTAGAACCTAACAAACTCCCCCTTTGGCAATCCGTGACAAAACACAAACTAAAAGCTCAAAGTGTACAAGTAAAAAGCCCTTTACAAAAAGGTAATGCTCATAAAAAAAATTCAATCCTAACTACTATCCATCAGTTGCAAGTGTAGACAGCAGCCAAATCGAATCAACCTGTATATTCCTGAAACACTCAACAAACGCATAAACGCATGTGTGACAGAAAAACAGTAAATCAACAAATAAATTCTTGACTTCACAAAACACAAAACAAAGACATATATCATGAATAACTCATAAATATAAATCAATGAGTAGTGAACAAGAAACAGAAATACAAACAGAAGTAAACTAACTCTCCCCCTAAGTTAGATACAACAAAAAGTTTTTATTTATATTCTCCCCTTTCAAAAATAATTTCAACTCCTCCTAAACAAGACAAACATGATTCCCATGAATCAATAATTTCTCCCCATTTTTGTATGTATTGACAAAGACAACTCATACAAAGAGTAAACAGTCAACATACGCAATAAAGGATAAGAGAAAATAGAGAATTAAGGGGACAAAAAAAAAATTCAGCTCTATAGAAAATAGAGACAACTCCCCCTATGAAGAGCAACAATTCCCCCTATAAAAATAGGAAAAACAAAATATGTTTTGGGAAAACAGTTTTGGGGAAACATAAAAGGGGTGGGGAACAGCAGCAGCAGCGAGTACCAGCAGGATCAGGAACATCCTCACCAGCAGGACATGTAGAAGAAGAAGGAGGGGGTGCGGATACACATGAAAAAAATATTCTCTCTTTCAATAAATGCAAACAAGACACTATGTGACCCATAAATAGTTGCATAAGTAGAGATATGACTGCAAAACTGCAAGATGGATACAGAAATCAATGCAATGCATGTGAATCCTAAACATAAAAGATGCATGATAAAATAGGTCATGATGCATGCTCTAATGCAGTAAAACTTAGTTCAATTTAAGTTCAAATTAACAAAATTGGCTTAAGTATAGAGTTTCTAACAAAAACCCCAAAATTGAAAACCACTTGTTGAATTTTTGAAACAAATTGACGAATTGAGCATCACATAACACAACACACAGAGTATAATGCTTAATTACATCAAAACAACAAGCCAATCTCATCAATTTACTCTAATTGAACAAAATTCCCAATTCGGGTACATTCAAGCTCTAGAATTTCCAATTTCTCAAACTTGAAACACATTTTGCATTAAAATCAAGGAACTTTTAATCTTGGATGGCCACAACAAGATCACACACAAATAAAATGTACCAAATTTAGCAAAGAGTAACTTGTGTAGTGTGTGCAACTAGCAAAAGCTTGAGATACATGTGAGGTGATATGTGAATAGCAATCAAACAAAAAATCTACAAAATTCATCACATAGAATTTAAAAGAGACTATCACCTAAAGAGTTACATCATATAACTCTCACATCTCCTAGAACAAAAGCTTGCAAACATGTAAGTTTCTTGATTTTTGCCTCATAATTATGTGAATTGGCATTAACCCTAATAGTACACACCAGTTTTAATTAAGTGAATTGGCATCAAGCCTAATAGTACACAGCAGTTTTAATTATGAGTTTTAACCGAGGCTACACCTTATGTTCTTTTTGTGCATGTGCTACACTTTCTCAAGCACAAAATCTTACGATATGCACTAAGGTGTTCATGATTGGCTAGTGAACAGTGGTGAGATGGTTATTTATGCCTTTCTCAAAAGGATCAAGTCCGACAGTCAAATAACATGTGACTTCAAGATTAAGACAAAGTGATCAACACCATAAACATTTTTCCCACACAACATGCACTACAAAGCTTCAACTAGTCAAGTGCAATAAAATAAACTCATCCAAGTTAAACAAGGTACATAAACATGTTATGTAAATATGGCCAATCCTTGATTATAAATCCAAGATCTATAATACAAAACACAAAAATCTTTTTGGTTTTAACAAACTTTATAACCACTTGTTGAGATTTTGAAAAAAATTGATGACCAAAAACAAAAAAACACACATTGTGCTAAATGATCAATGCAAATGCAATGCATGACAGTGCTTAACTAAGCTATAGAGGGTACACAAACAAGAAATATCAATTTCTTAATTAACCCATGAGTACATGTACAAACTAGTACATAAATAGCACATTTATAACACATGCTATTCAAGTTTCACCACAATGTCAAGCATGTTCTAAATCAAGAGAGATATTAAAACTCATGTAATCCTCAAGAAAAATAAAACAAGACACAAAATAAAATATTTTTGTCTTTTTGAAATTTTTCAATGTTTTTGGATTTTTTTTTTAAAAAAAAAAACAACCTAGAAAAAACAAAACAACCAAAAACAGAAACAAGACATGTCCACAAACAATAGAAAGAATTAAAACAGGGACAAGTTAGCAACACTCACCTTAAAGGATCTTTTCTCACCCATATAGCACGAGTCTTCGGCTTTGTAGGTGAAAATCCATGAGAAGAAGAGTGTATTTGAGGAATTACACCAATCTTCTGAGACAGACTAAAATCATGCAAATTCCTTTCACAAGCCAACAAGTTTAAATTTTTCAAAAGCATATAAAACAATTTATATGGACTTATGGCAGGAGAAATATCATCACATATCCTACATTGACATACAGAATGCTTAAGTTTCAATTTATGACAATTTGGACGAATGTGACCATGGACACCACAAAAGTGGCAAACAGGAACAAATTTAGGAACATCAGTATTCCTAACAACAAATCTGATCTCAGATTTTGGTTTTTGCCTCAACAAAGAACAATTTGGTCTAATATGACCAACAACACCACAACAGTGACAAGTAGGCACAAAAACAGATTTATTATGCTCTTTAACAGTAGGTTTAGACTTAGGTTTAGAGACTTCAGCGTCTACATCAGAACTTTTACCTTTGTCTAACCTAGCACAATAAGCCTTTTCTTTATTATTCCTTTTAAAAGGAGGGATATAAACTTTCTCAGTTTTAGGTTTAAGAGAAACAGAAACACTTCTGTTATCAACAGCAAGCTTGGTACTAGTCAAATTTTCAATTTTAGATTTAGATTCAACTAATTCTTGTTCCAAGCTTTTCATCTTCTCATCTTGAGAGGAAATTTGATTTCTCAAAAATTCATTCTTTTTATTAGATTCATCTAATCTAACAAGTAATTCCTCTTTTTCAAGATTAGCCAATTTTAACTCTTCCTTGAATTTCTTAGAAATTTTCAAAGATTTAGATAATTCCTTACGAAGAGTTTCAAAAGCATCAAAAAAATCAACAGAAACAAAAGTGTCATTTTTATTCAAAACATCACAAACATGAGCAGAAAGACACTTCAAATTGTCGATGACAATAGGGGTCAAGGATCAGCTCTTAGATCAAAAGATCTACAACAAGAAGAGCTACCCGCTCTGATACCACTTGTTAGGTTTTTAGACCCCTTAAAACAACAATTAGATTAACCTAGTTAATTAGCCAAGTGATTTACTTAGTCCAATTTCATGCAAAACTAAGTTATCACAATCACACAATCATATCAAGATATAAAGCAGGGGAAAATAAAAAACACAAGATATGATGACCCAGGAAACCACACGGTAAAAACTTGGGGAGGATTTGACCTAGCTATCCTCAACGTAAACTTGAATCCACTATGAAAGAATCGAAGTTCATACAAAATGACTTACAAGCTCCCCGCTTGACTTCCTAATGCTACCCACCAGTAGAACTTACTGACACAACCACGTGCAAGCTTCGAATCCACGGACTCCTTCTTTCTTGAATTCTTCAATCAAGTACAAGCTCCCCGCTTGTGTTTCTTTAAGCTCCAATGGCAGCAACCTTGTTGATCATCAAGATGTAGATAATATCTCTACCTTGAAAATCCTAAGTTTATGTGAAGGAAAACTCCTCAAGGATCTCACAAGAGATTCACACAAACCGCAATATGAGCAACAAAGACTTAGAGAGGTTTGGGTACAAAACCCTAATAAAAGGAGGCACAAGAGGCACTCTAATCTCTCTCTCAAAAGTCTCAAAAAAGTTCTAGGGTTTCCCTTATATATAGGAGAGTTTTACTTGAACCCCAAGACGTTTAAATAGAGTTTGGGCTGAGTTGGAATTTCTGCAGAAAACGCAACCTGGGCGATTTTCGATCGATCGAGTCTGTCCTTCGATCGATCGAGCCAAGCCGAAAGTCACAAACTGCAGCCACTCGATTCCAACTTTACAATAATTAATCAACTTTGAGCAAGCCTAAACAAGACTAAATACATTGTTTTGATCATGGTTTGCCAACATTACAAATTAGAGTTCTAAATACATAAAATCCTAAGTCTTTAGAACCTAACAGGTTTTTTTTTTTTTGGGATTTGGATTTGGATTTTGAGGGTTGGGGGGATAAGTTGTTGTGAAGCTTGGATATGCATGTGGTGGTTTATGGCTTTATCAAGTTAATAGGAAACTTTTTATTGACTTTGATGGTTCATATGCTTGCTAGGGGTTTAGATTCTGTAACTTAATAATATTCTAAATTCTTTTAAAGGAAAGTTCCATCTTGATTTCTGAATTTCTTCCTGTGTTCATGATTGCAGTTGAGAAATGCCATTGATCTGTATAGGCACTACAAGAAGGGTGATTCAAAATCCAAAACTTTGCCCATGTATTTCCAGGTAAGTCTATTTGTAATTTCTAGAATAATAGAATAATATGTGATATCTTGGAGCTGTAAGTGGGACTCTTGTTTATTCTCCTTTGGGTTGTATACATTTTGTTATTTAGGCTTGGCTAATTCATACACCTTTTGGTCTTTTGACAATTAGATTAGGACGGTGATGGAGTTAGCATCAGACTTCTTCACAGGTAGACTAACAAAGAAGGAGAGAAAGGGAACAATTGCATCTGAGGTGTTATCTGATCTCCCCCTTGCTGACTACAGGTGAGATATGCAACTCTATCGAAAACCATATGACCATATCATGACATGATGTGTTGAGTTCAAAGGGTAAAAGGAATGAAGTGTTGCCATTCGTAAAAATATGTTATTTTGCCTATATATAATGGTTGATTAAGATGAATTCAGCAAAGGGAGATCTAAATTCTATATGAGCTTGCTTGTCTTAGTTGTAATCAACAAATGGACTTACCAAAAAAATTCAGACAGACATAATTTGTGAAGAAAATGTGAAGCATGGTCATCATATATAACACAGTAATAAAAACTTGAGAGTGAATATATCATTAGATTGTGTTTTTTTTGGGCGGGGGGGGGGGGGGGGGTTGGTGCTCCTCACCAAAAAGCTGACCTTGTTATTTTTGCTTTGTATATCTGGAAATTATTTCCTGCAGAAACTTCCATCTTCACTCACCCCTTCATAATCAGAATTTGGAGTCCTCTATTGTGTAGCTTAACATTTCCATTGCTACAATGAATGATATGATAAACTGTGATACTCTTACCAAGTAACATGAGAAACAGAATTCACTCAGCTGATTTATGATTCATAGCTATATTCACATGTGCTGTTTCTCTTTGATGTTTGCTCCTTCCCATAATTTTCATTATAGAATTGATCGTGATTGTTGTGATGATAAACGCATGCTCCAGAAAGTAATAGTTATTGAATGAGTGAAGTAAACTTACAGACAAAAGGCTGCACATATGAGAAGAAAATAAATTATTAAGTTTTATTGAATGAAACAATATGCTTTGAGGTATAGAAGGGAAAGATGATAGAAGAGCTTAACGAAAGACAAAAAATTTAGGGGAGAAAACTTTTTGAAATGTTCCGTGCCTAATGGATCTGTCTTGACGGATCCCGAGAAGTCTTTCAGATAGGTTCATTATGCCAAGAACATTCAAGTCCTGCATCAAACTCCTAAGTCACTGTACCACAGATATCAAACTAGTAACAGAGCATAATGAAACCCATTAGATTCTGTCAAGATTTTCAAAAAGAGTTGAGAAGATAAAACCATATACAAGCAAACAAACCAAATCTCCACTTCACCCTCTCACCAGGCAGTCAAAATCGTTTAAAAAGACCAGAAGATACACCTGGTTAGGCATAATACTGAAGAAATTAAAATACATCACAGAACGAAAGGCATATATAAACCACAAATTTGTATTAGATTTCTCTATCTGCACTATCCTTATTTTTCAAAGGAAGTAAATTACTTTCAAATGATAATGAATATTAAAATTTAGTTGCCTTGATAAAACAGTATATAATTTTCTGTTGAATGGCATGGAAAAATTAGACCAACTGATCCAATTACTAAAATGACAATTCTTCTAATGTTTCTTTCATACATAGAGGCGCATGCACCTTCTTCCAGATTATTTTATCCCATTAATCTTCCTCTATTTAAATCTCTATGTACAGTAAGAAGAAGAAAAAAGTTCCATCCCAATGTGTCCTATATGGATTTATTCATCTACATAAATATTTCTTAGAGTACTGAAACAGCTACAGTTGGGTTTTAGCTGATTCTTCTTGCGTCTTCTGCTTATATTTCTTCAACTTATTCTTTGTCATCCATGAACTTGCCTTTAATTCTATCGGTTTTGTCCATTTGGAGGCAGGAATGAGAGGGAAATGGAATAACATAGACAGTGAACGTAGAAGTAGAAATTGGGAAACTAAACCGACTGGATTAACTAGGCCAATCTCGGTGGGTTGAGTGAGTAAGAAGATTTTTTCCCTTCTGTGTGATACCTTAAAATTATTTAACGACATCAAATTAATTATTTTCCATATGTAATTGCTATCTAGTTTTTTTTTTTTTTTGGTTAATGAATAGAATTTTAATTTATGACATCCATTCTGTGGTAAATGCTCTTATCATTAGGCTAAGATACCAATCAATTTTTAAAATAAGCGGGTTCAAATTTTAGATCTCTAATTTAACGACAAAATCATAAGTACGAAGATGGGAATTGAATCCCACTGTTGAGACAAAAGTCTTGTGGCATAACTGGTACTATCTTGTGGTGTTTTTTTTACAGAATTATACATGGTTCAAATTCCTCATTTCCCATTTTATCAAAAAAAAAAAAAAATCACACTCTTTAGCTATATGCCAAAAATGAAAAGATGCGGATCTTTCCCTCAAGATAACACATAAGAACCAATTTAACAATATTATGGGTCACAAAATTAATTTTTTTTAAAGTATGATTTGCAAACCAATGGATATCCAATGAACTAATTATTTGGTTTACATTTTTATAATGAATTGATAGTTAGGGGAAGTTTTGAACCCTAAATATCTTTATTGATACCAACCAAATGTGTCAATTGAGTTGCAAGATTACTGGTTTTTAAAAAAAAAAAAAAAACATATTTATATTGGTTAGAATTACTAATTTTACTCTCCGAACTCCAAAGTCAAAACATCAGTGTACATAATCACCATCGACGCTATGAAACACCTATAAGCCACTATGAGTTAATCATCTAAATCACGATTAGTCTATAAGGGAACCATTTGCAAGCACATCGAATGGTAGCTTTCTTTCTTTTCTTCTTCTTCTTTTTTATTATTACTATTTTTTTAGAAAAAAATTAGAAAAGAAGGCAGCTATTAATGTGTATAATATTATCCTTTTAATTAATTTCAAAATAACTTTATTTATCTTATTAGACGCTACATTTATTTAATTAGTTAATTGAAGTTTGAATGATGGAAGAGCAACATGAAAAAGAAAATCCAATTATACTAGAAATTCTAAATTATTTTTAAAACAACAGTAGAAATTAGAGTTGAATTGAAAAGAGTAATATTACACATAAAAACTATTTTATAACATTTTTACAAATTGTTGATGTGGCTAATTCTTAGTGATTCTCATTAGCACTTAACATTAACATAATTGTTTTTACTTAATCACTTACCATATTAGCAGTTTGTAAAAAATAATATAAAATAGTTTGTAACTTTAGCATTTTTTAATTGAAAAATCCAAAAAGTGGGATCTATTGGGTAGATTAGCACTCCATTAGTTGAACCAAAGTGTTGATTCATATGCTCTAACTGCTAATTGAACGGCACTGGAGCTCCAAATTTCTGTGTTTTGGATATGATTTTCTTTTTCTTTTTCTTTTTTTTTATTAATTTTTGTGGGAGATAAAAATGAGATTATACTACCAATTGCACAACTTTTGAGCACTAAAAATAAGGAAAACGCATCTCCCAAGTCTCAACTTAGTATTTAAATTAAAAGAGCTCTGGATTATTATTGGCTGTAGGCTAAAAACCTCTAAAGCTTAGGTTACCAACCCATAGCCACAAAATTCACCTTCACTTTTTTTTCCATATTTTCATCACCCTTTAAGTCTGTATATATAGGAATCATTCATAGACACCAACCCAAGTAGTTTTAGGATTTATTACATCCATCAACACCATCATTAGTGCAAAGATTAGTGATACTTTCCTCTCTTCTAAGAAAGTATCAGGCTAAATTACAAATTACACTCAAATTTTACATTCTTCTCCACTCAGTGATTTTTTTCACTTTTTTTTGTTTTAATTTTTTTTATTTGAGTCCTTCAATTTTCATTCATTTTCAATTTAGTTCTCCCGTTGGATCCACCTCATAGAATTCACAAAAACAACATTGTTTTATAAAGTGAAAAATCTAAAACTTATGGTGAGATTGGACAAAATTGACAGAATGACTAAATTAATACTAGATTACAGTTGAAAGACTAAAATGGGGGGAAATGAAATTTAAATGTCTAATTTGAAAATATATTAAAGTTATGTATTTTGTAGTTTAAGCTTGATTAAATATGTATAAAAAAACTTTTATTGATTTTTCTTGATTATTGCAAATGATCATTGCACGTCGATCTAAACTTATAAATTAGTCTCTCTTTTTTTTTTTTTTTCTAATTTATTTTGAGGAAAAATAAATAGATGACATAAAACGGACCTTTTTTTATTTTTTATTTTTAAAAATTTTTGAGAATGACATAAAACAGACCTAGACTACATGATTTCTACATATTCATTCTGGCTTGGTTTAACAAAGGGACCTAGATAATATTATTGTTACATGTTCAATGACCACACATTTAGTTTGCAATTTTGCCATTTGCATCATACATATATATAGTCCAAAATTCTAAGACAACAACTTTCCAAGTCTTCCGGAAGTTTTGAACAATGACAAGACTTGGTGAAAACGATTGACGCTTGTTGAACGAAAGATATGTTAAAAATTATAGGATGTCTTAACCAATTAATATATATATATATATATATATTTTAGAGAGAGAGAGAGAGAGAGAGAGAGAGAGAGAGAGAGAGAGAGAATTTAATTGTAAATTTAATCTTAAATAATATAATTATAAATAAATAATTTTTGTTGAACTCATGATCATTGTAAGCATACCAATTTTTTTTAATAATAAAATATTTGAGGAAAGAGAAACAAATGATATAAAAGTAAAACTAACCCAAAAACTTGATTGCTACATGTTCAATCTAGAATGAATAATAGAGGAACCCGGATAACGTAATATCTACACATTATCTCTGCAACTCCGTAATCAGTATCAAACAATTCTTATACAAGCCAAAATTCCAAGACTATAACTTTCCAAAGTCGTTGTGAGTTTCAAACAATGACCAAAAACTTGTGAAGTATTAACTGGAAATCTAACCTATACCACACGTTCAATCTAGCATGAATAATAGAGGGACCCAGATAACATAATATCTACACATTATCTCCACAACTCCGCAATCAGTATCAAACAATTTTTATACAGTCCAAAATTCCAAGACTATAACTTTACGAAGTCTTTGCGAGTTCCAAACAATGACCAAAAACTTGTGAAGTATTAACTAGGAAATCTAACCTATACCACACGTTCAATCTAGCATGAATAATAGAGGAACCTAGGTAACATAATATCTACACATTATGCCCGTAACTATGCAATCAGTATCAAACAATTCTTATACAGTCCAAAATTCCATGACTACAACTTTCCAAAGTCTTTGCGAGTTCCAAACAATGACCAAAAACTTGTGAAGCATTAACTGGAAATTTAACTTATACCACATGTTTTCAATGGCTTTTAGTAAGAATAATTGTATTTTATTTTCTTCCACACAAATTGATGACATATATCTTTCATTATGCCTTATAGTAAGAATAGTTGTATCTTGTTTTCTGGCATACAATTGATGACAAATATCTTTCATTCAACCCTCGTGCATTTCACTAAGTCTTTGGGATCTTTGTTTATTAACCAGCATGAGCTTTCATGGTTGAATGAATTTGGGGGATATAGAAAGAGTAGTGCTATTTTTTTTTTCTCCAATATACACATTCATGAAAGATTGAGTTGAAAGCAACGAACAAGAAACTGAAGCTAAACAACAATATATAAAATTTGACACTTTTATTTGAGAAGTTGCATTAGTATTTCATTTCATTTTCTATATATATATAAGAATAACTATAAGGCTATGTAGTACATATAAGATTTTTTTTTCTTGACTATATTAAGAGAGTTTTAAATATTTTAAATGAAAAAATTAAGTTTGAATATATATATATATATATATATTAGTCTTATTTAAAGGTTGGAAGAGGATTAGGATGACCCCTGAACACAAAGTATTGTGACTTGTAGCTCGTCTAATTCAACATCCCCTCTCAAATGAAGGGTTTGAATTTGATAGAAGAATAGAAAAAGGAGATTAGAAAAAGAGAATCTAACGGCTATGTTTCTAACGGTCATATTCCAGCTCAGCTACAAAACGGTACCGTATAGTTAATGTAAACGGTAATGTTTTGGTTCAATGAGGATTCATTTAAGTTGAGTGACGTCGTTTTGATAATTTTGTTAACTAAAGCTGGACGACATCATCTTGATCTTGCTTGTCTTCCTCCCAGAGCTTCAGCTTCTAAGTACTGTTTGTAATTAAATGTATTATGTAAAAATGAATTTTCTTGATTATTACACGGGAAAAATGAGTATTTCTAATCATAAATCATTTTATAATTAATTTGACCAAAAAGAAAGGGATGACATAAAACTCATTCAGAAAACATGATTGCTACATGTTTAATCGGTTGCCACACGTTTTGTCTATAACTTTGCAAGTTGCATCAAACAATTCTAATATAGTCCAAAATTCCAAGACTATAGCGATTAAAGAAAAAAAATTTCGAGACTTGAATTTTCAAAGTCTTTCTAAGTTCCAAAGAATGATCAAAGACTTGTTAATAAAATGCTAATAGGATTTAAGTTTTCTAATGGTATTTCCCTTGACCTCTGATGGTGTCACACATTTTCAAAGTTGAAAGAATCTGGCGTATCAATGACTTAAAAAATGAATGATATCATTTTCTTTCATAAAAATTTTAAGAGATAAAAGCAACTAATTAAACTTTTCTTAGTTGTTACCCCTAAGCCAACTCCCCCCAATTAGTTGTTATTAAAATATTACATATGGATGTATACGTATTTAGAAAAAGATTGTCAATTATATAACAAATAATAATAACTTAAGGGTATTTATGAAAGAAAATTATTTGCACTCTGACCAAAATTATTTCAACAGATGGTTAAAAAAATTAAAAGTTTAAAACAATACTAATTTATCTCTTCATAGTATTTATCAAATAACAAGAAATATGAGTTTTACATAATGAAAAAATATATATATATATATATATATATATATATTTTGAGCACTGTAGAGGTCCCTTCCTTGCTTTCTTTCCCACATCAAAGATGCACAGAGTAGGGGCAATGAGCATATGTCTCATGGTTTGATGCGTTGAACAATTTTGTTACAGTCTAAAGAAGATTATATGCTGACCAAAGGTTTTGTAGCTGAATTGACATTTCTCCATGTACAATGAGCTTAGCAGCTTCTTATAATTATCTCTAATATATATATATATATATATATAAGTATAAAGGGAAACAAAACATATTAATTTATCAATATAAATGCCATCCTATTTGAAAGTAGCTCTTGTGATCTAGCATGAAGCAAAATAAAAGTGACAACAATTAAATTTTTGTCAATAGTTGATTTAGATTCAACTTACTAAAAAGGCTTTAGAAATGTTTTATTGACCAGGAATGAGAATGCAATTGGAATACATAAGAATTTTTTTAGCATATATATAATTTCCTTGGCAAAAGGAATGGAAAATATCTTCAAAATTGAATCTGACGTTCTATGTTTTGGAAACTCTCAAAAGAATGTAAGTTTACCGCTATAATAAATCAGACAGTTACGAAAATTTTTCCATAACAAAAGGAAAGAAAAGAAAAGAAATGTTCATCTATTATTATTCTATTTTAGTTTTTATTAATCTATGAATCTGCACCAAAGAATTCTGCCATATGGTCCACGGTATATGCTAGTTCCTTCCATCCAATTCATCTTTGAGTTCACTCAAATAATGTCATTTTGGAATATGAAAAAAAAAAAAAAAAAATACTAAAATTAGTAAGAGATAAGATTCACCGACTTATTCCCATGACTTTTTTGTCTAATGTGTCGAGATTTTCACGGCAGAGATAGCGTGCAGGTCCTGCACGACTACTGAAATGCATGACAGTATCACACCCATAAATTCCTAAATGGTTGTTATGCTTGTATCAGATTTTCTTAATCAGCCAGAGTCTTTGATATCAGAATTGTAACATAAAAGTTGTGTCCACAAGCTCTTTAAATATTTATTAAATTTTCATATAATTAAAAATTAATTTTTGTATTATGAGACTTTATGGAAGAATTTTTTTTTTCCCCATAAATTAATAACTAAAAGGACAGTGCAATCCAATTCTCATTCAATTTTTTTCTTAGATGTTATAACTTTAGGTTTTATTTAGTTGGAGGATGGAAAGTGGGGGATAGAAAATATGAAGTTGGTGAAAAAAAAATATCAAAGTAATATAAGTTTTAATTGTGGGCCGGTTGAACGCCCTTCCCTTTTTCAGTCCCCAAAATCACCCAAACCAATCATACACTTAATGATAACGTTGTTTGAATTTTTATTTTTTATTTTTATACTATATCTTACATTAAATGATGATATCTAAGTAAATGATGAATTAAAAGTATGAGCGAATTGAAACCTAAAGTTGATAAAATTATTATTATTATTTACTTATTTTTTTAATAAACAGTAGAAATAGCTAATCCTAATAACCTGAACAGAGGTGGAATTAATGTTTGTGCAGGCATGGCTGATTTGGAATCAGCGGAACAGGGTGGTGCATGGTGGTAAATTCTTGGAACCGGACTGGTTGAACAGGCGAGCTGCTGAATTGCTAAAGGAGTTCCAGCAATCACAGGAAAATCTACAGCAGAATTTTATGCAGGAAGCTACTAACCGGGTTATGCAGAACAATGAAACCAGCTGGAAACCGCCGCCTCAGTCAGTGTATAAGATGAATTATGATGCAGCTGTGTTTGCGGATAATGCTAGCTCTGGCTTTGGTGCGGTGATTAGAAATTCAAGGGGAGAAGTCATGGCTGCAATGACAGCAAAGGGTCCGGCAGTCCAGTGCAGTGAGGAGGCAGAATTACTTGCGTGTCGGAAGGCGATGGAGTTTGCTACAGATGTGGGCTTCACGAGTTTGATAGTGGAAGGGGATAGTGTAAATGCTACAAGGAGTATTGTTTTGGGCAACGACAACCAGTCAGCACTTGGGCACGTGGTTGGTGACATTCAACATCTGATGGGAGCATTGGAAAGGATCTCTGTGAGCTGCATTAAGAGAAATGGGAATAGGGTGGCACATGAGCTTGCTAGATATGCTCAACTTGTTACTTCTGATTTATTTTGGATGGAAGAAGTTCCATCATTTGCATTAGATGCTGTAAACTTTGATGCTGCTTTGATTTAATGAAAGTTGAATTCAGTTTCAAAAAAAAAAAAAAATAACCTGATTTTTTTCATTGTCAGAGCTACTTTTTATAAATCAATGAATCTACATCGAATAATTCTATAGTCCAAAAAGTCTACACTGTACGCTAGTGACCCACAACCACAAGGCCTTAATTTTAGCCCACAAGACCATGGACGGGTTAAAGATATATAAACGTAATAGATTGACCCACAATACCTTTAATTTTCCAAGTCATTGAGCCAACCTTCCAATCAAAAAAAAAAAAAAAAGTCATTGAGCCAACCCATAAAATAAGCTAATCCGAGGGATTAGAATTGTATTGTTGTACTTGTGGCTGATAATCCTGGTTATGGTCCCTCTTCTGATAATCGTGGCTGCCTATAAATATATCTATGCCATCTCAATTTCTAACAAAACACCCTAAATACATATATCCTTCTCAAAGCCAGAGCAAATATGGGGCGGGTACCTTTTTTTCTCATTTTCTTCCTCTTCCTTTCTCTACCTAATTCATCTCTCTCTTCTTTTTCTTTTAATTCATCTACGCCTCTTTGCCTTTCCGACCAAAGCTCTGCTTTGCTTCATTTCAGAAACTCTTTTTCTGTCAGCGATTCTGATTTTTGTTATTCTTGTCCTCTGAAGAATTCGTGGAAAATGGGTACAGATTGTTGTGGGTGGGATGGGTGTTGGGGTTTATGCCCTAAAATCCAATTTATTGGCATGACATAAATAATTAAATTGTTTAATTATATGAGATTATCTATAAATGAACTAATGAGACATTATCTTAGTCCATGAGATGCATAGTATGTGATTTATGTGAAAAGTCACAGAAAGATATAAATTACAAGTTCTTTGTAAACTCAGAATTTTAGTTCGTAGTCGATGATGAAATTGGGCATTTAATCTGCGAAGACTATAACATATTAACTAAGATGATTTGTCTTGATCATGGAAGTAGAGACTTCTAGTTGGTATGTTGATATGTTTTAAGAGTTAAGACATATTGAATTGGACCGCTGCGAGATTTATTATTCTCTTAACGACTGTCAAATGAATAATAAATCTCACGACTTCTATTTACATCAACTCTAAATCCTGAGAGAATAATGGACCTGATCATAAGATGTAGGTTGCTTTGATATATCAGGAGTGAGATCTATAAGTCACAATCAAAACCTCAGTATGTTAGGTAGCCGCATTTAGTGTTGATGGAACATATATTCATAAGATGGAATTCATAATCTCTTAACGGAGATATAAAATATTCCCTTGAGATAAGTTTTATGGGTTTGGTTATTCAGAGTGTTGGGCCCAACCACTTTAGTAATGAGTTACTAAAGTATATATTTATGAAATTGGATTTCATAAATATATAATGAATAACATAAAGGATTAAACCAGGTATGGAAGAATTAAGATGTAGTAATCTTCAAAGTGGCAGTCTACATTCATGATTTTGTATTATTACGAATATTTTAATGAAGGGGTTGCATGTATAATAAAGTCTTGGGATATGATTTATAGATAAGGCCTGGAGTGCAATTATATTCTTATAGTGGTATTGAATATAATTAATGGTAACTTTGGACTTGTCAAGAGTTGACAGAAAAGCTCAAGGCCTATTGGAGCTAGTGTCTTATTGGTCCCTTTTAGTCACACTCCAAGTCACACACTAGAGCCCAATTGGAATGGCCCAAAATGCTAGTCCAATTAGATAATCAGTTGTATATAAGGAGAGAAACATACATAATTTTATAAGTGGTTTTTCATTTAGATCACATAAGGAATGCAATAATGTATGTGGGTGTGGGACACTCTTTTATTCTCTCATTGGAAATTGATTGAGAGACCACACTTCTTGGGCATTAAGTGGAATTAGAGTGAAGATTAAAATTTTTCTCAAGTTCTTCTAAAGTTTTGGTTTTGAATTTCACTGCATCAAGGTACGCTTCCTATTCTTTGTTCTAGAATTCAAGGTTATATGTTATCTCTCATGAATGAAGTAGATCCGTGATTGTTACTTCGGCTGTGTGTTTTGTACGAGATACAAAACCAGATTTTCCAACTATAGAGTCACCTGTGATACAATGACAGGTCATGTCATTGGTGTCAACCTCAATTGCAGTCGCCTTGAAGGTCCCATCCATCCCAATACCACCCTTTTCTCTCTTCGCCATCTCTAGAGACTCAACCTCGCTTACAACAATTTCAATGACTCCGCAATTTCATCTAAGTTTGGTGGCTTTGCAAACATGACGCATCTCAACCTCACTTACTCCTCCTTTGTTGGTAATTTCCCATCCGAATTCTCCCACTTATCCAAACTGGTTTCACTTTATCTCTCTTGGAATTTTGGCATGAGAATTGAAACGCCTAGGTTGAAAAGGCTTGTTCAAAACCTAACCCATCTAACTGAACTTGTTTTGGATGATGTTGACATGTCTTCTGTTTCACCTAATTCTTTCATGAATTTGTCTTCCTCTTTGACATCTTTTAGTCTTCGTTATTGTGGATTGAAAGGGAGATTCCCAGATAGTATATTCCACCTCCCAAACCTCCAGTAGCTCTATGTAGGTTACAACTACAATCTCACCAATTCCCTTCCAACGTATAACTGTAGTACTCCTCTCAAGTCCTTGGAGCTCTCTAGAATCGAATTCCTAATCGACTTACCTAATTTAATCAGCAATCTCAAGTCCTTAAAAGAGTTGTATCCCAGAGGATGCAATTTCATAAGTTCATCATCTCTAACATTTCTTCCTAGCCACAAACGAATCACTTCTTTGGATCTCTCTGACAATAATTTGGGTGGTCAAATTCTGTGGTCCCTCCTAAACTTTGAAGGACTCACTTACTTACATCTCTCATACAACAACTTTATAGGTTAACTTCCAGATCTTTCTACAAATCGGACACAGGTTTCTTCTTCAAACAGTTCTTCAAAGAGTCGGTTAGTTAGTCAAATTCCTTCCAATTTGGTATATCTCTCTTTATCTCATAACTTATTGAACAACACTATACCATCTTTGTTGTGTGACATACCATCTTTATATGAATTATATCTAGACAATAACCGATTCACTGGACGGATTGATGAATTCCAGCATAATTCTTTAAATTATCTTGATTTGAGTAATAACAATTTACATGGCCACCTTCCAATCTCGATTGGTAAACTTGTGAGCCTTTTCGGTCTAAATATTTCCTTCAATAATATAAGTGGTCATCTACGGTCAAGCATGTTCTCAAAGCTCAAAAGTCTTGAAACAATTGATCTTTCACATAATCCTCTATTATTGTTCAGCACCTATAGCATTATAGACTATACTTTGCCCAAACTTTGGGATTTGCATTTGTCATCTTGCAATATAAGTGACTTTCTGGATTTTATAAAATCCATGGAAAGTTTAGGAGAGTTAGACCTTTCCAATAACTAGATCAAAGGCAATATTCCGATGTGGCTGTTAGAGGTGGGGAAGGATTCTTTGTCTTCCTTGAATGTTTTGTACAACTCCTTGACAAGTATTAGACACCTTCCTTGGAAGAATTTGTATATTCTTGATCTTAGTTCCAACTTGCTTCAAGGACCACTTCTAGTATCTCCGTTGGGCACTTCTTTCTTTTCAGTGTCAAGGAATAATTTAACTGGAAATATACCGTCCTTGATTTGTAATATCACTTCCCTCTACGTCATTGATTTGTCTCATAATCACTTGAGTAACGTGATTCCTATGTGTTTGGTAAATTCTAGTAATTCCCTCACAGTTTTGAATTTGAGAAATAATAAACTTAATGGCACGATTCCAGAAACTTTTGCAAAGGGAAATTACTTGAGAAGTCTTAACCTCAATGATAATCAATTAGAAGGGTCATTGCCTAGATCGTTGATCAATTGCAGATGGTTGGAAGTCCTAGATCTTGGTAACAACAAGATAAATGACACCTTCCCTCATTGGTTGGACACTCTTCCAAAGTTATAGGTTCTTGTCTTGCGATCAAACAACTTTCATGGCGCCATAGGCAATCCCAAGACCAAATTCCCGTTCCTAAATTTACGAATCATAGACCTCTCTCACAATGAGTTCCATGGTCTTTTGCCAACAAAGTATTTCAATCATTTCAAAACCATGATGAGCATGGATGCAAATAAAGGTAAATTGAAATATATGGGTGATGGCTATTAGCATGATTCTATGATGGTCACCATAAAAGGATTTTATATTGAAATGGTGAAAATCCAAACTCTCTTCACAACCATTGATTTCTCAGACAATAGTTTTAGGGGAGAGATTCCATAGTCAATTGGAAAGCTTAAGGCTCTCAAGGGGCTTAACTTTTCACACAATAACCTTATAGGTCATATGCCTTAAGAAATCTTGAATGGTTAGATTTCTCCTCAAACATGCTCATAGGGGAAATTCCTAGACAATTGGCAAATCTTACATTTTTGGAAATTTTAAACCTATCAGAAAACCATCTTGTAGGACTGATACCTCAAGGTAAACAGTTCAATAGCTTTACAAATGACTCTTACAGTGGAAACCTGGGGTTATGTGGATTTCCATTGACAAAAGCTTGTCAGAGTGATGAGGGTCAACAAACACCAACATCAACAACTATTAAAGAAGATGATTTTGAATTTGAAAATGGGTTTCATTGGAAAGTTGTATTGTTGGGGTACGGATGTGGATTCATGTTTGGATTGGGTTTGGGTTATCTTGTGCTATCAAGTAAAAAACCAAAATGGCTTGTTAATATTGTTTATGGAGAACGGCGTAATAGGGTTTGAAGATCCAAAATGAATGCTCGTGGAAGAACTTGTTGAAAAAGAATTTGGTGGATGAAAATACTGATTTAAGGCATATTCTTATATACTAATATATTTGAAATTACTCTATTTCATCATTTTGGTTCCTTAAAAATGCATCTTTAAATTGCTAAGACAATTGTTCAATTTGAATTTCCTTTATGCTAGTTAGGAATGATTGTATTTGTATTATGCGATGTTTATTACTAGTGTGACTGGATGCATAAGCATCTATGTTTGAGGTATAGCTATAAAATAGAGTAAATAGGTTTCTACTATGTAACCGCCACATTTTAATGCTTTATTTAGGTCAGACTTCATTTAATGACCTTGCTTTACGTACTAGTGTGAGAAGAAATTTCTCTACTCCATTGCAATTCTATACTACTCCTAGGTCAAGGAATTTTTTTTGAAGGGGAAACTTCACTGTTATTTCATCCTTGTAATATTACCTTTGTTTGACAGATTAAAGATATTGTTGGTTAGATCGCTTGAAGAGTAGTTTTTTGTTTTGCTTGAAGATGGGTGTTGATCCTAGTGCTACCTAAGATGCTTTAAGAAGTAGACTAATTTCCTCTATATTTTCAATTAGATGCCTTTTATTTCAATCAAGTTTCTTGTTGAGTTCCACTATTAAGCTTAGTTCCATTATTAGGCTGGGATTATCTACATTTTGTGGCTTTTCTGTTTTTTGATGTGGGTGTTTTATTTGTTTTATCTTGCTTGATATATTTCCCAGGAAGTGGCTTTTAATTCTGAATTTTGTGGGCTTTGTGAATTTTTGTATTGCTATTCTTGTGAGTAGTGTGATTCTTAGTATGCATATCAAGTTTTGTATTAAAAGATTAAACAAGGCAGCAAATTGTATGTTCTCATTTTTTGGTGTATTGAATCATTATTCCAATTTAATCTTGGTTTTGTGATTTCTTGCCATTTATTTGTGGGTTTTAGTTTGTTGGTCTTAGTGTTGTCTGGGATTTTCTTGATCAGGGTTGTGATGCTTCGGTCCTTTGTTTAAGCTTGATTAACTTTCTTTGCTTAACTACCAAGTACAGCCAAGAGCTACAGACAAGCACAACTATGAAGCTTATGCCAACACCTACATTTGAAAGAAATAGAATATTAGCTTGCTAATCTCTATCATCAAGTACATCTACGAACTACTAAGAAGCAAAACGATGAAGCTTATGCCCATAGAAATAAACATTATTAATGGACTTTTTATACCATTCTTAGAGGGCCCAAGGGGGAGATGGATTACAATTTTACAAAGAGTATATTTTTCTTTTGGACATGATACAGGCTGCTGGTTAGATTTAAATTCATAAGAATTTTGATGGCAATTCTTTTTCCACTCTTAAAATTTGCATGAATTTCCATTTTTGTGCTAAGCTGTTAAAATTTCTTTTTTTCTTTCAAGTAAGTATTATATTAGTTAATTTGACTTGGATCCCACAAATTAAAATCCATGGCGGGATTCATCATGAATGTGAGAGAAGAGAGTACCATACCATTGTTCTCTAAGCATCTAATAGCTACTAATACTTCTCCTATTAACTAATGCTTACATATATTAATTACTGCTCCAAGTCAAATTAACTAATATGAAATAATACCACCGCACACCCTTGGTGCGATGGTCACTCCACAAGTATAAGGAATCACTTGCTGAATCAGAAAAAGCTTATTGGTGGTTCTCAAAGCATTCCTCCTATGCCAAACCAACCACACGATGGTAGCAAACCAAGCCAAATCCAAACCTTCATCAATAATGTGCTCCACTAGATCTCTGAAACTCAGAAAAGTTCTGGTATAGCAGTTCCTCCAGCATTGATCATGAGACCACACCTGAGACAGAGAGGGGCAGGACCACAACGCATGTAAGGAATTCTCCACGGTGTTCTGGCAATGATCACAGCAATCGGACGGAATTACTCTTCGCCGTTTGAGATTCGCTTTCGTCGGAATGGAGTCTTTAATTGCACGCCACAGGAAATTTCTTACCTTTGGCTGCACTGTGAGTCCCCACACCTTCTTCCAAATGCTGTCAATGTCCGGTTGGTAAGAATGGTCATCCAAACTCTGGACTTTGCAAAGGAAACGGTACCCTGACTTGACAGAGTAAATGCCCGAGGGAGTAAAGGGCCAGATAAGCTTATCTTCAACTGCAATATTGCTCAGTGGAATAGACTTGATCAAAGCAATATCTCTTGGGAGGAAAAGATCATGTAGTAGAGGAGAGTTCCAATAACCAGAGCCCGGATTGATAAGGCTTGACACAGTAACATCTTCAAAGCCTCTGACTGGTGGGGAGGTGATAAACGGATGGAACTCAGATGGAAGCCAGGGGTCAGACCAGGCCTTAATTGTTGTACCCGAACCCACCCTCCATCTCATCCCCTCTTTTAGCACATCTCTACCAACTAAAATACTCCTCCATGCGTATGAACCCGTATAGCCATCCGTTGCTTCCATGATGGAACAATTGGGAAAAAACTTGGATTTGAAGACCTTATAGAAGAGGGAGTTTGTATTATGTAGTAATCTCCAAGCTTGTTTTGCTAAAAGGGCATCATTATAAATTGCAAGGTCCTTGAAACCCATCCCACCCTCATTCTTGGGTTTACAAAGCTCCTCCCATCTAACCCAATGTATTTTTCTCCTATCTCCCCTTTGGCCCCACCAAAACTTCCTAATGAGCCCCTCAATCTCATTGCACAAACCAATTGGAAGCTTGAAACAATTCATTGAGTAGGTGGGAATTGCTTGGACCACCGCCTTTATCAAGATTTCTCTACCGGCTTGAGAAAGTAATTTCTCTTCCCAACCTTGAATCTTCCGCCACACCCGCTCCTTTATGTAATTGAAACTACTTTTTTTATTTCTACCCACTAAGGAAGGTAGCCCCAAGTACTTCTCATAACTTCGAATCTCTTCCACACCCAAACAATCTTTAATCAATTGCCTTCTATCCTCATCGGTGGATTTGCTAAAAAAAACTGTGGTTTTTGCTTTGTTGAGTTGTTGCCCTGACCCCACCTCATAAACTTGCAACACTTCCATAACTTTCTGACATTCCTCAACAGTTGACCTGCAAAATAACAAGCTATCATCTGCAAAAAGTAGATGAGTTAGTGAGGGGCTCCTCCTACTAAGAGAGAATCCATGTATGTCACCCCTCGATGCTGCTTGAGAGAGTAAGCCATGGAGGCCTTCGGTGCATAATAAGAACAAGAATGGTGAGAGGGGGTCTCCTTGCCTTATTCCCCTAGTAGGTTTAATGAACCCCGTTGGTGCCCCATTAATAAGGATGGAATACGATACAGTTGATATACACAGCATCATAAGTGAAATCCATTTCTCATGGAACCCCAATTTTCTCATAATGGCCTCTAAAAAAGCCCACTCCACCCGATCATACGCCTTACTCATATCAAGCTTAAGAGCCATGTAACCTCTCGTTGAAGACTTGTGGGTTTGCATACTATGAAGTGACTCAAAAGCTAAAAGAATATTATCTGTAATCAACCGGTTTTTTGTAAAGGCACTTTGGTTTTCAGTGATTATATGAGGAAGAATCTTTTTCAAGCGATTTGCCAACACCTTGGAAAATATTTTATACAATACATTGCATAGACTTATAGGGCGAAATTCAGATACTACCTCAGGGTTTTTGACTTTTGGGATTAAAGTGATAAAGGTGTGGTTTAGGTGTTCCGGAAGGGATGTGGAATTTAAAAAGGAAAGAACAGAATGAGTGATATCCTTACCCACCAATTCCCAATAGTGCTGATAGAACAAGGGGGGCATCCCATCCGGGCCCGGAGCTTTCAAAGGTGCCATTTGGTGAAGAGCCACATGTACTTCATTCTCTGAAAATTCCTCCAAGAGCTGCCTGTTCATGTCATTAGTCACAATGCACTGAATTGAATCCAATACCACATCGGGTTGGCAAGTATGGGGAGAGGAGAACAAGTTACTGTAAAAATCTAGTATTGTTGAAGCCACCACCCTTTGATCCGAGCACCACCTTCCTTGTGAATCCCTGACCCCTTCAATCCGGTTTCTCCTCAACCTTTGGGTTGCCCTCCGGTGAAAATATTTAGAATTTTTATCTCCATGTACAGCCCATAAAGACCTCGACCGCTGGAACCACATCCTTGTTTCCTTGTCAAGGAGATCATTCACCTCTGTTCTGAGCATTCTGGCTCTAAAATTCACCCCCGTGGTGAGAGCCTCCAACTCTGCTTGAGCCAACAGTTTCTGCTTGTGTTTCAATTCTCCACGGACACTACCAAAGCAATTGCGGCTCCACTTTGTTAAAGCTTGTCCGCAATCCTCAATTCTCCTGACGATACCTGTTGGATTGTTATTGTTTCTGCCCCTACCCCATTCGGCCTTGACCGTATCTGAACATCCTTTCTCCGCAAGCCACATTTCTTCAAAACAGAATGGCTTTTCTGAAGTAACCACCACCAAAGGTTCAGGTATGATCCACAGAGGTGAGTGATCCGAGGTACTACAAGTCAGATGGTGCACCATTGAGCCTCCAAAACGAACCAACCACTCGTTGTTAGCCAAACACCTATCCAACCTCTCTGCAATTGTTCTCCCATCACTGAAAAACTTCTTCCACGTGAACTGATGACCCTTATAACCCATGTCCAGGAAGCCACATTCATCAATGGTGTCTCTAAAGAGTTGCATCTGTGTGTGGCTTCTAGTACTTCCTCCCATCTTCTCCGATCCTCTCAAAATCTCATTAAAATCACCGCTACACAGCCAAGGTAATCCAAATTGCCTATTCAAATGTCTCAATAAATCCCATGACTCAAACCTTTTATGGGTGATAGGTTCGCCGTAGAAACCCGTGAACCTCCACGCATCTTCACTTCCCTTTCCGATGATGCAATCAATATGGTTTTTTGATGAAGTCTCCACATTCAAATTGATAGACTCCTTCCAAAAAAGTACAAGTCCCCCACCTCGATGAATCCGAGGGACCATGAACATGTGATCGAACTGTAACCTGTGTTTTATTGTTTTTAGCCTATCTTCATCCGCCCATGTTTCGGCTATGAACATGACGGAGGGATCTTTTGCCCGGGCAATCTCACCAAGCTCTTTTTCTGTCACTAGGTTCCCAAGCCCGCGACAGTTCCACACTATTAAACTCATAGCTCCTGGCAGGGCTGCTCCACAGCCTCCGCCAATACACTTGATGAAATATGATCAACATGAATAACCTGCATGCGCTTGTTAGGTACATCGTGCTGACCAGATAATTCAGGGCTTGACTTCCTTTTCTTCCCTTGTTCAACTTTGGCCTCTGCCTCACTAGACTTAGGTTGGCGCATAATCCTCACACATATACACTTAGATTAAGCTAAATCAGAAATTCTATCTTGTATATATATATATATATATAAAACCTAATATGAAATGATTATTAAATAATATCACTAGACATTCTATTAAATAAGATAAATAAAAAGTTTTTTTTTTTTTTTTTGAGAAACCAGACTATGAGTCTGGAAATTTAAGATGGATAAAAAGTTAAGTAAACCAAAGAGTACAAAGTATAACATTTTTAATAGTTTTGAGATGAAACCAAACTAAATGTAAGCTTAAGAAGTGAAATAATATTATTTAACTCTAAAAGTTAAAGATAGGTTCCAATTAGTCTAACTAGTAAAACCTCTTATTTAAAAACTAAATCTCAGTTTCAGCTAAATAACCTGTTTTCAAATGGAATCTGAGTATACTTACCAACAAAAAGTTCAACTTGTAGCGATGGTTGATTGATAACACAGAGGACATCTACTCCTGCACTTCGGTCCAAATGGTACCCCTCGATGCAAGAACACGTAAGAGCCTGTTTGGCCAACTATTTTTGCTCACTCAATTTCCGTCACTCAATTTCCATCACTTATCACTCATCACTCATCACCCATCACTCATCACTCATCACCCTAAATTAATACCCGTTTGGCACATCATTTATTTCTCATCACTCAATATTTTTCACACTATTTGTGGGTTCCATACCTGTCATTTGGTCAGAAAAAAACTGTTTTGTGGGCCCACCATTTTTTCTATTCTCATTTCCCCTCCCCTCCTTCACCCCTGTTACTCTTCCAAAACACAAACCAAACCCAGCAACAACAACAACAACAACAACAACAGCAACAGCAACAGCAACAACAACAACAACAACAACAAAATGCGGCCAAACCGAACCCACCATTTTTTCTATTCTCATTTCCCCTCCTCAGTTTTTTTGAAACCCATTCATGTGGGTATTTTGAAACCCAAATCCAAATTTCAGTTTCCATCCTTACCCGGTCATGGAGTGTAGCTTCAGACCAAAAAAATTTTGTGATGAAGAACCAAAAAAAAAAAAAAAAAAGAAACCCAGAAACCCGAACCCAGTGAAAAAAAAAGAAAAAAAAAAGGAAGAACTAGAGACCGAACCCAGTGAAAGAAGAAGAAGAAAAAAAAATGGAAACCCAGTGAAAAGGAAAGAAAAGAAGAAAAAAAAAAAAAGAACCCAAGCCCAAAAACCAAACCCAAAAACTAACGTGAAAAGAAAAGAAAAGAAAAAAGAAAAGAAAGGAGAATAGAAAAGAAAAGAAGAAAAAAAAAAAGAACCAAACCCAGAAAGTGAAAAGAGAAGAAAAGAAGAAGAAAAAAAAAAAAACTAAACTCAGAAAGTGAAAAGAGAAGAAGAAGAAGAAGAAGAAGAAGAGGAGTGTCTAACCGTGAAAAAGAAAAGTAAAAGCAAATAAAAAAAGAGAAAAGAAGGTAAAAAGGAGCAAAAGTCAGATGGTGGGACCGGACTTTACATTATATTTACAAAATTGCCATTGAGAACTAAAAATTGGAAACTGAAAACAGCCAAAAGTTGTTTTCAGTTTCCACAACTCATAACTCAAAAATGTGAGAATTGAGAACTGAAAACAGAGTTATGGAAATAAAAAATAATGTAGCCAAACAAGCTTTTTGTATGGGTCCCACCATTTTTGAGAATTGAGTTATGGAAACAGAGAATTGAGTTACGGAAACAAGCTAACCAAACAGCCTCTAAATTTCCCTAGTACGTTCATACACTGTTCTCCCGGGCCCTTACAGTTATCATCATTTTCACACTCGCCAATGTCTGGAGATGTAAAGCCCATCGTTAAGTGACTTAAAATAAATATAGTAAATATAAAGCAATGACATATTCAAGACCAAGATTTAAAAAAAAAACAAAACAAAACAAAACAAAAATAAACAAAAAAACCAAAACAAACAAAAAGTAAAACAATTAAAAAAGGACTTTATTCTTTTTGCTGAGAGAAAAGCAGTAACATATTGTTAAAATGAAATGAAAAAGTATTGCAACATAAGAAGTTTTAAAGAGTTTCTATCTGTTAATTTTCAGTTCAATTCATTAAATTTTATTTTGTATCTTCATTTCAGTCCTTCGATATTAATCTCTTTTCAATTTAATTTTTCTTTCTAATTCCATCCAATCATGTTATTGTTTATGAGTTTTTTTTCACTTTCCAAAACCACATTCCTTTGAGGATTAAATAGTCCAATACAGAGGTGGACAAAAGAATTACATTATATATTAATTAATAGAATTTAAATGACAAAATTTATATATATATATATATATCTTAAAGGACTCAATTGAAATTAGGTTAAAATAGAAGAAATAATAATTATTATTATTATTATAGAAAAATTAACAAAGATACGTGAATTATTACCTTGACAACCATGGCGGAGGTAATGGGTTCCCACTGTAGCCGTCCATGCACTTGCAACGGTACCCAGACCCGATGTCGGAATCAATACACGTGCTATTACCTCCACATATGTAACTCGATTTGTTGGTGACATCATTACATGTCTCAGTACCGATCGCCCAATCAAGAACCATTGGCATCTCTTCTATTTCCCCTAGAGTGCGAAGGGAATCAATGGAGAAAGTGAACGTGCCTTGTTTGCTGGAGAAAATGGACAAATGCCATTTTCACGCAAATTATGTACCGTTTTGCCCCATTTCCCAAACTAATTAGGGAAATACCCCTCTTTTGAAACTTGATTTTCTTAAAATCGAGTTAAAAAAAAAAAATTCTGGAGCCCTATAATGGCATTTTAAGGAGCCTATAATGGCATTTTAAGGAGCCTATAGTGATGTTTTAAGAACCTATAGTGGCGTTTTGGAACTCGAACTCCATGAACTCGAGTTATAGGCTTTTTTTTTTTTTTAACCTATAACTTGAGCTCTTGGAGCTTGAGTTCCAAAACGCCATTATAGGTCCTTAAAATGTCACTATAGGCTCCATAAAAACGCCACTATAGAGCTTAACTCGATTTTGAGAAATTCGAGTTTTAAAAGAGGGGCATTTCCCTAATTAGTTTGGGAATGGGGGTAGAAGGTTGTATAATTTGCGCGAAAAGGGCATTGGCCAATTTTGTCCCTTGTTTGCTAATAAATGCATGGCCACAAGGATTGAAACTCTCTACTTTTGTGTAATAATTGATAGTATTGAGATTGATGCTGATGATGTACAAAAAATCAGTACGTTGAATACTCCAGGCTTCGATGATCTAGTAATTGCTTGGAAGTCCTGAGAAGAAAAACAAACGATCAAAGGAGACCGGGGCTAACCGGCCAAGAACCCTTTGATGCTTAAGTTAGTTTCTCTTTTAAATTCTAGAGTTCCAACTTTTTGGGAGTTGTCAAAAACTTACCTTTATTTGTCGTGAATGAGCATTTATATAGTGTGCTCTTGAAGCGGTTACTTGTCTTGTAACTTTCCCCATATTTATGGAGGTCAGAAGGTTTACACTTAACTCTTACAACCGCTATAGAAGTTATAATGTTTACTCTTATCTTCTATAACTGTCATTAGAAGTTAAGTGCTTGGCAGGAGGTTATAGCGATGAATCAGGATCTTACTCACGTACTAGAATGGTTACACGTGGTCCGATTCATAAGCTCTTGTAGATAAATTTTGCATTTAGAAATATTCCTAAGTATTGAAGAGTCGTCCATGTCTGGACGACTTTCCTTAGTCTAGACGAGCTTCTCATAAAAACTTAAGGCAACCCATGAATAATACAATGGGCGAGTAGGAGCAGGCCCAATTGTCGTGGTAACCTACATTCTATGGACGACCACTCAAGGACAAGCTATACTTATCCTTCCCCATCAGCTGCCCCCTCGTCCTTGTGTTGTCTGTCTTAAGAATGTCCTCTCTTCTTTTTCTTCTTCTTCTTCTTCTTTTTTTTTTTTTTTTTTTTTTTTTTTTTTTTTGACACGTGGTCCAATCTGGCATGTTTCAATCATGGCGTTTCGTCTTTCAAGAGAGATGCCATGTGGTCTACCCTGGTTGGTCACATCACTTCGGATGCCAACCCTTGTTGCCTATAAATAGTAGAATTCCTCTCCTACCCTTCGCATTTCAAAAATTTTCCTCCTTGACATTTGTCGTCTAGAAGTTTTTCCGCATCTATAATCCTCTTCCATCTAGAGCTAGGTATTCTCTTCATTCTCATCTTTAGGCTTTTCCTTTAAGTTTTCAAGATGTTTGAGATTGTAGTTTCTTCGTCCAGTAATAGTGTAGATAAGGCTATAGACGAGTATCATGACTCAACTAGCTATAGTTGTTCTAGTAGTAGCACTAGTAACAGCAGTAGTGGGTGAACACCACGAACGAGGAATATACGTCTGGTGGTCCTAGGGTTCCCTTGGAGGTTCTTCAAGAACAACTTAAGACGAGGGTAGCTTCAGGGTCTCGAGTTGGTACCTCGACGAGTGTCCCCTAATCTTCTTTAGATGAGGTAGAAACAATTTATAGTTGTGCTGTAGGTATCCCTTCAATACGAGTGAACAGAGACTCGCTTCCCTTAGGACTTGGTACCAAATTCCAGACGACCTTAATCCTAGGTTAGCCGTCCGTGGGGAGTGGTGCTGTAATCCTCGTTTTGGGATAGGCTTCTATGAGGCATACCTTTTAAGGGGACTCAGGTTACCCCTCAATGCCTTTGCTAGGGAATTGCTCACTAGGTTAGGTTTAGGGGTGTGTCAATTCAACCCTAATGCATGGAGACTGGTTGTCTCTATGCAAGTTTTATGGAGGGAAGTGTTTGAAGGGGATCATCCTCTCACTGTGGACGAGTTCCTCTTCTGCTACAAGCCCTCAGAAATTAACCAGTCCCTTAGCTTTTACCAGTTCACAGCCAGGGGTAAGGATTGTAGATTAATTAAGTCATTGGTGACGTTTGACAGAAACTGGAAGACGAAGTTTTTCTTCGTCTTTGGTTTCTGGTCCAAGCACCCTGTTAAGGTTGGCAGGGATCCCTTTGCCCCTTACACTAGAGGTTTAGGGAACCTTCGTCCAGAAGGTATATTATTTGTTGTTGCCCCCTTTTCTATACATATAGTGTTTTTATTTTATTTTATGATTTATTTATTTTTATAATCATCTAGCTCTCTTCTCTCTCTCTTTTTATTTATTTATTTATTTATTTTTTACAACTGTTAGACGACCGTCCTTAATTAAATTTCATCGTGACCGCATCCATAGGGCTCGTCTTTACATTGATAGGAGCTTCCATTCACTGGTTACCCTTCAACGTCTTGCCACGTGGGGACTTGGTCTTAAGCCATCTGTTGAGGCCATAGCTCACGAGCTCACAGTTCGTAGACGTGAGTATTTACTTAAAGAATTCATTTGAGTGTCATTTTTTTTCTTCTCTTTTTTAAATGATTCTGACCCCCCTTTTTTTATATAAATTTTTTTATTTTTTTTATTTTTTTACTTTTAGGAATGGCAACCATGAAGGAAAATAAGGGCAAGGAAGTAGTGGACGAGGCAACTAGGCCGGAGGCCCAATCTCAACCTTGTCCTTCTGTTGGAGATAAAAGAAAAAGCTTATCCAAGACGCTTGATTTGGGGAATCTTCCTAGTCGTCAAGGAAAAAAAGCAAAGCATGGGCCATCCAAGACTAGGGTCGTCAAACCTGGCCTTCCTAATCCTCCATCTCAACCCGTCCAGATTTATGATTTAGACTCGTCTATGCCTCCTGAGGTCATTCCGTCCAAGGTCACTGCTCCTACCTCGTCCCAGCCTCAAAGGATTTCTATGAACCTTATTGAAAATGAGGACTTGGCATGGGAACATTCTGAGAAGGCTGTGTCTGGTGAGGATGTAGCTACATGCTATGACATGTCTTTGAAAGACTTTGAACATTCTGGTGTTCATGATCACTTCCAGGTACGTAATTTCGCTTTTGCCTCACCTTGCCACTTTACGTTCTTTTTTTCTCATCTAAAGATTTTTTATTTTTTATTTTTATTTTTATAGGCAATGTCAAAGTTCATCGCAGCTTCTAGGCAGGCTACGGAGTTGGACAAGACGAGGATCTTGCTTGAGATGAGGATCCAGGAGGTTAAGGACGACTGTAAGGGTTAGGCTGAGGTGGCAGCCAAGGCTATAGACGAGGCCAAAGAAATACAAAGCCTCGTTGAAGAGCTTAAGGTTGACATCGTCAAAAAAGACACTCGTCTTGACCATCTTCAGAAGAAAAATGATGAGCTGAGCACCCTTCTTTCAAAAGCTAGAGAGGACGCTGTTGTGGAGTTCAAAGCTTCCAAACAGTATACTGACCTTTTAGACGAAAACTATGCTGCTGGCTTTGAAGATTTTTGCATGGACGCTGTGGAACGCTTCCCAGAAGTCGACTTCAGTTCCATCAAGCTTAATATTGGTGCTGCAAGCTCCCTTCTCTAAACAAGCTCTGAAGATGTCAACATTGAGGACAATGCCACTACCCATCCTACTCAGGACGATCCCACTTCTGGAGATAACCCTCAGTAAAGGACGTTTGAAATATTATCTTTGTAATTTTCTCCTCTTTTTATTTTTTATTTTTATATGAGGTCCGTTGCTTTGGACCATTTAGATTTATTCAAGTACATTTCTCTCGTCCATAATCTTTTGGGATGGGCTTTCAAACAGTTGCCTTGTAGGCTTTATTTTATAAGGATTTTTGGATGGTGGTCATCTATTCTTTTTTAAACTTTTATGAATGAATGTTTATTTTCATCCTCTATTGAACATGTTATTGTATGGATGTATTTTTTTATTATATATATTATATTATCCATGTTGTAATGGTTTGAGTGTGGTCCATCCACTTATGGAGGCATTTAGCTTGTCCATATTAATGTAAATTTCTCATGTTCAATATTCTTACCATTCTATAAACTTTACAAGTATAACTCGTCTTACAAATGGCATTGTTTTTACCAGCTTTACTCGTCTAGAGATTTAGTAACTGTTTCTCGCTTCGTCGTCCATAGGCTGGACGTTTCCAGCGTTTGCTCGTCCAGATATTGGATTGTTATAGCTGGATGTTTATTCATGGATTTTGAATGTTCTTGCGTGCACACATTTTTTTCGTCCCTTTCTTGGACGAATACGCTTTAGGTTTTATTTCATCCATTGGTCAGATGAATATACCTCGAGCTTATTTTTCTTTGCTTTATCCTTATTTTGAGGAAAGCTTATAGACGTTACATCCCTGCGTCCAGAGACTATTCATCTTGAGCCGTTAGCTTTATTGTGGATGAAATTATGGAAATTAGATTCATGCATCACATGTATTGGGAATTCAAACTTTATATACATAACATAAACACCGTCCACAAGTATGGCTCATGCTTAGAAGCTAGTGCCTTAGGGAATTAAAAATACACAAATAGATAGACTAAGTACATAACTTCATCCATCATAAACTCATCTTTAGACAGCGCATAAGTTAGAGTCTAATGCACTTTTAAGGGAATTAAAATATTCAAAACATGCAGTAGTAGTAATAAACATAAGTAAATATGAGGGAAACACTTCGACTTCACACTTTAACTTCGTCCATGATGCTACTCATCCTGGCAGACCCTTCATTGGTAGTATTTTCTCAAGCGCTCGACGTTCCAAGGGTGCTCCAGCTTCTGTCCATCTAGAGCTTCCAAGTAGTATGATCCCTGCCTTTTGTAATTAATGACCCTGTAGGGTCTTTTCCAATTAGGTCCTAGTTTCCCATGGGCTGGGTTCTTGGTTGCCAAAGAGACCCTTTTTAGGACAAGGTCCCCAATGTTGAAATGCCTGGGTTTCACCATTGCATCATATTGCCTAGCCATAAGATTTTTGTATCTTGCTGTCCTTTGCTCCGTATCCATCCTTACCTTGTCAATGAGATCGAGGTTAAAACAAAGTTATTCTTCATTCTCCTTGTGCTGATACTTCATTACCCTGTGGTTGGCCATGTGCACTTCTGTAGGTAAGACTGCTTTGCTTCCATAGGCTAATTTGAAAGGGGTTTCCCCTGTGGGGGTCCTCACAGTCATCTTGTAAGCCCATAGAACACCTGGTAGTTCAACTGGCCATACTCCCTTTGCCCCCTTGAGTCGAGTCTTGATGCTTTCAAAAAGGATCGGTTCGCTACTTCTACTTGTCCGTTCGCTTGTGGGTGGGAGGGTGAGGAATAATGATTTTTTATTCCAAGTTGTTCACAAAAATCCTTGAACGGTGTGTTATCCAATTGTCATCCATTATCAGATACTAGTACCCTAGGTATCCCAAACCTGTATACAATGTTTTTCCAAACAAAGTTCTTGACATTCTATTGTGTGATTTTCGCTAAGGGTTCGGCTTCCACCTATTTAGTGAAGTAATCGATCCCTACTACCCAAAACTTCATCTACCTAGTTCCGAGTGGAAAGGGACCTAAGATATTCAGTCCCCATTGCGCAAAAGGCCATGGGGCCATCATCGGGGTGAGATTCTCCGACGGTTGTCTGTGGACGTTGCTGAAGCGTTGGCATTGGTCACACACCTTGACATAAGCCTTAGCATCTGCTTGAATAGTAGCCAGTAGTAACCAGCACGGACGACCTTATGGACTAGTGCTCTTGCTCCTAAGTGGTTTCGCTTACTCCTTCACGAACCTCCTTCAATACATAGTTCAGCTCATCCGAGGTTAAACACCTTAAGTAGGGCTGAGAGAAACCTCATTTATACAACACCTCGTTTATGAGGACGTACTTGGCAGCTCTAATCCTCAACTTCCTGGCCTTGTCCTTGTCCTCTAGAAGCCTTCCATCTTTGAGGTAGACGACTATTGGAGTCATCCAATTTTCTTCTCCTTCAATTTGCTATACCTTTGGAAGATCTATGCTCGGCATATATTGGACTTTATCACACTCGTCCATGGCTCCCCCTGCTGAAGCTGCTTTTGCCAAAGCATCTACTTCCATGTTTTCCTTCCCTCGGAAGTTGAACAAAGCTGGTTTCTTTGAATTTTTTGACAAGTTGCTTTACCTTGTTTAGATACTTCTTCATCCGATCTTCTTTAGCTTTACACATTCCATTCACTTTCCTTTGATTGATGATCAACTGAGAATCCCCTTGGACGATTACTGACTCCACCCCTAAAGACTTAGCCAATTCCAATCCTTTAAGGAGACTTTCATATTCTGCTTCATTGTTGGTGGTTCGGTATTGTAGACAGGCTGCGTATTTCAACTTGTCTCCTTCCAAAGATTTGAATATAACTCTAATTCCTCCTACATACGACGTGGACAAGCCATCCACATTGACGACCCACCTCTGTACTTCGTCCACTTCGCCTAGCTCACCTTGATTGGGACTGAACACTGCAATGAAATCTGCCAATACCTGTGCCTTTGTTGCATTTCTTGGTTAGTACCTGACATCAAACTCGTTGAGTTCTATGGCCTATTGGATTAGTCGTCCTGTAGCTTCCAACTTGTTCATTGCCTTCTTCAGTGGATGATCTTTCAAGACATTGATGACATGAGTCTGAAAGTAATGCCTTAACTTCCTAGAAGCTGTGACCAAAGCAAAGGCCAGCTTTTGCATCATGGGATATCGTCCTTCTGCCCCTTTTAGTGCTTGGCTTGTGTAATAAATCGGCTTTTGTATCTTCCTTTCTTCTCTAACCAACGTTGAGCTTACTGCATGCAGGGACACCGTTAAGTACAAATATAATTCTTCACCTGGTACAGACAGGGCTTAGCAGAGGGGCTGCTGTGAGGTAGGCCTTAAGGTCTTGGAAGGCCTTTTGACATTCATCCTTCCATTCAAATGCTTTCTTTGGAACCTTAAAAAATGGTAAACACTTGTCAGTAGCTTTAAAAACGAACCTGTTAAGTGCAGCGACTCATCCAGTAAGAGATTGGACTTCTTTGATATTCCTTGGTGGCTCCATATCCAGGATCGCTTGGATCTTATTGGGATTTGCCTCAATTCCCCTATGTGAAACCATGAAACCAAGGAATTTTCCTAATGAAACTCTGAAAGCACATTTGCTCGGATTTAACTTCATGTTGTACCGTCTAAGTGTATCAAAGGTCTCCTGAAGGTCGTCTAGATGCTTTTCCCCGTCCAAACTCTTTACTAACATATCATCCACATAGACTTCTACATTCTGCCCGATCTGTGGACGAAACATATGGTTAACCAACCTTTGATAAGTTGCCCCTGCGTTCTTCAAACCAAAGGGCATCACCTTGTAGTAAAACAAACCTTGGCTAGTAATAAAGGATGTCTTCTCTTAATCCACCTCGTCCATCCTTATTTAATTGTAACCTGAGAAAGCATCCATGAAACTTAGCAATTTATGACTCGCAGTTGAGTCCACCAGCTGGCTAATGCATGGCAATGGATAGCTATCCTTGGGCCAAGCCTTATTTAAATCGGTGAAGTCCACGCACATTCTCCACTTGCCATTAGCCTTCCTGACCATCACCATATTAGCCAACCAGTCCGGGTAATAAACTTTTCAGATAAATTTTGCCGTGGTCAACTTCTGGACTTCTTCCTTGACTGCATTATCTCGTTCAGGAGCAAAAACTCTTTTCTTTTGACGGACGGGCTTGGAGGAAGGATATATGTTTAGACGATGGGTGATGACACTAGGGTCAATACTTGGCATGTCCTCATGACTCCATGCAAATACATCAATGCTCCTCTTTAAGAACTAGACAAGGTCTTGCTTCGTCTTCCTTTCCATACTTGCTCCAACCTTTGTATACTTCTCAGGGTTATTCTCATCCAAAGGAATGTCTTCTAGCACTTCGGTGGGCTCTGCGACAACTCTCCTCTCCTCAATGCTTATTGTCTGAACCTGTTTGTCTATAGCCAGCATGGCCAAATAACACTCTCTTGCTGCTAACTGATCTTCTTACACTTACCCTATCTCGTACTCCGTAGGGAATTTAACTGATAGGTGGTAGGTAGATGTAACTGCCTTCCAACTATTTAAAGTTGGTCTTCCAATGATGGCATTGTATGACGATGAACAGTCCACGACAAGAAAGTTTACTTCTTTGGTTATCTGTTGTGGATATGCTCCTACCACCACAGGTAACGTAATGATACCCACGGGCTGCACTTTCATTCCTCCAAACCCTACCAATGGTGAATTCACTAGACGAAGTTAATCTCGGCCAAGCCTCATTTGCTGGAAAGCAGGGTAATATAAGATGTCCGCTGAACTCCCATTATCCACCAACACCCTTCTGGTCGTATAATCAGCAATAAGCAAAGTAATGACGATCGCATCGTCATATAGGTGGTGAACCCTTTCAGCATCTTTGTTTGTGAACGTAACGACTTGCTCGTCTGTGGTCCTCATCCTTGGGGATTGTCCTGAAAGTTAGATGTTTTGCACTACCTTTAGGTACATCTTCTTTGACTTGGAAGACTGTCCTGTCGAGGTCCCTCCTATGATGACTCTTATTTCTCCAAGTGGGCGTCGTGACGGCTCTTCTAACTTTGCCTTCAACTTCTCGTCTTTGTGATTTCGTCTAAGGAAAGTTCTCAGTTTTCCTTGCATGATGAGATTTTCTATCTGCTGCTTCAAGTCAAACACACTCGTCTGTGTCATGCCCATAGTCTCTGTGGAAGCAGCAATACTTGTTCCTATTGCGCTTGTTGGGATCTCCCTTCATTTTTTCTGGCCACTTCAAGGAAGGATTATCCTTGATTTGCATGAGAACTTGTTCAAGCAGCATGTTCAAGGGCGTGTATTGCTGACTCAGTGCCGAAGAGCTTGCCTTCTTGTTATCTCTATCTTTCTTCTCTCCCATCCGCACCTTCTTTGGATGTGAACCTTACTCAGGATGGCGCGGGAGATCTGCTTCCATTCATTCAGCTCTCTTCCTCTTCTTAGCTATAATTGCGTCCTTTGCATTCATGAAGTTTTAGGCTGAATGGACGAGTTCAGTCATGGTTTGAGGATCTTGCTCATAAAGCTTTTGGATGAATAAATCGGAGTTAACTCCATTATGGAAGGCTGCCAATAATAACTTGTCGTCCATCTCGTCCACTGTCAAGGCTTCCCTGTTGAAACGAGTAATGAAGGACCGCAATCTTTCATTTTCCCCTTGCTCTGAGGTTAACAGGTTGGACGAGGAACATTTATGCCTTTGTCCTTTGATAAATTGTTAACAAACAGCTTACTCAATTCTTCGAAAGAACTCACAGTATTCGGAGGTATCTTGCTGAACCATACTCGTGCTGGCCTTTTGAGGGTATTAGGGAAGGCCCTGCACATAATCTAGTCTGGAACCCCTTGAAGGTGCATCGTAATCTTGAAAGTAGCAATATGATCAAAAGGGTCGTGTGTTCCATCATATGAGTCCAAGGAAGGCATCTTGAACTTAGGAGGCAAGGGGTGACTATTGATGGAAGCCATGAAAGGGGAGTCTGTTCGATGAACTAAATCATCTACGGGATTCACCCTTCTCATGTTCTCCCTCATTTCGTCCATGACCTTCCTCATCTGATCCATCTCCCTCTCCAAGTGTGGTACCCTTCGCGAAGCGGTACCTCTTGACTAGTTTTCGGGCTCAACATTTCCTCCTTTATCTTCTTGACTCTGGGCTTGTCCTTCCGCATATCTTTCATGGCGTTGCCTTCTTAGACAGATCTCCCTAGTCAACTCTTGATTCTGACGGGTTAATTCCGCCATGGCGGCTGCCATGGACTGTATATGCTGGATGGAAGGCGGTTGCGTGACAGGTGCTAACTATTGATCACAGTGGGGGATTACTAGAGGCATCCTTACTCTCCTGATGGCCTGGGCTAGTAGCCTTTGATCTTGTTCGAACCATGCAGCCTTTTGTTGGAGAAAGATAAACCGCAAAACACAAAAATAATCTCCCCACAAATGGCTCCAACTGATGATGCACAAAAAATCAGTAGGCTGAATACTCCGGGCTTTGATGATCTAGTAATTGCTCGGAAGTCCTGAGAAGAAAAAAAAAACGATCAAAGAAAAACCGGAGCTAACCGGCCAAGAACCCTCCGATTCTTAAGTTAGTCTCTCTCTTAAATGCTGGAGTTCCAACTTTTTGGGAGTTGTCAAAAACTTACCTTTATTTGTCGTGAATGAGCGTTTATATAGTGTGCTCTTGAAGCGGTTACTTGTCTTGTAACTTCCCCCATATTTGTGGAGGTCAGAAGGTTTACACTTAACTCTTACAACCACTATAGAAGTTATAATGTTTACTCTTATCTTCTATAAATGTCATTGGAAGTTAAGTGCTTGGCAGGAGGCTATAGCGATGAATCAGGATCTTACTCACGTGCTAGAATGGTTACACGTGGTCCGATTCATAAGCTCTTGTAGATAAATCTTCCATTTAGAAATATTCCCAAGTATTGAAGGGTCGTCCATGTCTGGACAACTTTCCTTAGTCTAGACGAGCTTCTCATAAAAACTTAAGGCAACCCATGAATAATACAATGGCCGAGTAGGAGCAGGCCCAATTGTCGTGGTAACCTACATTCTATGGACGACTGCTCAAGGACGAGCTATACTTATCCTTCCCCATCAGATACTAATATTCCTTAACCCATTAGGAATATCTACCTCGCAACACCCAACACCAGAGCAAGAGCTATTGACTATGTACTTAGTGCTTTCACATTCGGAAGCGCAGCCAGGATTTTAGTTTAATAGGGAAAAATTAAAAGACAATAAAAAAAACTAAATATATTAATCTATATTAATAAAAAAAGTAAATAAACAATTGTAATTGTCATACAAAATCTAATATAAACATAAACTATAATTTACTTTTTCATACATAGCCTAATTAAATAAAGTAATAGATTATTCTAAATATATAAGGTTTAAATATCTAATTTGATTCCTTAAAATAAATTAAGAAATAAATCAATCTAAAAGAGTTAAAAATAAAAAAGTATAGTGGTATACCGTATACCTACAAAGTTATATACGAGTCTCATTACCTTAATTGCTTTAAAAAAAATATGCAGAGTCCAAGATTTCTTCCTTTTTTCTTCAAAGTATTTAAAATTTTGCTTTATAACAGAATCTCAAAGTTTGAAAATAAAAAGTTAAGAGAAAAAAAAAAAAAAAAAAGGATAGTAGAGGCTCTAGAGTTTTAGTACCACGCAAGGAATTAGGTAGTTATATATATATATATATATATATATATATATATATATATATATATATTTTTTTTTTTTGATATTGACTTAAGTCTAAACCATGATTTTTTATTTATAAAAGTAATTAATGTTGAGTTGGTTAATATTAATTCATTGACCTCGTATTGACTCGGTCTTTGATTAAGAAGGTTGACACTTTTGGACGATTGTATTGTGTTAATTTGAAGCTATTACTTCAGTAAATTAGATTCTATTGTTTTATACTTTAAAATTTATTTTATTATTTTCAGATTTTAATTTATATGGTAGACAATATTTCTTTTATTGGGAATAAAACAGTGCAAAACTAATTTTTCTAGGAGAACCAATTTAGTATATACACCTAGTGCTTTAATTAGTTGGGCAATTGGAGCATCTATATTACTTAGGCCTGCTATTAGGTTTTAAATGATTTGTCATGACAAACTGTGTACATAAATTTTCTAGGTATAGATCATAGTGTCTTAGTCATATTAAATATTGCTCAAAGTGTTGCAAGTGAAAATTTAAGAACATACAAGCTGCAGGTTAAAAATTCGAAAACTGACTAGCTTGATCAATTGAGAAGAAGTTTTGACCGATCAAGACATAATTTTGCAGAATTTAAATAAAGCCCATCAGCCGTTAAATGATTAGGGTTTCACCTAGATTTGATACCACTTGTAAAGTTTTAGACCTCTGGAAAACACAATGTTTAATCTAATTTATTAGCCAAATTTTTACTTAGGTTAATTATTCAAATTTAAGTTGAACATTCATCACAAATAACATGCACAACAGTAATTTAAATAACACAAAATATGATGACTTAAGAAAGTAAATCTATCTCCAAGGCATAAATCAAAGATTCACTAAACTATAACCTGTTTGAGGAAAATAAAAGTACCATAATCAGTATTAGCTAAGTCCACTAAGGAGAGAACCTGCAAAATTGGTGCAAGATTCTAAAAACCATATAAGTAAGGTGTATAATGTAAAATTATATCTTTAGGGAATTTATATCCTACATTACAATGTGACCACATCTTGTTGGAAATGTTTCTGTCACTCAATTTTTTGGCTTAAAAAATAAGGCGGGGCCGACAGTCCAATGAAACAAAGCCTAGACAGCAATAAAACCACATACGTTTTCCTATCAAAAAAAAAAAAAAAAAAACCACATACGTTCCGTCAGATGGTGTCAACCGAACCTTTGACCTTCACCAATCCAAATATCCTTAAGACCAATACTAGGTGCACAATTATTTTCATATCTTGTTAAATTGTTATTACAACCGTATCAATTTTATAATAGGTATTTGTTAACAAAGTTTATATTATGTATTAATTATACTAAACCATTTCAATCGTTATAAAAAATAAATAAATAAAAAGTGCAAATTTTTGTATCCAAATTTTATTAATTAATTTAATGTATACTAATTCTTGTGCCATAAATTAAAATTTCATGTAAAAGAAAAAAAAACATTTTATTCATTTTATTGAAACCGTTTTAATAATTAGTGAGTCATGAGTAAATTAACAATCTTAATAATTAGTTAGTCACATTACAAAAACTTTTTAATTTTATGTGCAATATATCTTGAGTCACTCGGCTTGAGCAAGACATGTAACATGCAATTTTGCTACATTAAAACACAAAACTATAATAGATATGATCAAAAAATAAGTATTAAATTTCATTTTTTAATTTTTAATAAATGAACTTTAGGTGTAATAGAATATTAAATTTATTAAAGCTTAGGTAATAGGGTTATACAGGGAATAAACATCTTAACAATTAAAAGCAACTTAATATTTTGGTAATAGAGTTTCATTTAAATTATATTATTTTAAAAATTAATATATCTACTTAGCTTAAACAAAAGATATATAGTCACTCGGATGAGGGGATTTGAACTTTGGATGTCATAAAAATACTAGGAGGTGTCAACTAATAAAACTACAAGACTCTTGGCATCCAATCCACATAGTCAAGCCCATTAAAACAATATTGTTTTGGAAAGTGAAAAATATAAATAAATAAAGTTAAAATTGGATATAGAACTGATGAAATGACTAAATTGAAATAAAAAATAAAAATGAAATAAAAAATATTAAAATTAAGGAAACAAAATGAAATAATATTAGAGGATATAATTTTTAATATATGTAATTTTTTTATTTAAATTTTCTTCATGTAATTATCATTTTTTTTTTTTTGCTAAAAATAAAAATGATTTGAGCAAAAAGAAATAGATAACATTAAACAGCTCATGATAATACCATTTTTACACTTTCAATCTAGCATGGTTAATTTAGACACCCAAAAAATATGATTGCTACACGTTTAGTGATTGCTTGCTACAGCTTTAATCTGCAATGACTCAGCAATCTGAATAAACAATTCTATAGTCCAAATTCAGGATAAGTAATAATAGACAGACCTTGCAGAAAAATATGCTTCCCAAGTCTTTGCAAGTTAAACGTCAACAAATAATGAATATCGAAATTATTTTTTAGTGATTGGTTATACAGTTTGTAAATGTACTATAATACAATTTGTAATATTTCTAGCATGACTTAAAAAAAAATCATCATCATTAAAGAAAATAATTGACTTTTACTAAGCACTAGTCAAGGCAGCATGTGCAAGGCACGTGCTAGCCATGGGAAAAAAAAGTAGTAATTAGGATCAATTTTAGATTTTATTTGTATCACAAAATAAAGATATAAATCATTTGATTTTTAAAATACATAGAAATTTACATTAATCAAAAGAGACATTAATTTTAAAAGTTTTGAAAATTATGTCATAAAAAGTTAATCTCAATCGTATAAGACCGTGACAGATCCCAGTCCAATATTTTATTATTTTATTTTGATCTATAACTTACACCTCAATAGTTTTGAATATATTGTAATAACAACAAAATATCACAACATTTTTAGTTGTACTAGATCTCGGTATAATATTTTATTATTTTATTTTGACCCATAAGGAATTGACACATGCGTCACAACATTTTCATAATATCTCTATGTATACATTGTACTTAATTACAATGTAAATTTATATTATAGACACAAAAAAATTGGCAAATTTTGTACGCATTTACAAAATTTGAACAATATTTACCATTTTCTGTGCAAATGTGTATAATATTAACCACTTTTGTGTATTTACAATGTAAACTTGTATTGCAAGTACAAAGTAAACATATAAAGATCTTAAAAAAAAAAAAACAAAAAAACAAAAACAAAGCTCAAACCAATTGGCATACTTGAAGGGAAAAAAAAAAAGAAAAAAGAAAAGAGAAAGTGCACCTCACTAATTGAATAAACCAAAAAAATACTATTCATGAGCCTTTGGCTCTTTTTATATAGTTAATAGATATGCCAGCTTACATAAATATTTAAAAGAAAAAAAAAACACAAACCGATAACTGGAAAAAAAAAAAAAAAAAAAAAAAACTTTAGGCACTGTATAAATTAATGTTAAAATGTTGTGGATTTAGCATTTTTTTATTTGATCTATAAGAAACTAAGATCTCAACAATTGTGAAAATATTGTGATGACAATAAGTATTGTAACATTTTCTCAAAACATTTATTTTTAGTTGTGGTTGGTCACAGTCTCATATTTTATTATTTTATTTCAACTTGTAAGAAATTGACACATAAATAATTGTGAAAATATTGTGAAATTTGTTGTGTCAGTATAACAATATATACACCAACTTACATAAATATTTAAAAGAAAAAAAAAACACAAACCGATTACTGAAAAAGAAAAAAAAAAAAAACTTTAGGCACTATAGCTACCGTGCCAGTTGAATAAACCAAAAACACTACACAATAATTGTTGTAACATTTTCTCAAAACATTCATTTTTAGTTGTGGCTGGTCTCAGTCTCATATTTTATTATTTTATTTCGACTCGTAAGAAATTGACACGTCAATAATTGTGAAATTTGTTGTGTCAGTATAACAATATATATACTAGCATACATAAATATTTAAAAGAAAAAAAACGCAAATCGATTACTGAAAAAAAAAAAAAAAAAAAATTTAGGGGCGGTAGCTACTGTGCCAATTGAATAAACCAAAAGCATGCACAATAAGTGTTGTAACATTTTCTCAAAACATTTATTTTTAGTTGTAATTGGTCATAATCTCATAATTTATTATTTTATTTCGACTTGTAAGAAATTGACACATCAATAATTGTGAAAATATTGTAAAATTTGTTATGTTAGTATAACAATATATATACCAGCTTACATAAATATTTAAAAAAAAAAAATTGTAGCTATTGTAGCTACAATGCCACTTAGCACTGTAGTTTACTGTTCAAAAATTGGGAAAAAAAAAAAAGTGGCTCATGAAACCAAAGCACTGTAGTTACAGTGATTTAGCACATACATGCTTTAATATATGTAGATTTATTTCCAGTTGTGGTTAATCACAGTTTCATATTTTATTATTTTATTTTGACTTATAAAAAATTGTCACCTCAATAATTATGAAAATATTGTGAAATTTGTTCTGTCAGTATAACAATATATATAAAAGGAAAAAAAAAAGTACAAACGGAAGACTAAAAAAAAAAAAAAAAACTGTAGCTACAGTGCCGCTTGGTACTGTAGCTATTGTTCAAAACTTAAAAAAAAGGGGACAAAGTGGCTCACCAAAATGGCACTGTAGATGAACAGTGCAAAAACACTGAATGAACAGTGCTAAAATACTAAAGTGGCAATGAAATTGACATCTTAATAATTGTGAAAATATTGTGAAATTTATTATGTCAGTATAACAATATATATAAAAGGAAAAAAAAAGTACAAACGGAAGAGTGAAAAAAAAAAAAAAATTGTAGCTACAGTGGCACTTGGAACTATAGCTACTGTTCAAAACTAAAAAAAAAGAAGATAAAGTGGCTCACCAAAATGACACTGTAGATGAACAGTGCAAAAACACTGAATGAACGGTACTAAAACACTATAACGACATTGTCCCTTTTTACAAAACATTTATTTTTAGTTGTGGTTGTTCACAGTTTCATATTTTATTATTTTATTTTGATTTATAAGAAATTGACATCTCAATAATTATGAAAATATTGTGAAATTTGTTGTGTCAATATAACAATATATATAAGGAAAAAAAATACAAACGGAAGACTGGAAAAAAAAATGTAGCTACTGTAGCTACAGTGCCGATTGGTACTGTAGTTACTATTCAAAAGTAAAAAAAGAAAAAAAAGAAAAAAAAAGAAGGTGCCTCACCAAATTTTACTGTTTCCGCTACAATGCTTGCACAGTGCAAATAGATTGAGTGCACAGTATCGAGGCACTGTAGCGGCATAGCTGCTTTTATATATAACTAGTTAGGGCAGCACGTGCAAGCACGTGCTAGCCACGGAAAAAAAAAAGTAATGATTAGGATCAATTTTAAATTTTATTTGTATTACAAAATAAAGATATAAATCATTTAATTTTTAAAATATATAGAAATTTATATTAATCAAAAGAGATATTAATTTTAATAATTTTGATAATTATGTCCTAAAAAGTTAATCTCATTCGTATAAGACCATGACAGATCCCAGTCCAATATTTTATTATTTTATTTTGACCTATAACTTACACATTAATAGTTGTGAATATATTGTAATAACAACAAAATGTCACTACATTTTTAGTTGTGCTAGATCTCGGTATAATATTATTTTATTTTATTTTGATCCATAAGGAATTGACACATGCGTCACAACATTTTCATAATATCTCTATGCATACATTGTACTTAATTACAATGTAAATTTATATTGTAAATACAAAAAATCTGGCAAATTTTGTACACATTTACAAAATTTGTACATTAATTACCATTTTTTGTGCAAATGTGTACAATATTTACCATTTTTTGCAAGTACAAAGTAAACATATAAAGATTTAGAAAAAACAAAAGACAAAAACAAAAACAAAGCTCAAACCAACTGGCATACTTGAAGGGAAAAAAAAAAGAAAAAAGAAAAGAAAAAGTGCACTTCACTAATTAAATAAACCATAAAAACACTATTCATGAGCCTTTGGCTCTTTTTATATAGTTAATAGATATGCTAGCTTACATAAATATCTATAAAAAAAAAAAAAAAACACAAACTGATAACTGAAAAAAAAAAAACAAAAAAAAAAAACTTTAGGCATTGTAGAAATTAATGTTAAAATGTTGTGGACTTAGCATTGTTTTATTTGATCTATAAGAAACTGGGATCTCAACAATTGTGAAAATATTGTAATAATAATAAGTGTTATAACATTTTCTCAAAACATTTATTTTTAGTTGTGGTTGGTCACAGTCTCATATTTTATTATTTTATTTCGACTTGTAAGAAATTGACACGTCAATAATTATGAAAATATTGTGAAATTTGTTGTGTCAGTATAACAATATATATACCAGCTTACATCAATATTTAAAAGAAAAAAAAAACACAAACCGATTACTGAAAAAAAAAAAAAAAAAAAAAAAAAAAAAAAACACAAACCGATTATTGAAAAAAAAAAAAAAAAAAACTTTAGGCACTGTAGCTACCGTGCCAGTTGAATAAACCAAAAACACTACACAATTAGTGTTGTAATATTTTCTTAAAACATTTATTTTTAGTTGTGGTTGGTCATAGTCTCATATTTTATTATTTTATTTCGGCTTGTAAGAAATTGACACGTCAATAATTGTGAAATTTGTTGTGTCAGTATAACAATATATATACCAGCTTACATCAATATTTAAAAGGAAAAAAAAAAACACAAACCGATTAATGAAAAAAAAAAAAAAAAAAACACAAACCGATTATTGAAAAAAAAAAAAAAAAAACTTTAGGCACTGTAACTACCGTGCCAGTTGAATAAACCAAAAACACTACACAATAAGTGTTGTAATATTTTCTCAAAACATTTATTTTTAGTTGTGGTTGGTCACAGTCTCATATTTTATTATTTTATTTCGGCTTGTAAGAAATTGACATGTCAATAATTATGAAAATATTGTGAAATTTGTTGTGTCAGTATAACAATATATATACCAGCTTACAACAATATTTAAAAGAAAAAAAAAAACACAAACCAATTACTGAAAAAAAAAAAACACAAACCGATTATTGAAAAAAAAAAAAAAAAAAACTTTAGACACTGTAGCTACAGTGCCAGTTGAATAAACCAAAAGAACTGCACAATAAGTGTTGTAACATTTTCTCAAAACATTTATTTTTAGTTGTGGTTGATCACAGTCTCATATCTTATTATTTTATTTCAACTTGTAAGAAATTGACATGTCAATAATTGTGAAAATATTATGAAATTTATTGTGTCAGTATAACAATACATATACCAGCTTACATAAATATTTAAAAGGAAAAAAAAACAAAAACCGATTGCTGAAAAAAAAAAATGTAGTTACTGTTCAAAACTTGGGAAAAAAAAGTGGCTCATGAAACCAAAGCACTGTGGCTACAATGCTATAGCGCATTTGCGCGCGTCAATAATTGCAAAAATATTGTGAAATTTGTTGTGTCAGTATAACAATATATATACCAGCTTACATAAATATTTAAAAGGAAAAAAAAAAAAACACAAACTGATTAGTGAAGAAAAAAAAAACTGTAGCTACTGTTCAAAAAAAAAAAAAATTCGAAGTGGCTCAACAAAATAGCACTGTAGATGTACAGCGCAAAAACACTGGATGTACAGTGCAAAAATACTATACGCGCATTCACGCTTTTATATATAAGTAAAAAGAGCACAAATCGATGATTGAAAAAAAAAGTACATATTAAACAAACCAAAAGTACTGTAACTTTTACACATTCACCTAACAAGTGTCGCAACATTTTCACAAAACATTTATTTTCAATTGTGGTTGGTCACAATTTCATATTTTATTATTTTATTTTTACTTATAAAAAATTGACACCTTAATAATTGTGAAAATATTGTGAAATTTGTTGTGTCAGTATAACAATATATATAAAAGGAAAAAAAAAATACAAACGGAAGAAAAAAAACTGTAGCTACTGTTCAAAACGAAAAAAAAAAAAAAAAAGAAAAAAGAAAAAAAAAAAGTGCCTCACCAAAACTGCACTGTAGATGAACAGTGCAATACGTTATGTGAACAGTGGACAAACACTGTAGCGGCATAGCCGCTTTTTATATAGTTAATAGAAGACATGCCAATAAGTAAATTAAAACAATACTGGTTTTGGAATACACAAGTCTCACCAATTTCCTTAGCACAACCAATGAAAAAGGCAAAAATTGCGAAACAGTCTATTTTTGGGAAAAAATTAGGGGCGTGGCATACGTTCAAAGTTATTTAGTAAGTTGGACTATTTCTTAAAGTCAAGTTTGGCAAACTCGACTTTGGGCTGGAAAACGAACACTATAGTGGCGTTTTTTTTAGTGGCGTTTGTAAAAAACGCCACTATATGTACCCTATAGTGGCGTTTTCTATAAACGCTGCTATAAGCACTAAAAAAAACGCCACTATAGTGTTCGTTTTCCAGCCCAAAGTCGAGTTTGCCAAACTTGACTTTCAAAAAGAGTCCAGCTTCCTAAATAACTTTGAATGCATACCACGCGCCTAATTTTTTCCCAGAAATAGACTGTTTCGCAATTTTTGCCAATGAAAAATAACATCAAAATTGAATCTAACGCTCAATTTTTTGTATACTCTCAACACTATATAAGTTCATAGCTATGCAAAACCAAATCATTTTGCACTTTTTCCATAACAAAAGGAAAGAGGGAAAAAAAAAACAATGAAATGATTTTTTTTATTCTAGCTTATCTTTATTATTATTATTTTTTTAAATATATTTCTGTTAAACATATGGTTAAGTGATTAAATTCACCATTCCTTAACAGCTTAAACTTTTGGGAGAATCGGTAATTTAACATGGTATCAGGGATCCTGAGTTCGATCCCTGGCTTTACTCTACCTCCCATTTAAAATGTTAAATTCCCACTTGTTGGGCCCCCACTTATTCAGGGGAAGTTTAGGCCCACAAGTGAGGGGGAGTGTTAGACTCATGGTTAAGTGATTAAATTCACCATTTCCTAACAGCTTAAACTTTTGGGAGAATCAGTAATTTAACAATTTCATTGAATCATATTGAAAATAGTCAGTCATAAGTAATCCCCCCCTCCCCTTTTTTTTTCCTACCAAATGGAAATTGAGTATGATGTTGGCTCCGCCATTGTATACTTGAAATTGATAATGCAACACCAAATTGGACCTTCCCGATTTTTTTGATGAACTGAAAGGCTATTAAAATTTAAAACACAAACAGCAAGATTACAAGGCATTAGATAGAATCGTTAACTTGACTGTCTAGCAAGATAGTATTAGAGATGGCGTTTTGATTCTCCAGTGGGTGTGTTTCTCAAAAAAAAAAAAAAAAAAAAAAAAAATTCCAATGGGTGTCACTGCACTTGGAATTCAACTTTTATTAATTGTTGTGAATTATGACTATATTTGGAATTTAACAGTTAGATTTTCTAATGAGTGTTACTGCACTTGAAATTCAACGATTAAATTTTCAAAACTACAATCAGTTTTGTAGCATCAGACTACAGCCAGTTTTGTAATTAAATTTCGTCATTTTCTAAACTGATTTCCTTAAGACATCAATTAACAAAATCCTGTTATTATATATGAAATGTAATTCCACTAATCTTCAACATCCGTACGCACCCAACCTCTTTTAAATATAATTGTGTCTCTCTTTATTTGATTCTTTATTTCATTAGCATTACTCAAATATTAATGGTTTGTTATTAAAAAGTTAGCAATAATTGATTGAAATGTCTAACTTTAAAGCGACAACTAGCTTGTCATTCGTGCTTGAAGTATAATGATAAATTCATTCATAGTCATTACCAATGTCCTTTGTTAAAATGGAATCTCCAACCTTATGGTGAGTACATTTTCATGGTTCGATCTGTTGAGCTGCACGGCACCTAGAGTCCAGCCCACTTAGACTTCTATTTCAAGGGGAAATAGGAAAACTTGACTACAAGGTTTAAGACTAGGAATGGCAACGGGTCGGGTTTTTCTATACCTGAACCAGACCCGCGGGCCTGCTACTGTAACTCGAACTAGGCCCGTTTAATAAACGGGTTTTTTTTTCACCCAAAACCCGCCCTGTCGGGCCCCCGCAGGCCACGTCGCTCATGCCCAACCCTGCCCAAAATTGGAAACAAAAATTTTGATTTATGATTTTTCAGCCCAAAATCACAAACACAAACACAAATCCAAACACAATCACAAACATAAACACAGAAATCACAAACACAGATTTCAGATCTATGATTTTCCCTTTCAAAATCACAAACCAAACACAAATTCAAATCTATGATTTTCATTTTTCCCTTTCAGAAATCATAAACACAAACACAAACTCACATGATTGAGGCGAAATGAACCCAAAAAAAAACAAAAATTGGAGAACGAGGTGGAGTAAGGCCGTGTCACGCTTATGGCCATGGGCGAGGAAGATGAGAGGGGCAGAGGACTGTGTGACAGTGCGAGATCGGCGACAGCGAGGATGAAACAGAGTTGAGAGAGCAGAGAGCTTGGGATCGGTGACACTGACAGAGCTTGGGACCGGTGACACTGACAGAGCTTGGGACGGTGGCGAGAGTTGGACCGGCGGTGAGAGGTTGGGTAGTTGGCCGAAGGTGAGATTGAGAGTGAGTGAGATTGTGATTTGTGAGTGAGAGAGTGAGATTGTGATTTGTGAGTGAGACCGAAGAGAATAGAGATGAGAGAGGCGGGCTGTGTGAGCTAAAATGAAACGAGGATGAGGAATAGAAATTTTAGGGTTTATAACAATATATATATATATATATATATATATATATATATATATATATATATATATATATATATATATATATATATATATATATATATGAGGGTATTTGAGGAATTATAAATTATATATATAACCAGGTCGAGTAGGGTCTAGGTTCGGGCCGGTCGAGTGGGACCGGTGACACTGACAGAGCTTGGGACGGCGGCGAAGGCTTGGGACGGTGGCGAGAGTTGGACCGGCGGTGAGAGGTTGGGTAGTTGGCCAAAGGTGAGATTGAGAGTGAGTGAGATTGTGATTTGTGAGTGAGAGAGTGAGATTGTGTGAGTGAGACCGAAGAGAATGGAGATGAGAGAGGCAGGCTGTGTGAGCTAAAATGAAACGAGGATGAGGAATAGAAATTTTAGGGTTTATAACAATATATATATATATATATATATATATATGAGGGTATTTGAGGAATTATAAATTATATATATAACTAGGTCGAGTAGGGTCCAGGTTCGGGCCGGATTTTTGTAAAAACCTTCGGGTTTTTTTTTTAAACCCAAACCCGACCCTATTCCTTATCGAACCACGTAAAACCCGGCCCATTAGGGTCGGGCAAAAATTGCCATCCCTATTTAAGACTCCTAATTCAAGTACTATTAGGAGAGTCAAGTGGCTTGAATGCTTTATATGAAGCATATTATGTACTTTCATGTATAGAAAAGAGAGAGAGAGAGAGAGAGAGAGAGAGAGAGAAGAGTGAAACACAGATTTGAAGCTGACTAAAGGAAAAAGATTAGTGCTTTGTGCGGCACTGAGGGAAAAAAGAAAAGGTGATTTTTCTTTTGCTCAAGACACACAAGGAAGATAAATTGGGGGTTTTCTCTAGGATGATTATTTGGGTGCTACAACCACAGAGAGTTGAAGTATTCAGAGTGGAAGATCTTGCTACTGAGTTTTGTGGCGAGGTTGTATTTGTTCCTAGATGTATTATTATGTTTTCCCAATTTATTGTGAACTCAGGTTTTTGGTATAACTTGAGTGTTGTAATCTCTATTTTATTATAGTGGATTGATCGGATTTGCCTCGCGGTTTTTCCCTCTACACTGGAGGGTTTTCCACGTAATTTCTTAGTGTTCTTGTTGGTTGATTTTTTTTTCGCTTCCGTAGATTTTGATTTTCTTTATTGCTTGGGTTATATTTAATTTAATTCACACATAGACGGGGATTTATCCCCACAAGTGGTATTAGAGCATTGGTTGTTGGACGTGATTGTCTTGTGTTGAATTAAATGGAAAATATGAATATTAATATGAGCACTATGATTAAACTCACGGTCAAATTACTCAATTTGGAAGCCGATGATGGAGGATGTCCTTTAATGTAAGGATTTGCATGTCCCTATTGAGGGTGATAGTGCTAAGCCAAGCGAGATGTCTAATAAAGACTGGGAGAAGTTAAATAGAAAAACCATGGGATGTATTAGACAATGCATCGATGTGAGTGTGTTTCATCATGTATCTCAAGAGACTAATGCAGAAACTCTTTGGGAAAAATTGAAGGGTCTTTATGAAAGAAAGACAGTCCAAAATAAAGCTTTTGTGGCTAGAAAGCTTGTGAACTTGAAGCTTAAGGAAGGGAGATCCGTTGCCAAGCATTTGAGTGAGTTCTAAGACTTGGTGAATTAGATAGTTACAATGAAGCTGATAATTGATGATGAGCTTCAAGTTTTATTACATCTGAGTTCCTTACCTGACAGTTGGGAGACTTTGGTGGTGTCACTTAGTAACTCTGCTCCAAATGGTGTGCTACAACTTGCAATGGTCAAGGATAGCTTGTTCAATGAAGAAACAAGAAGAAAAGACATGGGCAAGGATAATGCACAGGCTCGTCACAGAGAACAAGGGGAGGAGTAAGATGATAAGTGTAATTTTTACATGATTTTTATTATCCTCTTATTTAGTAAAATTGTTAGTTTTCCTTTATTTCTTTTGATTTGATTTGATTTTTATTTATATTTATCTATTCATTTGTGCTTTGAAGGAATGAGAAGAGCAAGGAATCAAAGGAATTTTGCACCAAATCCAAGTCCAATTCGGATTAGGATTCCAGCCTGCACATCAGTTAGTATTTTCAGCATAACTTTGGGCTCAGATGTCCAATCGAGATGATTCAAGTTGGGCTGAAAAGTTAACTTAAAGGGCTACAACTTTGTAGTTTACCAAAAGCCAGAATTCGGAAGTTAAATGGGCCAAAATAGTCGGTTAAGTGAAGCCTAAAAATCTGGGATTTTCTCCAAACGGGAATTCAACTTGTAATAGGATTCCTTTACCTATAAAAAAGCTTTTTAGGGCAAAATTCAGAGGGCCGCATTGAAGAATTTCTTTTTGGGAGTCTTTCTGAGGAGGAGGATCTGAGGAGAAAGGTGAGAGCTTCATGTTGATCAACCAATTCAGATGAAAAACATAAGTTTTATTTGTTTTCTTTTCAATTTTATTATGAACTAAATTTTATTTTCTAGAGCGTTGATGTAGTCTAGCAATGAACACACAATTTATATTCTGAATTATTTTATTTTTAATATTTCCATGATTGAGTGTTTAATTCTTATTCTTAATGCTTACTATTTTTTACGAATTATTGTTTGATCAATTGAATTACAATGAGACCGAGAGGTGATTTGTTATTTTAGTTCTAGAATTAAACACCACTAGTTGAGCGAAAGTAGAGATGCTTTACCGCGATTAGTGTGATTTTTCAAAAAATTCAAAGTACGTAATGAGTCTCCAATTAATTAAATTCGCATAGAGATATGGAATTGTTAGTTGAAGATATTTTTTATATTATTCAAGAGAAGATATTGAATACTTAAGGAATTTTTAATCATCAACAGGAGATTATTAGAATTTAATAATTAGGAAGAATAAATTGTGTGGGATTTGTTAGGTGAAATCAACCGCTCTAGATCCATTCTTATCATATTTTTACACTTTTAGATTTTTACGTTTTGTTAATTTTTTTTATTCATAGATTTATTTTTATTAAATAATTTAATTTAATTCAGATAGTAGAACGTTCCATTTATTTTCGATTTTCCAAATAGTAATTAATTTAGTGAATTTCGGTATTCAATAACATAGTTAATCCCTGTGGGTTCGACATTCGTTTTCTAAAAACACTTTACTACTTGTTAAGATTCTGTGCGCTTGCAGATTATTTTATGCGAACAAGTTTTTGGCGCCGTTGTCGGGGATTAACTATTTGTTATCGATATTAATACTAGCTAGATATTTACTACTTTGGATTTTATTTTATTTATTCAAAAGAAAAAAAAAATTAATTAGGTGCATCTGAGTTTGTTTTCTTTCTTTTCAAGAATTAGAAGTGCATGCCACGATCTAAACTATTAGAGCATACACTCTTTGATCCTGAAATTGAAAGAACCTTACGTCAGCTCAAGAAAGAAAAGAAGAAAGAGGCCAACACATCTCTATCTAACATGGCCGATTAAGAGCAAAAGGCGTTAAGAGATTATGCTATGCCCTCGGTCAATGGAGCTACATCGAGCATAAGGAGGCCAGCCATACAAGCCAATAATTTTGAGATCAAGTTGGCCATCATTTAGATGATATAGCAGACTGTCCAGTTCGGGGGGCTATCACAAGAGGATCCTAACATATTGCAAATTTCTTGGAAATTTGTGATACGTTTAAACATAACGGAGTGACAAATGATGCGATTCGACTAAGGCTTTTTCCCTTCTCACTTAGGGATAAAGCAAAAGTTTGGTTGAATTCTTTGCCACCTGGCCTCATTACTACATGGGAGGAGTTGGCAAAAAAATTCTTAGCAAAATATTTCCCTCCCACAAAGACAGCAAAGCTAAGGAATGATATCACCATGTTCATCCAATTTGAGGGTGAATCATTATATGAAGCATGGGAGAGGTACAAAGATTTATTGCGAAGGTGTCCTCATCATGACCTTCCAGCATGGCTTCAAGTGCAAACATTCTTCAATGGTCTAGGAGCTACAAACAGGTCTATGGTTGATGCAGCAGTTGGTGGAGCTTTAATGAGTAAAACTCATGAGGCAGCCTATGAACTTCTGGAAGAATTGGCATCCAACAACTATCAATGGCCTATAGAAAAAGCAATGCCAAGAAAGACAGCTGGAGTTTTAGAACTTGATTCTATTACCTCATTTGTGGCACAAATGGCAACTTTGTCTCAACAACTAGGTAAAATGAATGTTAATGCTATTCAAACTAATGTTGTTTGTGATCATTGTGCAGGAAATCATTCAAGTGTCGACTGCCAAGTGGGAAATCCTTTTGCCTAATCGAGTTATGGACAAGCAAATTACGTGTCAAATTTTCAACGTCAAAATAATCCATACTCGAACACGTACAATCCTGGATGGAGGAATCACCCCAACTTCTCATGGAGCAATAACCAAGGGCAGGCTAAACCACCTTAGCAATTTCCACAACAAGAGAAGAAGCCGACACTTGAGGACATGTTCATGCAATACATACAGAAGACAGACGTGGCGATCCAAAACAACTCAACTTCAATCTATAATCTTAAGGTGCAGATCGGTCAGCTTTCAAGCATGCTCACAGAGAGGACTGTAGGACCTTTGCCAAGCAACACTGTCACCAATCCGAAAGAACATGTAAAGGCAATATCATTGAGAAGTGGGCGAACATATGAGGAGCCAAAAGTAACAAATGCCAAACAAGATGAAGCTGTGGATAATGAGGAGTCAAAGATGAAGGAAGCCAAGTCAGAGATGAAAGAAGTGAAGCAAGCTGAGAAGACTAAAGAGAATGAAAGAGCTTCAAAATCCAAAAGATCCAGGGAAGTTACTTTTGAGACTTATTCTCCTTCAATTTATGATCCACCAATTCCTTTTCCGCAAAGATTAAGAAAAAATAATGTGGATGATCAGTTTTCTAAATTTCTAAGTATATTTAAGCAATTGCATATTAATATTCCTCTCATTGAAGCTTTGGAACAAATGCCTAAATATGCTAAATTTTTGAAGGATATTATATCAAAGAAGCGGAAATTGGAGGAGCATGAAATAGTAATGCTGACAGAGGAGAGTAGTGCAATCTTACAAAAGAAGCTGCCGCCTAAGCTGAAAGATCCGGGGATTTTCACTATCCCTTGCACTATAGGAGGCAAGTATTAATCTAATGCCTCTCTTTGTTTTCAGGAAATTGGGTCTTGGAGAAGTAAAACCGACCACTATCTCTTTACAATTGGCAGATAGATCTATTAAATATCCAAGAGGAGTCATTGAGGATGTATTAGTAAAAGTTGACAAGTTCATCTTCCCAGCTGACTTCATTGTCCTTGATATGGATGAGGACGAGGAGATCCCTTTGCTATTGGGTCGACCTTTCCTTGCGACGGGGAGAACCTTAATTGATGTCCAGCAAGGAAAACTTGTTTTGAGGGTCGGAGAGGAGGAGGTCACTTTTGATGTATTTAAGCCTATGAAATTTCCTTCCAAGACACATTCTTGTTTTCAGATAAGTGACTGAGACGTGATCATGGCCGATGAGACTTGTGCAATTGATTTTCTAAAGTTACCACTTGAGGTATGTCTTACTCGCTCTACACCTGTAAAATTCAATGATGAAGAGGTTAAAGAGTGTGAAAGATATTTGGAGGCTACACCACTTTTTCCTCCTTCACAACCAAAAGTGGAAGACTTAAAATCATGTCAGCCAACATCTCCACCAGAGGAACTACCTAAACTTGAGCTCAAACCGCTTCCATCAAATTTAAGGTACGCTTTCTTAGGCCAAGACTCTACTTTTCCAGTTATTATTAACAGTTCTTTGAGTGATGTAGAGGAGGAAAAGTTGCTGAGAATCTTGCGGGAACATAAAATGGCTTTGGGTTGGACCATCTTTGACATCAAAGGAATTAGTCCTTCAATTTGCACACACAAGATTTTAATGGAGGATAAATATAAGCCAATTGTCCAACCCCAGAGAAAATTGAATCCATCAATGAAAGAAGTGGTGCATAAAGAAGTGCTGAAGCTATTAGATGCCGGAATTATTTATCCTATCTCGGACAGCGCATGGGTAAGTCCAGTACAAGTCGTCCCAAAGAAAGGTGGAATAACTGTGATAAAAAATGATAATAATGAACTTATACCAACAAGGACTGTCACGTGATGGCGAATATGCATATATTACAGAAGGCTTAATGATGCAACTCGGAAAGATCATTTTCCTTTACCTTTTATTGATCAAATGCTAGAAAGACTTGCAGGGCATGCCTACTACTGTTTTCTGGATGGATACTCTGGTTATAATCAAATAGCCATTGCGCCTGAAGATCAAGAGAAGACCACTTTTACTTGTCCATATGGAACATTTGCATATAGGTGGATGCCTTTTGGCCTTTGCAATGTGCTAGCCACATTTCAAAGATGCATGATGTCCATCTTCTCGGACATGAGATGTGAGGAGACAAATTTAGTATTGAACTGGAAAAAATGCCACTTCATGGTAGATGAGGGGATAACGTCTAGCTACAGACGTTAAATAAAGCGCTTTTGGGAGGCAACCCAAGTTTTTTATTTTTAGGTTTATGTTTTTATTTTTATTTTTCTCTTTATCTTATTGTTTTTCTTTCATTTTGTAGGAATAAAGAGACCAAAGAAATCTTCAATGGGTACACGGCTGCACCTCAAGGAAAAATATTCAATTAAAAATCAGGGGAGCATCTCTTCTCCTATCTCATTCTTTTATTTAGTTTTTCTTCCTTTTTCCCATTGAGGACAATGTGAAATTTAAGTTTGGGGGAAGGGAATTTATTTTATTTATTCAAAAAAAAAAATTGCCTATGATAAGAATATGGTTGAAATTTCTTATAATTTTTAGGAATCATTCTCATTGCTTAAGTCCAGTTGTTAATTCTTTACTTGATCTTGTTTGATTTGATATGATCATTAATCATTGTGAATACCTAGAGAAATTTTATGTGAATTTTGTAAATTTGGATGGTCTCTACTTATTCTAGAACTTGTTGAATTACTCTCATGGAGAAATCTTATACAGAATATTACTTGGGAAGTGATTTAGGCCTTCTTTGAATCGATTGAGCCTTTCAAGCTTACCTCTTTATTATCTTTATCCCTAGTTACCCAATTGATCTATTCTTAAACTGGGTTGAAGAAAAGAGAACGATATATGAGTGTAAAAAAAAAAAAAAAAAAAAAAAGAAGAAGAAGAAGAAGAAAATTGTACAAAGTTCCATTTACTCCAATGTTTTGAGTTGCTTAGTAACTAGGGGTATTCATTACCAATGTTTACTCTTATGTCAAACTGTAACTTGAAATATGAGTATGCAAAAGCACTTCAAGATTGTGACTTGTTGAGTAACTGGCTGCATCCATCATAAATGCCTACATTCACGTCAAAAGATAAGTGACCACTTGAAGTAAGGAAAAAAACAAAAAATTTTGATGAAGAGAGGTATTTTGAGATATTCAAAGGACTGAGAAGAATTTATATTTTACAAGTGAGAGTGCTCTATTTGCTTAAACCTTATCTTTTCTTTATAGCCCTCACCATAGCCATACATCACAAGCCTAATAAGACCTATTGATCTTGGGTAATATTTTGTTGTATATTAGTGGGGAGTGATTTAAAAAGCAAGCTTATGGAGTTTTTAGAGATCCATACTTATTTACTTGTTTGCATAAAACTATCCGGGAAGCTAATGATGAAGTGAGAATGATAATGCGATGGAGTTGAGTTTTGAATTAACTTTTGGACTTGATTAATTTGGAATGATTCCTTTGAAATATAAGCTTTCTGCAGATCTTTGAGGCAAGAAAAAAAATTTTAAAATTTATGAAGCAAAGCTTGTTTTAGGGTTTTTTTTTTTTTTTTTTTTTGCTCGAGGACTAGCAAAGTTTAAGTTTGGGGGAATTTGATAAGTGTAATTTTTACATGATTTTTATTATCCTCTTATTTAGTAAAATTGTTAGTTTTCCTTTATTTCTTTTGATTTGATTTGATTTTTATTTATATTTATCTATTCATTTGCGCTTTGAAGGAATGAGAAGAGCAAGAAATCAAAGGAATTTTGCACCAAATCCAAGTCCAATTCGGATTAGGATTCCAGCCTGCACATCAGTTAGTATTTTCAGTATAACTTTGGACTCCGATGTCCAATCGAGATGATTCAAGTTGGGCTGAAACGTTAACTTAAAGGGCTACAACTTTGTAGTTTACCAAAAGCCCGAATTCTGAAGTTAAATGGGCCAAAATAGTCGGTTAAGTGAAGCCTAAAAATATGGGATTTTCTCCAAACGGGAATTCAACTTGTAATAGGATTCCTTTACCTATAAAAAGGCTTTTTAGGGCAAAATTCAGAGGGCCGCATTGAAGAATTTCTTTTTGGGAGTCTTTTTGAGGAGGAGGATCTGAGGAGAAAGGCGAGAGTTTCATGTTGATCAACCAATTCAGATGAAAAACATAAGTTTTATTTGTTTTCTTTTCAATTTTATTATGAACTAAATTTTATTTTCTAGGGCGTTGATGTAGTCTAGCAATGAACACACAATTTATATTCTGAATTATTTTATTTTTAATATTTCCATGATTGAGTGTTTAATTCTTATTCTTAATGCTTTCTATTTTTTACGAATTATTGTTTGATCAATTGAATTACAATGAGACCGAGAGGTGATTTGTTATTTTAGTTCTAGAATTAAACACCACTAGCTGAGCGAAAGTAGAGATGCTTTACCGCGATTAGTGTGCTTTTTCAAAAAATTCAAAGTACGTAATGAGTGTCCAATTAATTAAATTCGCATAGAGATATGGAATTGTTAGTTGAAGATATTTTTGATATTATTCGAGAGAAGATATTGAATACTTAAGGAATTTTTAATCATCAACAGGAGATTATTAGAATTTAATAATTAGGAAGAATAAATTGTGTGGGATTTGTTAGGTGAAATCAACCGCTCTAGATCCATTCTTATCATATTTTTACACTTTTAGATTTTTACGTTTTGTTAATTTTTTTTATTCATAGATTTATTTTTATTAAATAGTTTAATTTAATTCAGATAGTAGAACATTCCATTTATTTTCGATTTTCCAAATAGTAATTAATTTAGTGAATTTCGGTATTCAATAACATAGTTAATCCCTGTGGGTTCGACATTCGTTTTCTAAAAATACTTTACTACTTGTTACGATTCTGTGCGCTTGCAGATTATTTTACGCGAACATAAGACTAGAAATTATAAGGGGCGTGGTAAATCCAGAAGTCAGTTAGAATCGAAATGAAAATTCAAATGTTTCTACTATGACAAAGAAGGTCACGTAAGAAGAAATTGCAAGGCTTGGAAGAATAAACAGAAAGATGAGAAAACTCAGAATAAGGCAGAAGAACAGAACACCGCTGCTATCTCAACAATTGAAGATGTGGTGATATGTGTAGGAGAGGATGAATGTTGCAGTGTTTCACATCCTTATGTTGAATGGATGATTGACTCAGCCTCTTCCTGTCATGTCACTCCAAGAAATGAGCTTTTTACTTCATACAAAACAAGAGACTTTGGGAGAGTGAAGATGGGCAATAACAGTTATGCTGACATTGTGGGAATTGGAGATATTTGTGTTGAGACTAACACTGGATACACCTTGGAATTGAAGAATGTGCGACATGTGCCTGATATGCGCTTGAATCTAATTTCTACTCATATTCTAGATAAAGAAGACTATGTCAACTATTTTGGAGATGGTAAATGGAGACTCTCCAAAGGATCATTGGTGCTTGTTGGAGGGAAGATTTGTTGTACACTTTACAAGGCATCAGTAAAGTTGTGCAAAGATGTTGTTAGTGCAACTCAGGAAGATTCTACACCTAACTTGTGGCATAGGCGGCTGGCTCATATGAGTGAAAAGGGGTTGCAAATTTTGGCAAAGAAGTCTCTCATTCCTTTTGCCAAAGGTATGTCACTTAAGCCTTGTGATTATTGTTTATTTGGAAAACAACATAGAGTGTCTTTTCACATTCCTTCTACTAGAAAGCCCAATGTGTTAGATCTTGTTTATTCTGATGTATGTGGTCCCATTGATGTGGAGTCCTTAGGTGGCAATAAGTATTTTGTTACTTTTATTGATGATGCTTCACGAAAGGTGTGGGTGTATTTTTTGAAAACTAAAGACCATGTATTTAAGCACTTCAAGAAATTCCATGCCATGGCGGAAAGAGAGAAAGGGAAGACTTTGAAATGTATCCATACTAACAACGAAGGTGAATATACGTCTAATAAGTTCAAGAGTTACTGCTCCGAGAAAGGTATTAGACATGAGAAGACAATTCTTGGTTAAAATGGTGTGGTAGAGAGGATGAACCGCACTATTGTTAAGAATGTCAAATGTATGTTGAGAATGGCTAATCTGCATAAGTCATTTTGGTGTGAAGCTGTTCAAACTGCGTGCTACCTAATTAATCGGTCTCCATCAGTTCCATTGGAGTTTGATATTCCAAAGAGAGTTTGGACTGGGAAACTTGTTTCTTACTCTCACTTGAAGGTATATGGGTGCAAGGCATTTGCACATGTGCCTAAGGAACAAAGATTGAAGCTTGATAGCAAAGTCACTCCTTGTATATTTGTTGGATATAGAGATGCAGAATTTGGCTACAAGTTATGGGATCTTGAGAAAAAGAAGACGATCAGAAGTCGAGATGCGATTTTTCATGAGAATGAAAATTTGGCAAACCTTGAGAAAACTGAAAAGACAAAGGATATTGTTGTAGGTGTGCCTGACCTTACACTTACCTCTTCTTCCTCCAATCATGCCACAAATAGGGAAGAGGTACAAGATGAGAATCTTGGTGATGATCTAATAGCAGTTGATGGTGATGTGCCAACAACAGTTGATGGTTGAAAGTTCAAAATGGGTATGTAATACCTTTGAACGTTTGGACCCCAAATACAAAATTACCAAATCAAGCTTTATATCAAACAATTAATGTGCGGAACATGATAACAAGCTTATAATAGAATTGATAAATAATCTAAGCCAAATATAAACACATCCACAGCGGTAAATATAAGGCAAAGATAAAGGGAAGGAAGATGCAAACACATGGACAACACACGATGTGTTATCGAAGAGGAAACCGAAGCCCTCAGCATAAAACTCTCCGCCGCCCTCCAAGCGGTCAATAATCCACTAGAAAATGTAGTTGGGATACATGAACAGCAATAGACCCTCCAAGCCTAATCTACCCAGGTACCTAAGCCCTCCAAGCTTCTTGCTCCAACGAGGTTGCGCCGAACCTTTTTCTTTTCTAGCTTACCGGATTCCACTACTAGACCATAGCATCAACCAATGTAAATTGGTTCCTTCTTAACTGCTTCCCAACAGTACCAAATGAGCCTTCTCACAGACGTGGGTGTGGTGAGATAAGGATTTGGCTAAAGACCTCTCAAGGGTATGACAATGGAGAGGAAGAGAGTAGAGGAATTTGTAGAGTCTCTAAGGTTAAGATTGTGGATGAATCAATCTTGTATTTCTCTAGGGTTTCTCTCACAAAATTCTCTCTGGAAGCTCTCTCAATATGGTGGGTATAAGGGTGTATATATAGTAGGGTGAGAAGGGAATGCAAAACGTCAGTTTTTGCCAAACAGGGCATTTTGGCGACTTGACCTCGCGGCTTGTCCAAGTCGCGAGTTCAAGCCGCGACGTAACGGCCTGGCCAGCCTGGGACTTTTGTCCTGTAGCGTGAAAGCTGGCGCAACCCTTCAGCTTCCCTGTGTGCAGCTTGCGTGCCTGCTTTTGGCGGCTTGCCAGTCGCGATCCACCCGTAAGTCCTAGTCGCGAAGCTCTGTTTCTTCACACATATTTGAGCTGTTCTTCACATCTTCTCACACACTACCCTTACAATTTTCCCACCTAAAAACAGGGTTACTAAGTGCTAAATTACAAGCAAATTGGTCACGGAATAAAGCCAATTAGATGGTTGATTAAATTCAACCTTACAATCTCCCCCTTTGGCTATTCCATGACAAAACCCTACAACAGACTCTAGACTTAAAACGTGAGTTGGGAACAGTTGAACAAAACTCACTCACACGTAACTCTAGAATCTGTAAAGCTCTTGAACATATGAATAAGTAACTCCTGAAACACAATAACATAGCAATATCATTGTATGCAGAAAACTTAATACGCATATGGAGCAAAGTAAGCATGATCAAGCAAAAATGAACATAAGCATAAAAGCAATAATTCATGGCAAGATCAAAACATGCAATCATTATAACCAAGTGATCACAATGTTCATTCACACTTGGAATGAACATCCGGACATTCAAGTTGACAAACACAAGGCAAATCACTTGAATGACCAACACTCAACCAATGCACAGTACAAGAAGTATGTGCATCTAGGAAAAATCCTACTAGGGCACAAGATATTGAAGATGGTGATGATGCTCAAGATATTGAAGATGTTGAACAGGGGGAGCAGCCTGTTCCACCCGAGATTGAAGAGCCTCAAGTGAGGAGGTCTACTAGGGAGCGTCGTCCATCGACTAGATATCCCTCTTCTGAGTAAATTTTGCTTACTAATGAGGGGGAGCTAGAATGCTTTCAAGAAGTATAGTCTCATAAGGACAAGCAGAGCTGGATGAAGGCTATGCAAGAATAGATGAATTCTTTGCACAAGAATAAGACTTATGAGTTGGTTGTGACCAAAGAGAAGCTTGAGCTTTGTGCCGGAACAGCAGGCATGAATTCTAACTGAAGAGTTGGGATGAAGATCTCTTTCCTCGATGGGCTGGAGGGGGAGATTGTTGAGGTGCACGACACCTAAAGTCTAGCCCACTTAGACTTCTATTTCAAGTAGAAATAAGAAAACTTGACTACAAGGTTTAAGACTCCTAATTCAAGTACTATTAGGAGTGTCAGGTGGCTTGAATGCTTTATATAAAGCATATTATGTACTTTCACGTAGAGAGAGAGAGAGAGAGAGAGAGAGAGAGAGAGAGTTATTGAAGAGTGAAACACAGATTTGAAGCCGATTGAAGGAAAAAGATTAGTATTCTATGCAGCACTGAGGGAAAAAAGAAAAGGTGATTTTTCTTTTGCTCAAGACACACAAGGAAGATAAATTAGGGGTTTTCTCTAGGACGGTTATTTGGGTGCTACAACCACAAAGAGTTGAAGTATTCAGAGTGGAAGATCTTGCTACTGCGTTTTGTGGTGAGGTTGTATTTGTTCCTAGATGTATTATTTTATTTTCCCAATTTAATGTGAACTCAGGTTTTGAGTATAACTTGAGTGTTGTAATCTTCATTTTATTACAGTGGATTGATCGGATTTGCCCCATGGTTTTTCCCTCTACACTGGAGGGTTTTCCACATAATTTCTTGGTGTTCTTGTTGGTTGATTTTTTTTCTCGCTTTCGTAGATTTCGATTTTCTTTATTGCTTGGGTTAAATTTAATTTAATTCACACATAGACGGGGATTTATCCCAACACGATCTCAGTATTTTCAATTAACAAATGAGTTTATTTAAACAATTTACATATATTATGTATGTGTGTGTGGTTATTTAAACGATTCACATATATTATAACTAAATGAGTTTAGTATTTTTAAATGAGAGATTTAAAATGTGGTTATTTAAAAAAATTGTAAGTACTAAGATTTGGATATACTTGATATTATTAAATTTTGTTGTCAACCATATGGTTGAAGCGCCAACTTAAAAATTAAAAAAAAAAAAAAAAAAATCAAATTCATACCTTAAACGAATTAAGGATGTTTTCCGAAGTGCTTGTATTTGTAGGCCAAACTAAATTTTAGTAAAATACAATTGTGGGAAACCAGGAGGTTTTGAACATCCTCCACAAGCTGCACCATATATCAAATGAGAACAGAGAAATTCAACAATTATGCCAATAGGATGCCTTATTTCTTATTTGCTGGGTGGGTGGGTGGGTCCTTTACAATGTGCTAAATGTCTAGCATTAAATTTTTACCAAAAAAAAAAAAAAAAATGTCTAGCGTAAATGTCATAGGTTAATTATTTTTATAAGCTGATGGTCCTATAGATAGACAGAGACAAATATATCCACTATAGGTATCAACACGAGTTTCTCAACAAAAAAAAAAAGTATCAATATGAGTAAATCTTTTTTTTTCTTTTTTTTAAGTAGAAGATATGAGTGAATCTAGATCTAATGTATATGGGATTATTATGACACTTAAGGAGTTTTTAGTTTTAAAAATTTAAGCCAGATAATCTGATTTTTTTCACTTTCAAAACTAGTTCTTTAAATTAAAAAAATAGAGTAACCCATCCAATAATAATAATAATGATAATAATAATACTGTAACCCACCAGAGATTAAATTTTCCATGCCTTTGACAAGTGACAACAGTTCCACAGACCACAATTCACACTAGTTAATAGAGTGACGCACAAGACCTTAATTTTCCATGTCATGGGCCAAAGGCTTTTTGAAACATTTCACTGGGTTAAAGTGTCACTAAGATAATGAGAGCTAAGAAGCTAAAGAAAAACCCAACCCATAAAATATGCTAATACTAGGGATTAGAATTGTGTTGTGGCTGATAATCGTGGTTATGGTCTCCCCCTGGGTTGAACCGGTTAGAAATTAATTCATTACAAAAAACTGTTGGTAGAAGAATGAGATTAGTGTTAGTTTCTCTTCTAAAAAATAAAAAAAATAAAAAAAAATAAAAAAAAGAAGAAGAAGAAGGAAAAAAGATTCGTGTTAGTTTTCTCCCTTCAAAGAAAGTATTGTGTATGGCTCACCATAGATATCTTATTAAAGCACTAATTTGAAACTTACCAAGATAATTAACACAATTTCTCCTAGTTCAATCTAGCATGAATCGTGGGTTCCAATTAGCTCAACTAGTAAAGCCTTTGATGGTTGAATAAGAGATCTAGGGTTCAATTCCTGTCTACACCAAAAACCGATTGGTGTCTTGGTCTGATGATAAAGAGCTATCATCAGGAGCTGATACCATAGATTATAACTCTCCAAGAAAGAAGAAAAGCTAGCATGAATCTTTAGCAAATAGTTATATAGTCCAAAAGTCATGCTAGTTAATAGTTGGACCATGATGCCATTACTTTCCAAGTCTAAATTGAATTTCTAAACACTAACCAAAGACTCATTCAATAGAATTAGGATTAAAGTCTTCTAATAGAATCACATGTTTTGAAGTCTATTGGATAATTCCATAGTTATAACAAAGAAGAAGGCTTTGAATCATGAAGATACTAGGAGGTGTCAACTAATTGAGCTATAAAAATCTATGCACGGGTTTTGAAGTATATTCTCCCATAACACATGTTTTCAAGTTTGAATGAATTTAGAGAATCAATGACTTGAAAAGAGTAGTTGTATATCATCAAACAATTATATAGCTCAAAAGTCACGCTAGTCGATAGTGGGACCAAGTGACCATTACTTTCCAAGTCTAAATTTATTTTACAAACACTAATCAAAGACTTCTTACTATTAGGATTAAAGTCTTCTCTAATAGTACCACATGTTTTGAAGTTTTTTTGTTTTTGTTTTTTAATTCGATAGTTATACAGAAGAGGGAAGATTGAAATCCTTGATGTCTCCATTTATAGTTATATCCAATTAGAATATACTATCTTTTCAAATAAAGCAACCTAACAGTAAATAAATTTTAATTTAGGTTTGATTAAATTTCCTTGAACCAATTTTAATAAATATGTATATTCTACACTAAGAGGTCTCTAACTGACCTTTTTATTCATTAATACTTATTAAACAAATGCTAAATTACAAATTACACCTCTAACGAAAAAGTAATGGAAGACGTAAAATTGACCCGGATGATTGCTACACGTTTGATAATTTCCATACACTTAGTCTTGCAATTATACAATCTGCATCAAACAATTGTTAAATAGTCCAAAATTTTAAGATTATAACTTTCCAAGTCTTTGAAAGTTTCAAACAATGACCAAAAGACATTGGAAGTTTTGAACAATGGCCAAAGACTCAGTGAGACGTTAACAAGATTAAAGACTTCTAATAATGGTGTCACTTGTTTTCATGATCAAAGGTATCTGGCATATCAATGACTTAAAAAGAGTCGCGATTATTTTCCCCCAAAAAAATTTTAGGAGATAAAGCTACTAATTAAACTTTTCTTACCTGTTATTTTGGAAGACTCTGTCTTCCCCATAATTAAGTCCACTTCCCCCATTAACTTATTAAAATATTACAAAATGTATGTATGCATATTTTGGAAGGCTCATACAACTGCTTAACTCTAGTAACAAAGTTCAAGTAGAGATAGGCTATATGTTAGATGAGTTTTCAATGGACATTGCATTCAGATTTATTTTTCTTTTTATGAGAACTCATGAAGGCTTTAGGTGTGACTAATAGTTTATTTTGGTTCTTCCATTAGCTATGGAGATGATAGGAAAATTAAATGAAGATAACTTAAGGAGGAAGCTGCAAAGAAAATCTAACCGAAGAGTTCCTTTAACTCTAAAACGTAAGACTAAATCTGAAGAATTTTTCTTTTGCCAAAGTTTTAAACCCAAAATATGTTTGTGATTTTAATTTTCGTAAAGTTTTAGCTTTTTTGGTTATATTTTTCAAAATTTCCAAGTGGCAACTTATTTGACATAAAAATAATATTTTAATATCACCATTAACAATGTTAGCATTTTTTATCCAACACTTAATGATAATGACCATTTTAACACAATACCAAAAGGTAAGAGACCAAATTAACAAACAACCTAAAGGATAGAGGCCAACTATATATAGTTTACCCTTTTTTATATTAATAACCAACTTATATTTATATCTAAAAAATAAAATAAAATATATATATGATTTTTTCTATAATTGTTTTCTTCCTCTAATTTGTTATATAAATAAATCGAATTACATTGGTGTGCTATAAATAAATTGAATTACAATTGTGTGTTATTTGAACATTATTATTTATTTTAGGAAAAATATGTAATTCTTATAACATTTAATTATTATAAGAAAGAAAAACTATAGCCAATATATATATACTTAAAAAAAAACCATTTTTATTCTTTTATTATGATTGTATGGTTGAATTTAATCAACCATTTTGTTGGCTTTATTTCGTGCCAAATTCGCTTGTAATTCAGCATTTAGTAACCCTGTATTTAGGTGAGAATCATGTAAGGGTAGTGTGTGAGAGAGTGTGAAGAAATGTTCAAGTTTGTGCAAAAAAGTAGGGACTCGCGACTGGAATTTGCGGGTGGCTCGCGACTGGCAAGCCGCCAGAAGATGGTCATGTATCAAGCATGCGGGAAGCTGAAGTGTTATGCCAGCTGTTGCACTACAGGACAAAAAGTCCAGACTAGCAATGTAGTTACCTCGCGGCTTGAACTCGCGACTCAGTCAAGTCGCGAGGCCAAGCCGCCAGCTAGCTCTGTTTTGGAAAAACTGACTCTTCGCATTCCAAACACACACCACTATATATAGACCCTTATACCCACAAAATGTAGAGAGCTTCCAGAGAGAATTTTGAGAGAGAAACCTTAGAGAAAAACAAGATTGATTCATCCACAATCTTCACATAAGAGACTCTTCAAATCCCTCTACTCTCACCCTCTCCATTGTTACATCCTTGAGAGGTTCTTAGCCAAATCCTTTACTTACTATACCCATATCTGTGAGAAGGCATTTTAGTGCTTTGGAAAGCAGTTAGGAAGGGACCAATTCATATTGGTTGATGCTATGGGCTATAGCGGAATCCGGTAAGCTAGAAAAGACATAGGTTTGGCGTAACCTCGTTGAAGCAAGAAGCTTGGAGGGCTTAAGTACACTGGGTAGATTAGGCTTGGAGGGTCTATTGCTATTCATGTATTCCAACTACATTTTCTAGTGGATTATTGACCGCTTGGAGGGCAGCGAAGAGGTTTTACGCCGAGGGCTTCGGTTTCCTCTTCGATAACACATCGAGTGTTGTCCTTGTGTTTGCATCTCTGTTCCCTTTATCTTTGCCATTTAATTACTGCTGTGGTTATGATTATTTATGGTTTAGATTGTTTATCAATTTTGTTTTAGCTTATGTTCATGTTCTGCACATTTATTGTTTGATTATAAGCTTGAATTGATAATTTGTAATTTGGGGTCTAAACGTTCATTGTGTTTTATACACATTTTGAACATTCAATTGGTATCAAAGCGGGTGCACTTGCTGTGGTTTAATTGCCTAAGTGCGATCCTAGACTCCTTTGCTATGGATGCAGCTATGGAAAAGACCATGCTGAATTGTGGTTTAAATGTTTGTGATAATGACTCTATGAGTATGTTTGAAGGGTGTCCTAACAATGAACTCTTAGAGTTATTAAAAATAAAGAAACATGCTAGAATGTTTGTTCACATGCTGAAATACTTTGAAAATAAGAATCACGTCTTACACAATAGTCTATGTGAGTCTAACTCTTTGATTAAGAAGTACAAAAGAAGAAATAGAATACTGTGTGAGAAGGTTGATAATCTGAAAAAGAAAATTCAATCTAACAGAAGCATGGAAAATGAAGATAAATTTCTGTTTGATGGTCAAGTATGCTTGTCTCATGCTTGTCTATTTGTGCACACCTTATTGAAGGTATTTAACTCATGCTTATGGTATCTTGATAGCGACTGTTCTCGTCATATGACAGGAGATAAATCATTGTTTAAGACACTCAAAGAGAAGGTTGGTGACTATGTGACATTTGGTGATGGGAGTCATGCTCAAGTTCTTGGTAAAGGGACTGTTGGGATACCGGGATTACCTCTATTGAAGATGTTTTATACATCAAAGGGTTGAAGGCTAACCTCTTAAGCAACACTCAAATATGTGATGAGGATTTCCTTGTCCAATTCTCAAAAAAGGGGTGCATAATCATTAATGAAGAAGGGATTCAAGTCTTTGAGGGAAATAGGACTACCGATAATTGCTATGGAGTAGTTCCTACGGCACCCATTTCATGCAGAAGTGCTCGCGTTGACATGTTGGAACTTTGGCATCACAGATTTGGGCATGCAAATTTCAAACAAGTAGCTAAAGTGCCTAAACTTGAAGCAGTTGAGGCTCTTCCAAAGTTTGGAAAGGTGGAGAAGACTATTTGTGGTGCATGCCAAATGGGAAAGCAAACAAAGGCAAGTCATCATAAGGTGAATGTGATTGCTACCTCACGGTGTCTAGAGCTTCTTCACGTTGATTTAATGGGGCCTACAAGAACTGAGAGTCTAGGAGGAAAGAGGTACATTATGGTCATTGTTGATGATTTCTCAAGATACACTTGGGTTGAATTTCTTAGAAAAAAATCAGAAGCATGTGAGAAATTGGAAATTCTTTGCAAGAGATTACAAAACAAGAAAGGGGTTCCCATTGTCAAGATAAGGAGTGATCATGGTAAGGAGTTTGAGAATGCAAGATTTGAGTCGTTTTGTGAAAAGAACGGAAACAAAAGGGAATTTTTAGCCCCTAAAACTCCTCAGCAAAATGGAGTGGTTGAGAGGAAGAATCGAGTGATTCAAGAAATGGCAAGAGTTATGTTACTCAACAAGCAAATTCCTCAAAAGTTTTGGGGAGAAGCTGTGAACATTTCATGCCACATTGGTAATAGAATATTCTTCCGAGCGGGAACAAAGAAAACCGCTTATGAGATTTTGAATGGAAAGAAGCCAAGAGTAAAGTACTTCCGGGTGTTTGGAAGCAAGTGCTACATTCTAAATGATCGGGAGAACGTTGGGAAATTTGATGCAAAAAGTGATGAAGGCATTTTTCTTGGGTATTCTACTACTAGCCAGGCATATAGGGTTTTCAACAAGAGAACTAAGATGGTAATGGAGTCCATCAATGTAAAAATTGATTATGCCATAACAAAGGTAGAGATGGTAGATGATGGAGAAGGACCGTGGACCAAAGAACCAACTGTTAAGGCCGAAGCTCTTGATATAGAAGTTGAAGGAATTACACCAGAAAAGGAATCAACACCCATGAACACAAGAATGGAAACAAGATCAATGTCTAGAACATCAAGTGCTCTCACTCCTCTAGAAGTTCATCCTCCCATCTCTCGGAATGATGAAGTCTCCACATCTAAGAAGCCATCATCAAAAGTGATTAAGAACCATCCTGATAGCAACATCAATGGATCTTTAGATGAAGGTCTTCGTCTTAGAAAAGGAAACATACTTCTGGCTAATCATGTAACATATCATTGCTACCTTGCCCAATTTGAGCCAAAAAGGGTAGAAGAAGCTCTCCAAGATGAAAATTGGGTGGAGTCAATGCATGAAGAACTGAATCAATTTGTGAGAAATGATGTATGGGAACTTGCTCCAAGGCCTGAAAATGTTCATGTCATCGGCACTAAATGGATATTCAAAAATAAGACCGATGAAGATGGAGAGATAATCCGGAATAAATCACGGTTAGTGGCTCAAGGATACACTCAAGTAGAAGGAGTAGATTTTGATGAATCCTTCGCTCCTGTGGCAAAACTTGAGTCTATTCGAATTCTTATGTCTATCGCATGCACTATGAACTTCAAACTCTACCAAATGGATGTAAAATGTGCATTTCTAAATGGATATCTGAATGAAGAAGTGTATGTTGAACAACCTAAAGTCTTTGAAGATCCTCACTTCCCTGATCATGTGTTGAGATTGAAGAAAGCTCTCTATGGTTTAAAACAAGCTCCTAGAGCTTGGTATGATCGGCTTACCCATTACCTCCTGGATAGAGGTTTCAAAAGAGGATATGCCGACCGGACTTTATTTGTCAAGAATGATGAAGATTACCTTCTCGTAGCTCAAGTATATGTTGATGACATAGTATTTGGAGCTACCATTGATGATCGGGCTATAGAATTCTCTGAAGAGATGAAGAAAGAATTTGAGATGAGTATGGTAGGGGAGCTTACATTTTTCTTCGGCCTTCAAGTCAAACAAAAGAAGGAAGGCATATTCATTTCTCAAGAAAAGTATGTTAGAAACATTGTCAAGAAGTTTGGACTAGACTCCAAAAAACATGCCTCCACTCCCATGAGTTCGTCTACGAAGCTAAATGTTGATTCTTCTGGGGCAGAAGTGAGTCCAACCTTGTATAGGAGTATTATTGGGAGTTTACTTTATCTTATTGCAAGTAGACCTGATATTGCATTCAGTGTTAGTGTTTGTGCTAGATATCAAGCCTCTCCAAAGGAATCACACCTGACTGCAGTGAAGCGAATTATACGCTATATCAATGGTACTCCAAATTATGGGTTGTGGTATTCAAAGGATTCGAATGCTTGTCTTGCCGGTTATTCAGATGCAGATTGGGCTGGTAGTGTGGATGATGGAAAGAGTACTTCAGGAGGTTGCTTCTACCTTGGTAACAATCTTGTCTCTTGGATGAGTAAGAAACAAAACTCTGTGTCTCTCTCTACGGCTAAAGCAGAGTACATAGCCATTGGAAGTTGCTGCACACAACTCCTTTGGATGAAGAAGCTACTTCATGATTACGGGATTCCTCAAGATACAATGTGTGTCTTCTGTGATAACACCAGTGCCATAAATCTCTCTAAGAACCCAGTTCAGCATTCAAAATCAAAGCACATAGAAATACGTTACCATTTCATTTGGGATTTTGTGGAAGAAAAAGTTGTGTGTCTTGAATTCATACACACAGACAATCAAAAGGTGGACATCTTCACCAAGCCTCTCGATGGTCCACGGTTTGAATCTCTCCGTAAGACCATTGGTGTTGGTACAATTCCTTAAATCTCATGTGTGTTGTGTGCTTTACCTTTTTATATTGAGTTAACGTGTTTGTAGGGCACACACTACTTTGTTGGCTATCTATATAGCATGATCTTTTTGATTGTTAATTGCTTTAGTTGTTTTAAATGTTTTTACATTTTTGTTTTTGATCAATCTTTTCTTGCATGTGTGTCAAAAATCCAAAAACACATAAAAAATAGGAATTCCAAAAAGTTTGATCGACTTTGTTGAGATTTGTCTCAAAGCATGTTTTGCCTTGTACCTTTGTACTAATGGCTTTGTGCATCTACGAGCTTAGCTTGTTTCCAATGCACTTATATCCTTGTGGGAGAAATTTTGAAATTTATGTGACTGTTGTAAATAGATCTTCAACCTTGTCATGAATGATTAGTGAATGGTTTTGTTGATCTTGAGACATGCATAGACTTATGCCTATATATCTTCCCACTTTTTATTATTATTATTATTATTATTTTGCTTAAAGAGCTCACCAAATGTAAATCTCCAAATGAAAAGAAATATTGAGCTGCAAAAGCCTGTCGCACATACTAGTATTTGACTAGGAAAAATAGAAAGCGACCTAAAATAAATGTATGATGCCCAAAAAGCCAAAGGCTAACTCATCAATTGAAATATCAAAAATTTCAGGCATCAATCTCACAATGAGATGTATGAATTCAAAAAGATCAAATGATATGATGTATATGAAGCCAAATGAAAAGCTTCAAATTTCTATGTTATCAAGTTTTGTGGGAGGTCATATATGCATATTTCTATAATTGAGATGGATCACATCATCTAGTGCTAATTGTGTATGTCTTGGTTGAATTGATCATTGAAGCTTCACATTAGGCTAAGGACTATCTCATTGTTGATATCCACACATCACACAAGTCTATGATTAATGAATGCCATATTCATTTGTGTGATTGTACTTGATTAAATGTGTTTTCACATGCTCAATCTCTGTTGATCAAACACAAAAAGATTTTTGAGTTTTTAGTTGTTTTTGGAAAGTATTTTGTTTTTACAAAAATTGTCAAAATTTCAAAAATAGTGTTGCCCTGTTCTGGCGACTCAGTCGTGGGTTGGTCCAGTCGCAAGCCCTAGTCGCGAGCATTACTCAGAACGTTTTCGCGACTCACTAGCGAGTCAATGCCCCAGTCGTGAAAAATACTTAGAATATTTTTTAAAATATGAATTTTTATGATTCTCGTGACTCATTGTGGCGACTTGTTCGAGGGTGGAAGGTCCAGTCGCGAGGGGTACACAGAGATTTTCGCAGCTCACCTTGCTACTTCCTCGCGGGTAGACCTTCCAGTCGCGAAAAAAACTTGGAAAATTTTTCAATATTTTGTTTTTAAGTGTTTTGGCGGCTGACCCTGGCGACTTGCACACGACTTGACACAGTCGCGAAAATCGCGTGTTTTGCGCAATAAGTGTCTTTTTCAAGACAGATTTCGAAACTTTTCATTTTTCCCTCACACCCTGTGGCTGTTCATCTTCTGATCTTACCTTCACTATTTCACAACCACCGTGTTCACACACAAAACCCTCAACTTTCTTTGTCACCACTTCATCAATCTTCAAGGAAAGGTATGGGTTTTTGTCTCTTACACATTTTATCTCACCCTTCTGCATATATCTCTTGGATTTTGTGTTTAGTTGATATTTGTGTATCTTTTGATTGAATATGGGTATCTGATTTTCTGGTGAAATTGATTTGTGATTTTTGGTGGTTATGTACTGATCTACTCTATCTTGAGTAAACATTGTGTTATTGGTCACACCTACACACTCATTGTCATGATTGGGACCAAAATCCCAAATGTTTAGGGTTTTCCTCATTATCCATGTTTTGAAACTAACCTAATGCTAATAATGTTTGGTGTCTTTTGTGGTTTCTCTTGTTTTTGGTAAAATATGATGCAGAGTCAATATATCTCCATTCAAGAGAGCAGCTGTGAAAGGGGGCAGTAGCAAAGGTAAGAAGCCTATCATTGATGTTGATGATTTCTCACCTCGAACAAAAAGGACCCGTTCACCATTAGGAGTGTTCGATCCAAACAAGTTCAGATCTTATGCTGCCTTTCAGACTCATGAGAATTATTTCAGAGATGCTACACTGTTGGTTGAAAGGGTTGTTGATCAACCTTCTCTGTTTGACACCGACATACCTGAATGGTTTGCTCACAAGGATTGGAATTACCTTTTCTCTGACCTTGATGACGCATGTGAAAATTTGGTAAAGGAATTTTATGCCAATGCAATTGTTAAAGGTGAAGAACTCAAGTGCTGGGTCAGAAGAAGAAGTTTCTCCGTCTCTCTGGCATATCTGGCAGAGATTCTTCACATCAACCGGCCAATGTTTAAAAACTCATCGATTTATGATGATCTGTGTCCAAATGAGGACCTACTTCGGGATGCTCTTGGAAAAGACTTGGAATTCTCACCAAATGGAAACTCAGTCAATGTTTCCTCTCTTCCTCCGAAATTGAGAGTGCTTACAATCATCATGTTTCACAACCTATACCTCTTATCCAGCACCGGGTATATGAACCTCGGTTATGCCTTATTTATTCATGATTTGATCTTTGATGTCGAGATTGACATTTGTGCACATATCTTTCACGTTCTATGCAAAACGGTTTAACGAACTAAATCACGGATATACATTCTGTTTTGCTGCCTCATTTCTAGGATTTTGAAGCTCAAAGGAATCCATCCATCAAACAATGAGTCTCCCTGCACAAAACCAAGTCCAATCAACATGCGTACATTCAACGCTAGCATTGGTCATAGTTGAAAGGGAATAAAAAAGGAAACTTCAACCTCTCACAGTGGTTCGCGCTCTAGCTCATCCTCCTTTGATGAGAAGCTAGACAACATTGTGGCATCTGTCCACGAGTTGAGCACCAAGATGTCCGGACTCACATCTATTTTGCACCACCACAACATTCGATGGGATATGAAGTTCACCTCTCTCCAAACTCAATTGGTTCAGATTCAAAGAAAGCTAGAAGAAGATGAAAACTAGCTATTCCATGACAAAAAGGGGGAGAAGATGCTGAGTACAATGATAGGGGGAGAAAACAATGATAGGGGGAGAAAGAGTTTAATCAAAGGGGGAGATTTCAACAAGCAGGCTTATGTTTAATATTTTGCTTCATATTAGCCTATTTCAATGATTATGTTATGTTGTTAAGTTTATAGTGTTTGTATGGTACATGGGTAACCGTTTGCTTTTGTAAGCTTTTAGGTTTTTGTACCCATGCTTTGTAGCCTTAGTACTTGTTGTTATGCTATGCACTACTTTAAGTACATCACTCTTGTGCCCTTTGTTGGATTTTTATCCTTAATGCAATTACCTAGTGTTGTTACATTGGTTGAGTGTTGGACATGCAAATGATACTTTGTAAATGAGCTTATTAGCTTGCATGTCCGGATGTTCATTCCATGTGTGAATGAGCATTGTGATCACTATTTATAGTGATTGTTTGTTTTTGGTCAGGCCATGCTTTGCTGCTTAAGTTCATTTTTTCTTGATCGCATTGTGCTTGCTCTATATGCATTACAAGTTTTCTGCATACAATGATCTTATTGTGTTGTTGTGTTTCAGGAGATACTTGTACTTATGGTTCAAGAGCTTCACAAATTCTAGAGTTAGGTGTGAGTGAGTTTTGCTCAATTATTCCCAACTCACGTGTTAAGTCTAGAGTTTGTTGTAGGGTTTTGTCACGGAATAGCCAAAGGGGGAGATTGTAAGGTTGAATTTAATCAACCATTTTGTTGGCTTTATTCCGTGCCAAATTTGCTTGTAATTTAGCATTTAGTAACCCTGTATTTAGGTGGGAATCATGTAAGGGTAGTGTGTGAGAGAGTATGAAGAAATGTTCAAGTTTGTGCAAAGAAGCAGGGACTCGCGACTGGAACTCGCAGGTGGCTCACGACTGGCAAGCCGTCAGAAGATGGTCATGTGTCAAGCATGCGGGAAGCTGAAGTGTTATGCCAGCTGTTGCACTACAGGACAAAAAGTCCAGATTGGTAATGTAGTTACCTCGTGGCTTGAACTCGCGACTCAGTCAAGTTGCTAGGCCAAGCCGCTAGCCAGCTCTGTTTTGGAAAAACTGACTCTTCGGATTCCAAACATACACCACTATATATAGACCCTTATATCCACGAAATGTAGAGAGTTTCTAGAGAGAATTTTGAGAGAGAAACCCTAGAGAAAAATAAGATTGATTCATCCACAATCTTCACATAAGAGACTCTTCAAATTCCTCTACTCTTACCCTCTCCATTGTTACATCCTTGAGAGGTTCTTAGCCAAATCCTTTACTCACCATACCCATATCTGTGAGAAGGCTTTTTGGTGCTTTGGGAAGCAGTTAGGAAGGGACCAATTCATATTGGTTGATGCTATGGGCTATAGCGGAATTCGGTAAGCTAGAAAAGACATAGGTTTGGCGTAACCTCGTTGGAGCAAGAAGCTTGGAGGGCTTAGGTACACTGGGTAGATTAGGCTTGGAGGGTCTATTGCTGTTCATGTATCCCAACTACATTTTCTAGTGGATTATTGACCGCTTGGAGGGCGGCGGAGAGGTTTTACGCCGAGGGCTTCAGTTTCCTCTTCGATAACACATCGAGTGTTTTCCTTGTGTTTGCATCTCTCTTCCCTTTATCTTTGTCATTTAATTACTGCTGTGGTTGTGATTATTTAGGGTTTAGATTGTTTATCAATTCTTTTTTAGCTTATGTTCATGTTCCGCACATTTATTGTTTGATTATAAACTTGAATTGATAATTTGTAATTTGAGGTCTAAACGTTCATTGTGTTTTATACACATTTTGAACATTCAATGATACAAAATACAAATCTGTTTTCATAAAAAAAAAAAAAAAAAAAAAAAAAAAAAAAAAAAAAAATCCATATTTTGACTCTATTTTGTGCTTATCTTGCCCCCTTTTTTGGGATAATAAACCATGCCTATGATTAAATTTAAGTGATAGTATATATTCCTAATTTTAGGATAAATCGGAAAACTCTACGACAAAAATAGGGGTCCCGTGGATAAATTATAAAGGAAAGTTAGCACTTGATCAATGTCATGCTAGTGTATTTACCAAAAACAAAAAGGACATGCTAGTGTAAAACAAAGAAAATAATTCAATAGCGTAATACTAAAAAATAACGTACAGGTCTCTCGTAGTAAATACTTTTGGTATTTTTTTTTGTTAAGACTACCATTACTTTTCTCTTTTACTCCAATGACAAATTTGGATTCTAAAGGCATGGGTTTGTATGTGTTCACAACTTGAGCTTCAGGGCTCCTCTTTCTCTCTCTCTCTCTCTCTCATGCACATATATATAGACAATTTTAGTAAAAAAAAAATTGGTGAGTATTTGATGGATTCGTAGCTCGAGATTAAACTTTTTAACAAAGGTTCTGAAATGTATTTAAAATTAGCGTCTAAGGAGGTGGAGTTAAATAAGGGTAAAAAAGATGTTGGTGATGAGGGCTTGTTGGCTTTAGATTCAACAAAGAATGTGGGGAAAAAATTAGTGATATTAAGAAATTCTACAATGAAAGAGAAAGTGATAAGAAATCATGGAACAAAGGAGAAAGATGGGTGATAGCAACAAAGTTTAATTTGGAGTAGATCTTTTTGACTTGTTTGTCATCTTTATGACAATGTCATTGTAGGTATTATGAATTTCAGTTACAAGCTATTGTAGGTACTCCAAATATAGGTATTATGAATTTTAGTTACAAGCTATTGTAGGTATTATGAATTTCAGTTACAAGCTATTGTAGGTATTGTAGGTACTCCAAATGTCATTGTAGTGATATTAAGAAATTCTACAATGAAAGAGAAAGTGATAAGAAATTATGAAAAAGGAGAAAGATGGGTGATAGCAACAAAGTTTAATTTGGAGTAGACCTTTTCGACTTGTTTGTCATCTTTATGACAATGTCATTGTAGGTATTATGAATTTCAGTTACAAGCTACATTCAGTAATAATTTTCAACAGTAATCTTGTAGTCTCATATATATATATATATATATATATATATATTTTTTTTTTTGAGGTAGTCAAAGAAAAATGAGACTTGTGCAGCCCAAACCCCTTTTTTTTTTTTTTTTTTTTTTTTGTAATGGAAGAAGAATGATATTAGTGTTAGTTTCCTTCCTTCAAAGAAAGTATTGTGTTTGGCTCACCATAGATATCTTATTAAAAATCTAATTTGACACTTACCAAGATAATTAATGCGATGTCTCCTAGTTCAATCTAGCATGAATCTTTAGCGAATAGTTATATTGTCCAAGTCTAAATTGACCCATGATGCCATTACTTTCCAAGTTTAAATTGAATTTCTAAACACTAACCAAAGACTTCTTCAATGTAATTAGGATCAAAGTCTTCTAACAAAACCACATGTTTTGAAGTCTTTTGGATAATTTGATAGTTATAACAAAGGAGGGAGGATTTGAATCATAGAGAAACCAGGAGGTGTCAACTAATTGAGCTTCAAAAATCTTGGCATAGGTTTTGAAGTATATTCCCCCATAACACAGGTTTTCAAGTTTGAATGAATTTAGAGAATTAATAACTTGAAAAGAGTAGTTATATATCACTATACAATTATATAGTTCAATAGCCACGCTAGTCGATAGTGGGACCATGTAGCCATTACTTTCCAAGTCTAAATTTATATTATGAACGCTAACCAAAGACCCATTGCAACATTATTAGGATTAGAGTCTTCTAATAGTACCACACGTTTTGAAGTTTGTTTTTTTAATTCGATAGTTATAACGGAGGATGGAAGATTGGAATCCTTGATGTCTCCATTGATAGTTATATCTAATTAGAATACATTTTTTTTCAAATAAAGCAACTTAACTGTTATGACATATGTGATTCACTTGTTAAGAACATATGTCACTATTTTATGTAATTGGCTAATCCTTTGACAAAACGCACTTTACTTGTATTGGGGTAGATCTAGGATGTGTTTAATACTTCAAGAAATCTTGTTTCGAGATCAAGTGTTAAAGCCATGCAAGTCTGTCCAAGATTCAAGCCAAGGAAGTGCCTGTCATTAAAGCTCGACAACTAGTATCTATTGAGCTTGAGGAGCTGTTCCAGCCCTGTGGCTCGACAGCTGCTCGACAGATGGCTATCTATCGAGGTTTATGAAACTCAAAATTTTCTAATCTATTTTTCATTCAATATGTGATTGTATGTTTGGGCTTTCTTTTCTCACAACCCTAGACATATAAAAGGATTATTTTAAGGGCCGTCAAAGGTGACACAAGTTGCACAAGTGTTGAGCAAAGTTTATTCAAGCAAATTGTGACTGGAGACAGAATTTGCCCTAGTTCATCTTTCTTGTGAAGAAGTTGCTGTGATTGTGCACTGTAGGGTTTTGTAACCAAGCATCTTCTTGATCTTCATTGTCTGGATGAACTGAAGAACTTTGCAGCCAACAACCTTCTCTAGTTGGTGATTGAAGTCGCATACTGGGATCCACGTAATTAGTTAGTCACGTATTGGGAGCCGAGCATTACAAGGAGAGATTGTCACAACAGAATAAGTCTAATTGGGTATTGGGGTAAGGGTTCAACTGTAGGTTGGTAGAAGGTACTGGATTCATTTACTTGAAACCGCTTGTTTTGATAATAGTGGATTCTCGGGAGTGGTGACTTTAAAATCACCCGGTAGGGTTTTGCCTCGGTGGTTTTCCCCATTCCTAAACAAATCACCTGTGTCAAATTTATTTTCCGCTACATTTAACTTAGTTGGTGATTTGTTTGTGCTGCCACACATATTGCATGTTAATTTGATTAATTAATTCACTTGACTAATTATTTGGTTAATTTATCAGAAAGGGTCAATATGTTTTTGGCCTATCATTAACAGTAAATAAATTTTAATTTAGGTTTGAATAAATTTCCTTAAACAAGTTTTAATTGATAAGTATACTCTACTCTAAAAGGTCTCTAATTGACTTATTCTTTATTAATACTTATTAAACAAAGGCTAGATTACAAATTACGCCTCTAACTTAAACTTGTTTTTAATTCAGTTCTTTAAGTTTCACTCTTTTTCATTTCATTCTTTTAACTTTCATTTGTTTTCATTGTATTCCTTCCATCCAATCCATATTGGACGATATTAAGCTAATATAAAGATTGGACAATATTGACAGAATGACTAAACTAAAAACATATTTAAGTTAAAGATTGAAAAAACAAATGAAACTTGAATGAATAATTTGAAAATAAGTTAAAGTTGGAGGATGTAATTTGCAGTTTAAACTTTTATATAAATATCTTTTATATAAAAATAATTTTTTTTAATCATTACATAAGATGTTGATGAGTAGATAACTAGATATGTAATTATAGTCCATTTTTATATTTATTTTATTTGAGGAAAAAGCAATGGATGGTGTAAAACTGACCCGAATATCGTGATTGCTACACATTTGATAATAGCCATGCATTTAAGGTCCGTTTGGTTAGGTGTTTTAGGAGTTTAAAAGAACTTAAAAAAAAAAACACAAAACGCTATTTTGCAACCACTACTCCTCATAGCTTTTTTACAAACGCTCATTTTAAACTCAAAACACTGTTTTCTAACAGTTTATACAAACACACTCTTAGTCTGCAATTATGCAATCTGCATCAAACAATTATTACGTAGTCCAAAATTTTAAGATTATGACTTTCCAAGTTTTTGAAAGTTTCAAACAATGACCAAAAGACTTTGGAAGTTTTGAACAATGACCAAAGATTTGGTGAGATGTTAACATCATTAAAGTCTTCTAATGGTGTCATTCGTTTTCATGATTAAAGGTTTCTGGCATATCTATGACATAAAAAGAGTCGCGATTATTTTCTCCCACACAAATTTAAAGAGATAAAACTACTAAGTAAACTTTTCTTACCTGTTATTTTGGAAGACTATTTTCCCCATAAGTCCACTCCCCCATATGTATCAATTGATGCATACAGGGTTATGTGGTAGAAAAAAGAAAGTAAAAAGTGTTTAAGGGTCCACCTAAGTACATATGTTAGTAAAATCCAAATGAGATTAGTCTCTTATAGCAGCATTTTTGGATATGCTGCAAAAAAAAAAAAAAAAAACAAAAAAAAAAAAAAAAAAAAACACAAAACAAAACAAAACAACACCACCACCTAAACCCGTTTTTTTTTTTTTTGGGTACTGGAAGAAGAATGAGATTAGTGTTAGTTTCCTCCCTTCAAAGAAAGTATTGTGTTTAGCTCACCATACATATCTTATTAAAACACTAATTTGAAACATACCAAGATAATTAAAACAATTTCTCCTAGTTCATTCTCGCATGAATCTTTAGCAAATTGTTATATAGTCCAAAAGTTATGCTAGCTAGTAGCTAGACCATGATTCCATTACTTTCCAAGTCTAAATAGAACTTCTGAACACTAACCAAAGATTCATTCAATGTAATTAGGATTAAAGTCTTCTAATAGAACCACATGTTTTGAAATATTTTGGATAATTCGATAGTTATAACAAAGGAGGGAGGCTTTGAATCATGGAGACACTAGGAGGTGTCAACTAACTGAGCTACAAAAATCTTGGCACGGATTTTGAAGTATATTCCCCCATAACATGGGTTTTCACACTAACCAAAGACTCATTGCAACATTATTAGGATTTAAGTCTTCTCTAATAGTACCACATATTTTGAAGTTTTTTTTTTGGTTTTTTGTTCTTAATTCAATAGTTATAACGAAAGAGGGAAGATTGGGATCCTTGATTTTTCCAATGATAGTTATATCTAATTAGAATACACTATCTTTTCAAATAAAGCAATCTAACAGTAAATAAATTTCAATTTATGTTTGATTAAATTTCCTTGAACAAATTTTAATTAATATGTATATTCTACTCTAAAAAGTCTCTAATTTACAAATTACACCTCTAACTTTGACTTGTTTTTAATTCGGTCTTTAAGTTTCACTCTTTTTCATTTCATTCCTCTAACTTTCATTTGTTTTCATTGAATTCCTTCCATCCAATCCATATTGGACGATATTAAACTAATAGCAAGATTGGACAATTATGATGGAATGACTAAATTGATAACATATTTAAGTTAAAGATTGAAAAAAAAATATGAAACTTAAATGAATAATTTGAAAATAAGTTAAAGTTGGAGGATGTAATTTGGAGTTTAAACTTAAGTAAATATGTTTTATATAAAAAATAAAAAAAATTAAAATTAAAAAAAAAACAACACAAATTTCATGATCATTACATGGGATGTGGATGAGTTGAAAACTAGATATGTAATTATAGTTTGTTTTTATTTTTATTTTATTTGACAAAAAAGTAATGGATGACGTAAAATTGACCCGGATATCATGATTGCTATACGTTTGATAATTGCCATACACTTAGTTAGCAATTATGCAGTCTGCATCAAACAATTATTATATAGTCCAAAATTTTAAGATTATAACTTTCCAAGTTTTTGAATGTTTCAAACAATGACCAAAGACTTTGGAAGTTTTGAACAATGACCAAAGACTTGGTGAGACGTTAACAAGATTAAAGTCTTCTAATGGTGTTACTCGTTTTCATGAGTTAAAGGTATTTGACATATCAATGACTTAAAAAGAGCTGCGATTATTTTCGTCCACACAAAATTTAAGAGATAAAGTTACTAATTAAACTTTTCTTACCTATTATTTTGGAAGACTATGTCTTTCCCATAAGTCCCCTCCCCTAGTAACTTATTAAAATATAACAAATGTATATATGTATACATATTTAGAAAAAGCTAGTGCATGTTAAGGAAGATCAATCCAAACAATCATGCATTATATTGTTTAAGTTGCACCAATTACATTCTTGTTACCAGTTTATCATTTTTTTGTAATACACTTTATTACTCTAAACAAAAACGTAGTACAATTTATGGTATCTTTAAAATTTTAGTAATAAGGGAATCAAAGATTAAGAAATAGAAGTAACATTAGGTATATAAGAAAAAAAAAAAAAAACAGTTGTACTTAATGAAAATAGGAAAGATGATTGTTGGCTACACCATTGTATGCATGAAATACAATACCAAATTGGATCCTCTAGAACCACATTTTTTGAAGTCTTTTGGATAATTTGATAGTTATAACAAAGGAGGGAGAATTTGAATCATGGAGACTCTGAGAGATGTCAACTCTACAAACATTTTGGCACAAGTTTTGAAGTATATTACCCTATAACATGGGTTTTCAAGTATGAATGAATTTAGAGAATCAATGACTTAAAGTCTGTAGTTGTATATCATTAAAAAATTATATAGTTCAAAAGTCACGCTAGTTGATAGTGGGACCATTCGGCCATTACTTTCCAAGTTTAAATTTTTTTTATGAACAATAACCAAAGACTCATTGCAAAGATATTAGAATTAAAGTCTTCTAATAGTACCACCCGTTTTGAAGTTTTTATTTTGTTTTTTTTTTTTTTAATTTAATAGTTATAACAGGGGAGGGAAGATTAGAATCCTTGATGTCTCCATTGATAGTTATATCTAATTATAATACAATATCTTTTCAAATAAAGCAACCTAACAGTAAATAAATTTTAATTTAGGTTCGATTAAATTTCCTTGAACGAATTTTAATTAATAGGTATATTCTACTCTAAAAGATCTCTAATTGACTTTTTATTTATTAATACTTATTAAACGAAAGCTAAATTACAAATTACACCTCTAACTTTGACTTGTTTTTAATTCAATTCTTTAGGTTTCATTCTTTTTCATTTCAGTCCCTTAACTTTCATTTGTTTTCATTGTATTCCTTATATCCAATCCACATTGGACAATATTAAGCTAATAGCAAAATTGGACAATATTGACAGAATTACTATAATAAAAACATATTTAAGTTTAAGATTGAAAAAACAAATGAAACTTAAATGACTAATTTGAAAATAAGTTCAAGTTGGAGGATGTAATTTGGAGTAGTTAAACTTAAATAAATATGTTTTACATAAAAATAAAATTTCTTGATCATTACATGGGATGTTGATGAGTAGATAAATAGATATGTAATTATAGTCCATTTTTATTTTTATTTCATTTGAGGAAAAAGTAATCGATGACGTAAAACTGACCTAGATATCATGATTGCTACATGTTTGATAATTGCCATACATTTAATATGAAATTATGCAATTTAAATCAAACAATTATTATATAGTCCAAAATTTTAAGATTATTAACTTTCCAAGTTTTTGAAAGTTTCAAACAACGACCAAAAGACTTTCGAGGTTTTGAACAATGACCAAAGACTAGGTGACAAAGTTTTCATGATTAAAGGTATCTGGCATATCAATGACTTAAAAAGAGGCGCAATTATTTTCTTCCACCCAAAATTTTAAGAGATAAAATTACTAATTAAACTTTTCTTACCTGTTATTTTGGAAGACTTTGTCTTCCCCATAAGTCCACTCCCCCCCCCCCCTCCCCCCCCAAGTAACTTCTTAAAATAATATTAGAAATGTATGTATACATATTTAGAAAAAGCTAGTCCATATTATGAAATATCAATCCAAACAATCATGTATTATATTGTTTAAGTTGCACCAATTACATTCTTGTTACCCGTTTATCATTTTTTTTGCAATACACTTTATTACTCTAAAAAAAATGTAGTACAATTTATAGTATCTTTAAAATTTTAGTAAAATAGGGGAATCAAAGATTAAGAAATAGAAATAACATTAGTTACATAAGAAAAAAAAAATAGTTCTACTTAATGAAAATAGGAAAGATGATTGTTGGCTACGCCATTGTATGCATTTGGTATATGGGATTCTCCAGACCTTATCACTTTATGTTCAACTTTTATTAAGATATATATATATATATTTTTTTTTTTTTGGCTGAGATTATTAAGAAATTTTCTGCTTTTACAATGATTTTGGATACAATATTCCTAAGGGTGTTTTTTCACAAGTGCTTCCACTCTACTAAAGTAAACTTCCCTTTAAACCAACGGCTTGGAGTCTTTTGGCTAAATATTGCTAATTCTGAAACATATTTGCGTTATAGGCACTGTTACAAGTTATTTAGTGATTTGAGGAGAGAGATTGAATTTCGGCAACAGTGTTGCCGAAATTCCAAGAAAAGTAGGAGAGAGAATGAGGGAAAAGGGGGAGAGAGAAAATGTTGAATTACGGCAACAGTATTGCCGTAATTCGCTGCCCAAATGTTTGCCCGACTGTGTAAAAAAAATTTGTCCCTATTGTGGAAATACCATTGCCGAAAATGGGAGTGGAAAAAAAAAAAAAAAAAGTGAATTCTGAAATCTGGGAGGAATTAAAAAAAAAATATAATCTGCTACGTACACAATATTTTTACAATATTTTCACAACAAATCACAGGTAACTAGTTATTATTAATTCAAATTTAAATTTAACATTGAGATTACTATTTTAATCCAACAATAACAATAAGTAACAACCTGACACTTAGAATTTGTTGTAAAAATATCGTAAAAATTGTGTGCACTTCATTTCTTAAAAAAAAAAAAAAAAAAAAAAAAATTGTTTGAATGGTTTGTGGCAATGGCATTGCCGAAATTGTGGGGAAAATTTTTTCCCCACAATTTCGGCAATTGAACTACAAGGCTCTGGCATCCAATCCCCATTTGTGAAGTCCATTAAAACAACATCGTTTTGAAAAGTGAAAAATATAAATAAAGAAATAAAGTTAAAATTGGACACAAAACTGATGAAATGACTAAATTGACAAAAATTGAAAATGAAATAAAAAAGTATTAAAATTAAAGAAACAAAATGAAATAAAATTAGAGGATATAATTTGTAAGACATATAATGTTTTATTAAAATTTTCTCCATGCAATTATCAATTTTGTTTTTGTTAAAATTAAAAATGATTTGAGCAAAAAAAAAAAAAAAGATGCATTAAACAGTCCCCGACAATACCATTTCTACAAGTTCAATCTAGCATGGTTAATTCAGACACCTAGATAATATGATTGGCACGCGTTTAAAGATTGCTTGCTACACGTTCAATCTACAACGACTCAGCAATCTGAACAAACAATTCTATAGGCCAAAATTCAAGGTAGATAATAATAGACGAACCCTGCGGAAAATATATGACTTCCCAAGTCTTCGCAAGTTAAATGTCAACAAATTATAGTCCAAAACCAAGCTTGTTAAAGTCTTGTAATGGTGAAACACGTTTCCAAAGCATGGAAGAATCTGGTAGATCAATGACTTTCAAAAGAGCAGTGCTGTTATTTTGTCCCACACAAACTTTAAGAGATAAAGGCAAAGTTACTAAATTAAGGGTCCGTTTGGATTGAGGATGGAACAAGGGAAAGTAAAATAGAGTTGGTTGAAAATAGGCTAATTTTGGGTCAAATTTACTCTATTCTATTCTACTCCCCTTCCCTCCCTCTTAATCCAAACAGACTATTAACATTTTTTTAGCTGCTACTTTGGAAGTTTTTTTTTTTTTTTTGGTAATATACTTTGAAAGACTCTTTGCCTTCACCCACTTCGTTATTAAAACATTACATTACATATGCATGTACATTTCCCATTTATAAAAGCCCCATCCATTATATAAGAAATATTAATAAGGGTATCTAGGATATATGTAAGAAATAGAAATAACGTAAGGGTATTTATTATGAAGAAGAAAAAAATATGCTCCACACTGGGAGTTAAGAGTTGGCATTTTTTTTTTTTGGAACATCCTCCATTTATCAAATGACCAAGCACTTTGGGTAGAAACATGGATAGGTCTTTTTGACTCTTTTCTATAGCAAATGAGAACTGAGCAATTCAACAATTATGCCTTATTTCTTATTTGCTGGGTGGGTGGGTCCTTTACAAAGTGCTAAATGTCTAGCATAAATGTCATAGGTTTATTATTTTTATAGGCTAATGGTCCTAAATAGACAGAGACAAATATATCCACTATAGGTATCAATATGAGTGGATCTAGATCTAAAGTATATGGGATTATTATGATTCTTATTGATGATGCCGAAAAATCGTCAGTTAGTCACACAGTTCTCGTGCATTCAAGACAACACCTGCCCAACACAGAACAAGAAGACCTTAGGAGAGTACCGGTGTGGTACCGGCCAAAGACCCTCCGAAGGTTAAGTTAGAAAACTTCTCACAACTCTAGAGTGCAAGAGCTGGGGTGAATTATGCGTACCTTATTTTCTGAGGGCCTTGGGTTTTTATAGTAGTGTAGAATCGACCTCCGTTTCTTGCGTAAGAAGGTGTTTCCTTATGGGAAAAGATCATTATAAATGTGCATATATTATGGGATCCTTCTCATGTTGGGATTCTTTTCATGTTAGGATTCTACTGACTAGGGTTATTCGTGGGACGCAAGTTGTTTCCATTTAGGATTTCTTGGAGGCCACTTAAGTCATGTGGATGTCACATGGCCTTGCGATCCGTCCACCTTGTACCTTGGATCCGTCCATGTAGAAATACTAACCGTCCATTAAATTGGTACCATCAGGTCTGTTTAAATGGATTCGTCATCCCTAATTTTATACTCTTTAGTTGCCTCCTCACTCCATGGGTCTGTCACCTCCTTTTGACAGATCCGTGGAGTGACGGTTTGATTCGTCTCCTAAGAAACGTGCATAGATTGACAGGCTGGCCTAGGGTCATTAATGTTTGTAGGGGCACGTGTCGTTTTTTCAGTGGTTGATCTCTTGGAAGGAAGCGTCCCTTCGTCTTCTGTGCCGTTCTCTCTATATAAACCTGCTTCTTTACTTCTCATTTTTTACTTTCTTCAGCGAATTTACGATCAGAGCGCAATCGTCTCTCTTGATAAACCAACACACCGTTCACTTAGCGCGGCCGTCATCTACACTTCTCCTGTTTGCTCATCTTCAATCGGTAAGTACTTTTCACCTTTCTGTTGACTTCCCTTGCTATTTTTTAAGACATTTGCACACTCGTCATCTATGTAGATCCGTCAGTGTCTTAGGGTTTACCCATCACATGTAGGTGATAGATGTCTAGTGCATCAAGTAACCAATCGTGTGTCTGCGAGGGGGCGGGATACGATGAGGTGTTCCCGTCAGGTCAGAACGACCCCAGCACCTTGATTGAAGAAAGGAATTCGTAGGCCACCTCACCTTCCACAAGGGATGAGGATTTGGACACGGATAGGTCAGAGGGTGATTCTACTGATGGCCTAATTGGTGCTAAACCCCCAAACCAATCCGTCATAGGTCCTGACGGACTTAGGGAGTTCATAATACTTCCCTTATGGATGGTTAACGACTTCGTTTCAACCATCAAGGAGCCACACTTCAAAACACTTAGGGAGAAGTACCAAATATCCGACAACATGCCCCTCCGTCTATCGTACAAATAAGAGAAGTGTTATTACAAGGGCGTCGAAGGCGTCGGAGTCTATGAGCAAATGCTAAAAGCAGTTCTTGGATTCCCCCTGGGTGCCCTCCACTGTCACCCAAATTACCCCAAATGCCTAGAGGGTCTTCCTTGGCGTAGAGGTCTTGTATGGGGCCATGTCTGACGGGGCACCTAGGTTGATGGTAAAAGAATTTTTTCACTGTTACTGTCCAACTGAAATCGTTCAGTCCAAGGGCATGTACAGCTTTATGCCCAGGAGCCCACTGCTGAGGCTCGTGTGTGACACCCCCGACTCTAATAGGAACTGGAAGAGACGTTATTTTTTCATGGAGAGTGACGAGTGGATGTGTCACCCTGGTGATCGAGAGTTCATGCCCGTCGACAAAACATAGGGTATAATGCCCTTGTTTGGTATGCATCCGTCTGTATTTAGGTTTTTAATTGTGTAGATTTATGTTACTCTAACCGTCTCCTTTTGCAGCCTGGGACTGTCTGCAAGTTTCACTTGAGCAATAGAGCTTTTTGGAAAAGATTTTTAACAAAACCAAACTATTAGAGAGGACGTGGGCTAAGTTATTCAACTTAGACACTCTACACTAGTATTGTGACAGACCAGAGCCCACAGCAGCAGCTCGACGCTACGACCGTCAAGTACGCCAACGTAAGTCCGTCACCTAATACTTTGGTTTCTTTGTTTTTCACATTATCTAACTCCTGATATCCCCGTCCATCTTTCTGCAGAAATGGAAGATAGCAAGAGAAGGGTCTACATTAAGCAACAAGCTGCAAAGAAAAAACAAAAGGGGAGTCAACCTCCTAAGGGGACGGGTCCGGCCAACCCGTCTACCAAGAGGAAGCCGTCGGAGAAGACTGACCGTCTTCCAAAAAAGCCCAAAGTTGTCCCTGAGTCCGTTGTGGGGTTAAGGGCTAAGACTAAGAAGACGGTTACCCCGATTGGTCCAGGAAAGGGCAAGGGTCTCATGACAGGCCCTGCCCCCGTCACTGAAAAACCGCCCGTCCTCCTCCATGAGGATTCTAAGTATACGCTGGAGCAGTTCTCGTCCATCATCACATCTGATGACTATGAGGACCTGAGCAACCATGCAACTAAAGCCATGGAGGAGACGGGGCCTTTTAGCATTGCGCAGGTAACTATGTCCGTCCCCTTTCTCTTTTTCTTTCCTTTAATTTGCCTGGTTACTATCAACCCTTCTTTTGTTTCTAGGCAATGTTAATGATAAAGGGGTTGATGGGTCATTGCCTAAACCACGAGACGTCGTTGGACTATATCAGGGCGAAGGCGAGGTCGACAGAGGACAAGCTGAACAAGTTAAAGGCCTGAAAGGCGGTCCAAGAGAAGAAGCTTGCTTGCTCAGAGCAAGAAAGGGGTGAGCTGGAGAAGTAGACAGAGATGTTGAGGCAAGTTCTTGCAGATAAGGAAAAAGAGATTAGTGATGCCAAGGATAGGCTCCGTTAGGTGAAGGAAGATGCTGTACAAGAGTATCGCGATTCTGATGCTCTTCTGGCAGAACTTGGAGGCTCTTATGTTGACGACTTTGACGATTGCCTCCGTCAAGTCAAAACTTCTTTTCCAAACCTGGACCTCTCCCATGGTTCTATTGATCCCCCGGTCCAGACTTAGACCATCCACTCCGAGAGCACGGATGAATTGTTCGCTGATGATGCCCTGGTCGACGACCCTCGTGGTGACGGAGAGACTGCTCCTGTTGAAAACCAAGTGGAACCCGTCGAGGATAGCACCCGTCACCCTGATGAAGTTCAAGTTGTAGAGGGGAGAGATGAAGATACCCCCATCCAGCAGTAGTAGTAGTTTTTTTTTTTTTTTTTTTTTTTTTTTATGCAAAGATTTTGGAGAACAATTATGTTTAATTTAACTTTTGCCTTTTGTATCTAGACCTCTCCCTTTATGGCCTTCGTAATATAATTACTTATTAAATTATTCGTCTACTTTTACTCCTGTGGATGAATTCATTCAGTTTATAAATATAACTCATTCTTTAGGATGAATCCGTCTACCTTGTATGTTTGAGCAAAAGTTTTTGAGCCTGACGGTCTTAAGTCATCCCCTTGGGATGATCCATCCGTTATATGGACTTGGTAAATTTGAGCTGTTATTTTTTGGGATGATTTCGTCCACTTTGTGGATGAACCTGTCCACTTTATGGACCAGGTTTTCAAACCATCCTTTTATAATGAATCCATCCTCTTATGGACCCAGAAGTTTGAATCCGTCCACTTTATGCACTCATCTTCATCTTTTGAGGATGAAACTCGTCCTTTTCGTGGTCTTGATAACTTGAGTCCGTCCATTTTATGGACTTGTCATTAGTCATCCTTTAGGGATGAGACCTGTCCACTTTATGGACTTGTCATTAGTTTGAGGATGAAACCCGTCCACTTTATGGACTTATCATTAGTCATCCTTTGAGGATGAAACCCGTCCACTTTATGGACTTATCATCAGTCATCCTTTGGGGATGAAACCTGTCCATTTTGTGGACTTGATATTGTAGAAATGTAGATATAAAAACATATGGCCTTTCTGAATAACTCCTCTTATTATTATGGTTCATGCGTAAAAATTGCTCTTAATAGATAAAAAAAACCTGCTCTTGGGCTTAAAAGAAACTATAGATAATAAAAATTAAACTAAAAAGAAATAAACTGGAAATGAGGAGTGTCATCTCTCATCTACTGGTAGTACTTCTTTAGGTGCTCTATGTTCCATGGGTGATGCAACTTTTTTCCGTCCAGCTTCTCCAGGTGGTTGGTTCCCTTCCTATGCCATGATGCAACTCTATATGGTCCTTCTCAGTTAGGTCCTAGCTTCCCTTGGGAGGTGTCTTTTGTGGCGTTCATCACCTTTCTCAAGACAAGATCTCCAACCTAGAAGTCCCTATGTCTGACCTTGGAGTTGTAGTGCTTTGCCATGAGATTTTAGTACCGTGCTAACCTTTGCTCAGCTGTTGCTCTTACTTCGTCCACCAGATCAAGCTGCAGGCGCATAGCATCATCATTCTTGCTTTCTTCATAGTTCCCTACCCTGTAGCTTGTAATTCCTACTTCAGCCGGGATGATCGCCTCACTTCCGTATGCTAGTCGAAATGGTGTCTCCCCTGTAGGCATTCTTGTCGTCGTCCTATATGCCTATAAAACACTTAGCAATTCGTCCGGTCATATACCATTTGCGCCCTCGACCTGAGTCTTGATGATTTTGAGTAAGGATCGGTTCATGACCTCAACTTGTCCATTGGCCTGAGGGTGAGTGGGCGATGAGTAGTGGTTCTTGATCCCTAGCTGCGAGTAGAAGTCTCTGAACGCATCGTTGTCGAATTGCCTTCCGTTGTCCGAGATAAGCACTCTGGGTATACCGTACCTGCAGATAATGTTTTTCGATACGAAGCTGCGCACATTCTTCTCTGTGATGGTGGCCAAGGCTTCCGCTTTTACCCATTTAGTGAAGTAGTCAATGCCGACTACCAAGAATTTCAACTGTCTTATCGCTGTTGGGAAGGGGCCCATGATATCTAGCCCCTATTGAGCGAATGGCCATGGGGCCATCATTGGGGTGAGCTCCTCTGTTGGTTTCCTTATGAGGTTGCCAAATCTCTGACACTTGTCGCAAGCCTTGACGTATGCATGGGGCTTCTCTCTGCATGGTTGGCCAATAGTACCCTGCCTGGATTAATTTATGCAACAACGACTGTGATCCAGAATGATTTCCATAGACTCCTTCGTGGACCTCTCTTATGACATAGTCTGCCTCCTCGGGGACGAGGCACCTTAGGTACGGTCGGGAGAAGCCTCTATTATATAGAACGTCTTTAATCAAAATGAAGTGAGTTGCTTGAACCTTCAACTTCCTTGTGGCCTCCTTATCGTCTGGTAGTGCGCCGTCCTTCAGGTAGGAGGCTATTGGTGTCATCCAATAGTTCTCAAAACCTATCTCCTGTACACTAGTATCGTCTATTAACGGTGAGATTTGAACGAAGGACAATACCTAATCGGGGATGACCATGTGCTCTGCTGAGGCAGCTTTAGCAAGTCGGTCTGCGTGTTCATTCTCTTCCCTTGGTATTTGAACGAACTTTACTCGAAGGTTGCTAATTCAATCCTTCAACTGTTCGAGGAACTTCTTCATCTGTTCATTCTTGCAGTCATAGTTGCCATTAACCTGACTAGTTACTACTTGGGAATTGTAGTATACGACCAAATTTTTAGCTCCCGTGGCCTTGGTAAGGTCCAGCCCTACTATCAAGGCTTCGTATTCTGCTTCGTTATTGGTCGTAGGGAAGTCCAGAAGGACCATGCATTCAATCTTATCTCCTTCTGGGCTATGGAGTACCAACCAGCTCCGCTTGCTTGCCTATTGGAGGACCCGTTTGTGTGGATGCTCCATTATGGGATCTCTTCTGCCCCCTGGCCTTCCACGAGAATGAATTCTGCGATAAAGTCAGCTACTACTTGCCCCTTTATAGTCGTGCGCGGTCGATACTGTATATCAAATTCACTCAACTCGACTGCCCATAATGCCATTCGTCCTGGAGCTTCAGGGTTACTCATAACTCTACGTAGGGGTTTGTCCGTCAGGACGATCACAGTGTGTGCCTGGAAATACGGCTTGAGCTTTCGTGCTGCAGTTTCTAATGCGAAGGCGAGCTTTTCCATCTAGGGGTGCCTCTCTTCCTCTCCTCGTAGTGCTCGGCTTGTAAAGTATACGAGCTTTAGCACCCCGTCCTCTTCTCTGACCAGAGCCGCACTGACAGAGGCTCGGGAAACGGCTAGGTAGAGGAACAGTTCTTCCCCTGGCTTGGATGGACTTAGTAAAGGCGGAGAAGAAAGATACACATTCAGATCTTCAAATGCTTGTTGGCACTCGGTCGTCCATTCAAATGACTTCTTCAATGTGCGGAAAAAAGGTAGGCACTTATCCGTTGCTCTTGAGACGAACCTGTTTAATGCAACTACCTTGCTGTTCAGGCTTTGCACCTCCTTGACCGTCTTTAGCAGAGCTAACTCCATTATGGCCTGTATCTTTTCTGGGTTAACCTTAATACCTCTTTGAGATACCATGAATCCCAGGAACTTTCCTGCTGTCACCCCGAACACGCACTTGTTTGGATTCAGCTTCATGTTGTATGATCGGAGTGTATCAAAGGTCTCTTGGAGGTCGCTCAAGTGGTCATCCTCCCACATGCTTTTTACCAACATGTCGTCCACATAAACTTACACATTCCTTCCGTTCTGATATGCGAACATTCTATTCATCAGCCTTTGGTATGTGGCACCCGTGTTCTTGAGTTCGAACGGCATCACTTTGTAGTAAAAGAGGCCCTGGCTGGTAACAAATGAAGTCTTCTCCTGATTAGCCTCATTCAGTTTGATTTGGTTGTAACCAGAGAATGCGTCCATGAAGCTTAGCAGCTGGTGTCTTGCAGTTGAGTCTACCAAGGTGTCAATCCGCGGGAGGGGATAGCTGTCCTTGTGGCAGACCCTGTTTAAGTCCATGAAATCTACGCACATCCTTCATTTCCCATTGGCTTTCTTAACCATCACCACGTTTGCCAACCAGTCGGAATAGTACACTTCTCGTATGAAGTCAGCTACCTGTAATTTTTTAACCTCCTCAGCTATGGCTTTGTCCTGCTCCTATGCGAACACCCGCTTTTTCTACCGGACGGGAGAGAATGAGGGCGATATGTTCAACTTGTGGACTATAATCGACGGATCAATTCCTAGCATGTCCTCATGACTTCAGGCGAACACATCCAGGTTTTCCCTTAGGAACATCGTGAGTGCTCGACGTACTTACTGGCTAGCCAAAGTGCCTATTCTCGTTGTTCATTTAGGCCTGGAATCATCAAGGAGTACTTCTTCCAACCCTTCCACTAGTTCTTCTACCGTCCGCTGTTCTTCTATACACATAGTCTGTAAATGATCGTCCATCTCTAGCATGACAATGTAGCATTCACGTGTTGCCACTTGATCCCCTCTTACTTCCCCCACCCTGTACTCGGTGGGAAACTTGATCATTAAGTGGTAGGTTGAGGTCACGGCCTTCCACAAATTCAAAGTAAGACGACCCAATATGGCATTGTATGCAGACGAACAATCAACAACTAGGAACGTGACATCCTTGGTGATCTGCTGAGGGTAATCTCCGATCGTTACCGGCAGGGTAACAGCTCCTAGGGGATGCACCCTTTTTCCCCCAAATCCTATGAGTGGCGCATTGGTCGGAATGAACCGTTCTCTCCTTATCCTCATCTGCTAGAATGCCGGATAGTATAGGATATCGGCAAAGCTCCCGTTGTCCACAAGGACTCGGTGGGTGTTGTAGTCACCCACATGTATGCTAACTACAAGTGCATTGTCGTGTGGGTGATGGAGATGTCGGGCATCTTCCTCTGTGAACCCAATTACGAGGTTGTCGATTCGTGCCATCTTTGGGGCGTACCCCGTCAGCTGGACGTTCTGAACCATCCGTAGGTAAGTCTTGCATGCTTTCTTGGAAGAACTGGAAGCTGTGCTGCCCTCTATGATCACCCTTATGTCTCTTAAGGGTGGCCTAGGACACTCGTTTTCTCTCCGGACAGGCTGTACTTGGGGCCGTTCTGTCCCTTCCTTACCGATGAACCTCTGCAACTTCCCTTGCCTGATAAGAGCTTCTATCTGCTGCTTCAAGTCATAGCATTCAGACGTGTCGTGGCCGTGATTGCGGTGGAAACGGCAATACTTATCTCTAGACCTCTTGCTGGGTCTCCCTTCAACTTGCCAGGGAATGTCAAGGCCCCTTCGTCCTTAATCTACATCAGGACTTGGTCAATCGGGGTGTTTAGAGGGGTAAAGCTTGTGAATCTTCCGGTTGGAGGCTTAAAGCATCTGTCTTCTCTTCTATCCCCCCATCCTGGCCATCTTTCGCCCCCCCTATCCTGTCGTGATTCCTCTTGCCTTTCTCTCTTTTTGGGCTTCTCTTCATGAGCAAGTAGCGCATCTTTCGCGTTCATGTGTCCTGTAGAGCACATCTGACATAGTTTTCGGGTCATTCTTATACAAGGAAAATAGAAATTTACCTTTCTGCAGCTCGATCGTGAATGCGACAACGAGTATCTCATCGTCATCTTCATCAATTGAGAGCGCCTCCTTGTTAAAGCGGGCTATGTAAGATCTCAGCGTCTCATCCTCCCATTGCTTAATGCTCATTAGGCACGCAGTGGACTTCTTATACCTGTGTCCCCGATAAAGTGTGAGGCAAACTGGGCGCTCAACTCCTTAAAGGTACCAATAGAATTAGGCATCAGCTTGCTGAACCAAATTCTTGCGGGGCCCTTCAACTTAGTGGGGAAGGCCCTGCACATAATCTCATCTGCCACTCCTTGCAAGTGCATCAAAGTCTTAAAGGGGTCTTTAGATCCGTCATAGCTTTCCACTTGAGGCATACAGAACTTTGGTGGTAGGGGGACGTTGTGACAGATACAGTAAATGGTGAATTGGTTCGATGGACCAAGTCATCAAGGTCGCTAGACACCCGTCCTTTGAGGGCGTTCATCATGAAGTCCATCTATTCCTTCATCATCTGCACCTCCGCGACTATGTGAGGGGGAGCCGTGTCTGTGGCGGATGGACGGCTGGTATCCTGTCGCTCTTGCCTGCTTGGGGTGTGGCTGCCTTCCGGCCCCTCTTGATTTCTTCTTTTAGCGCTGGTTCCTTTTGGGTCCTCCTTCTAGGTGTTAAGTGTTGCATTCTTCTGGCGCAGCTGCTCCTCCAGGTCATGATTCTGCTTGGTGAGGCGTTCCACTGCTGCTGCGAGGGTTTGAACTTATCTCTCTAGGGCAGTGGTGCGCAGTTCGTCACCCTGATTGTTAGTGGTTGTTACCATCGAACGAGTAAGTACCATGCAACTTTTTGTGTGGGAAGTGGTAAATGTGGCTTATCTCCGTATAATTCCCCACAGACGGCGCCAACTGATGATGCCAAAAAATAGTCAGTTAGTCGCACAGTTCTCCCGCGCTTAAGACAACACCTACACAACACAGAACAAAAAGACCTTAGGAGAGTACCGATGTGGTATCGGCCAAAGACCCTCCGAAGGTTAAGTTAGAAAACTTCTCACAACTCTAGAGTGCCAGAGCTGGGGTGAATTATGCGTACCTTATTTTCTGAGGGCCTTGGGTTTTTATAGTAGCGTAGAATCGACCTTCGTTTCTTGCGTAAGAAGGTGTTTCCTTATGGAAAAAGATCATCATAAATGCGTGTATATTACGAGATCCTTCTCATGTTGGGATTCTACTGACTAGGCTTATTCGTGGGACGCAAGTTGTTTCCATTTAGGATTCCTTGGAGGCCATTTAAGTCATGTGGATGTCACGTGGCCTTGCGATTCATCCACCTTGTGTCCGTGTACCTTGGATCCGTCCATGTAGAAATACTAATTGTCCATTAAATTGGTACTATCAGGTCTTTTCAAATGGATCCGTCATCCCTAATTTTATACTCTTCACTTATGTATAAGGAGTTTTTATTTTCTAAAATCTGAGCTTGATAATCAGATTTTTTTTTTTACTTTCAAAACTACTTCTTATACCTATCAAAAAAAAAAAAAAAACCTAGTTGTTATAAATAAAAAAATAGAGTAACACATCCCGTCAAAATAATAATAATAATAATAATAAAAATACTGTAACCCACAAGAGATTAAATTTTCTATGTCTTTGACAAGTGACAAGAGTTCCACAGACCACAATTCATGCTAGTTAGTAAAGTGACCCACAAGACCTTAATTTTGTCTTTTTGAGGAGACACGAGACCTTAATTTTCCATGTCATGGGCCAAAGACTTTTTGAAACATTTTACTAGGTTAAAGTCTTTTCTAAAAGATAACGAGAGTTGAGAAGGCAAAGAAAATTAAAGCGCCTAACCCATAAAATACGCTAACACTAGGGATTAGAATTGTGTTGTGGCTGATAATCATGGTTTTGGACCTTATGGTCTCCCACTGGGTGCCAGTAGGCCAAAAGCCTACCAACCCATAGCCACAAAATTCACTCCATATTTTTCATCACCCTTTCACAGCATACACAAACCGCTTAAGTCTGTATATATAGGAATCATTCATAGACACCTACTCAACCCAATTAGTTTTAGGATTTATTACATCCATCAACACCATCATTACTGCGAAGATTAGTGATACTTTCCTCTCTTCTAAGAAATTATAGGGCTTGACAACTTTTTGGAGTTTAAACTAGTGTGAAATTATGTTAATTTGAACAAATTATAATTCACGGTTTTTTTGAGATAATGCAACAATACACAAAACATACTGTATATAGTTTGGATTAACTTAGGTTTGATTTTCTCTAAATAATTTTTAATTAAATTAGGTTTATCCTTCTCTATAAATTATCTAATTGATTTATTGAATAAAACTCATTAAATATAGGTTAAATTACAAATTTTACTCAAATTTTGCATTGTTCTCAACTCAGTGCTTTTTTTTCACTGTTTTTTTTTTGTTTTAATTTTTTTTATATGAGTCCTTTAATTTTTATTCATTTTCAATTTAGCTCTTCCATTTGATCCACCTCATAGAATTCACTACAGCAACATCGTTTTATAAAGTGAAAAATCTAAAACTTATGGTGAGATTGGACAAAATTGACAAAAATGACTAAATTGATACTAGATTACAGTTGAAAGACTAAATTTTAGTTCATTAATCACCATACTTAAAAAAAATAAAAGAATTTCTCTCATTTTCAATGAAGAGTTAAACATTTCACTAACTTTTTATCTTTTATATTAACTCTCATATCTTTATATTTATGTTGACATATTTATTCATTTTAATTAGATAATATTAAAATGCTACAACTTTTCTATAAAGCATAAATATATTAAAATGCTACAACAAATATTATGCTTCGACTTTTAGATATATATAGATATAGATTTGTGAAAAATAAATCATACTTTCCAACAGAATTGTTGTAACGAGGTAGAAGTCACGGTCTTTGACAGAAATATATTTATGTTTGCTTTCAAACATGAAGCACCATAACTAAGTATCAATATGAGCAAATCCAAGATGGAATAGATGATGAATTTGAATGTCTAACAGATCAACGAATTGAAGAGCAGAGATAATAGCTTTTTTTTTTCTTTCTTTTTTTTCTTTTTTTATAACGCAAAAATTGCACTATGGAACCTGAGCTCAACCCATGGAAAGTAAAAGTAGAAGAAATTTGACATGGGATTACAAGTCATCACCAAATGCCACTAGGCAAGAGGTTCGTTCATTGGAAGATCTATTTGTTTTATATATATATATATATATATATATATATATATATATATATATATATATATATATATATATATATATATATATATATATATATATATATATAAAATAAAAAAAATAAAAATAAAAATAAGAGAGAAGAAAAAGAAAAATCAAACATGCGTTGAGTCGGCTGATCAAGTGCGCATCAAATGTAATTTTCGATTCACAATGCTTAACGAGGGGACCCACGTGACCATAATTTTCACAAGTCTTTGGAAAATCCATTTCTGTAACCGAAGTCAGTGAAACTTGATCAGAATTTGTTCGGCACTTTTCCAAGTTTTGTTCGGCACTTCCACTGTTCCACGTATTAGTGGGGGACTAGAGATGATAAAGTAAAGAAATATGTAAAGAATGCTCCACTGCGATGCTCGTGCTAGAGGGTCTTCTATAGTCTGTACTTCTATTTTCCACATATTATGTGAAGATAATTCCTTTTTTTTTATTTGCTGGTTCCTTCGTGGAACATTTCTAGCATAAATATCATAATAAATTGTGAGTTTCAATTAACTCAACTAATAATATTTTTTTTTCAAATAAAAAAATTGATAAAGTTCCTTGTAGCTAAATAAGATTATCATAAAATAAATGTTAGGGGTTGAAATACTTAAAAAAAAAAAAATGTTTTTGATTATACAAAAATCACTAGTTTTTTATTATACTTGAGTCAGTATCAGCAATATCTTTTATAGGTAAACTTACAATGATCTTTGGATACGATATTCCTAAGGGTGTTTTTTTCATGAGTGCTTCCACTCTACTAAAGTAAACTTCCCTTTAAACCAATGGCTTGAGTACTGGCCTTTTTTATTTGTGCATTTGGCATGTGCCCAAATTACAATGATTTAATTAATAATTATGCCAAGAGGATGCCTTTTTCTTATTTGTTGTGTCCTTGACTTTGTGCTAAATGTGTAGCATAAATGTCATAATAATAAGTTAATTATTTTCATAAACTGATGATCTTAAATAGGCAAAGACAAAACTTATAATAAAAGATAATAAAAAATATATATATATATACATAAAATATATTAATAAAAATATATCCACTAGAGGTATCAGAATGAGTGAATTGAAATATAAAGTAGATAGGATTATTATTATTATTGATAAACAGTAAATAGGATTATTATGATACTTGATTATATACAGGGAGTTTCTTATATATACCTAACCTGGATAACCTGATTTTTTGACTTTCAAAGCTAGTTAATAGAGTGAGCCACATAATCCTTTCCTGGTTATGGTCCCTTCTGATAATCGTGGGCCTATAAATATAGATGCATGTATCTATGACACCTCAATTCCAAAACACCCAAAATATATATATCCTTCTCATTTCTCTCAAAGCCAGAGCAAACATGGTACTCTTCCTTCTCATTTTCCTCCTCTTCCTTTCTCTACCTAATTCATCTCTCTCTTCTTTTTCTTTTAATTCATCTACGCCTCTTTGCCTTTCAGACCAAAGCTCTGCTTTGCTCAATTTTAGAAACTCTTTTTCTATCGACGTTTCTCATTGTGACGATTCTTATTATCCGAAGAAGAATTCGTGGAAAATGGGTACAAATTGTTGTGGGTGGCATGGGGTCACCTGTGATACGATGACAGGTCATGTCATTGGTATCGACCTTAGTTGCAGTAAGCTTCATGGTCCCATCCATCCCAATAGCACCCTTTTCTCTCTTCGCCATCTCCAGAGGCTCAACCTTGCTTATAATGATTTCCATGGCTCCACAATTTCATCTAAGTTTGGTGGCTTTGCAAACATGATGCATCTCAACCTCACTGAGTCCTCCTTTGCTGGTAATGTCCCTTCCGAAATCTCCCACTTATCCAAACTAGTTTCACTTGATCTCTCTGGGAATATTGACATGAGAATAGAAACGCCTAATTTGAAAAGGCTTATTCAAAACCTAACCCAACTAAGTGAACTTGTTTTATATGTGATTGATATGTCTTCTGTTTCAATTAATTGTCTCACGAATTTGTCATCTTCTTTAACATCTCTTCGTCTTTCTGAAAGTGGATTGAAAGGGAAATTTCCAGATAATATATTCCACCTTCCAAACCTCCAGATGCTCCGTGTAGGTTACAACTACAATCTCACTGGTTCCCTTCCTACGTATAACTGGAGTACTCCTCTCAAGTCCTTGTCTCTCTCTAAAACCGAATTCCCAATTAACATACCTTATTTAATCAGCAACCTCAAGTCCTTAAAAGAATTGCTTGTCGGTGGATGCAATTTCATTGGTTCATCGTATCCAACATTTCTTTCAAATCTCACACAAATAACTTCTTTGGACCTTTCATATAATAACTTTGGTGGTCAGTGCCCATGGTCCCTCCTAAACAATACAGGACTTACTTTCTTAGATCTCTCATACAACAATTTCATAGGGCAACTTTCGGAAGTTACAACAAACTTGACCCAAATTTTCTCTTCAAATAATTCATCTAATAGTCAACTAGTCAACAAGATTCCTTCCAATCTAGAATATCTCCGCTTATCTGGTAACTTATTGAATGGGATAGTACCATCTTGGGTGTATACGATACCATCTTTGCTTGAATTACGTCTTGATTATAACCAATTCACTGGGCATATTGGTGAATTCCAGCATAACTCATTAGTTACTCTAAATGTTTCCTTCAATAATTTTAGTGGCAATGTGGAGACAAAAATATTCTCAAAGCTCAAAAGACTTCAGTCTCTTGATATGTCAAATAATCCTCACCTATCACTACACTCCTTCACATCTGCCACCAATATTTTGTCCAAAATTCACTCATTACAATTGTCTTCTTCCAACATAACTGAAATTCCACAGTTTTTACGAACTGCAGAATATATAGAATACTTAGACCTTTCCAACAACCATATCAAAGGCAATATTCCATCCTGGGTAATGGAGGTGGGGAAGGATTCATTGTATTACTTTTCAGTCTCAAGGAATAATTTAACTGGAAACATCCCTTCCTTGATTTGCAATCTTAGTTCCCTCGAATTCATTGATTTCTCTTATAATCACTTGAATAACATGATTCCTCCATGTTTGGGAAAGTTAAGTGATAATCTCAAAGACTTGAATTTACAAAGTAACAATCTTAATGGCACTTTCCCAACCACAGTTGCAAAGGGATGTCACTTGAGAAGTTTGAAACTCAATGGCAACCAATTGGAAGGGGCATTGCCACGATCATTGGTCCATTGTAGAAAGTTGGAAGTTCTAGATTTTGGTAACAACAAGATTAATGGCACCTTTCCTTGTTGGTTGGAAACTCTTCTAGCGTTGCGGGTTCTTATCTTGCGATCAAACAACTTTCATGGTACCATAGGCAATCCCAAGACCAAATTCCCATTCCCTAATTTGCGAATCATAGACCTCTCTCACAACGAGTTCCATGGTCTTTTGCCAACAAACTTTTTCATGTATTTAAAAGCCATGATGAATGCAAATGCAGACAAAGGTGAATTGAAATATATGGGTGATAGTTATTATCAAGATTCTGTGACAGTGGTGATGAAAGGGCATTTCATAGAATTGGTGAAAATTCAAAGTCTATTCACAACCATTGATTTCTCCAACAATAATTTCAAAGGAGAAATTCCAGTGGTAATTGGAGAGCTTCGATCATTGAAGGGGCTTAATTTCTCACACAATAATCTTATAGCTTGTATACCTCAATCGTTGGGAAATTTAACCAATCTTGAATGGTTAGATCTCTCCTCAAACAAGCTCACGGGTGAAATTCCTATACAATTGGCAGATCTCACAATGCTAGCATTTTTAAACCTATCAGAAAATTATCTTTCTGGACATATACCCCAAGGTAAACAATTCAATACCTTTATGAATGATTCTTACTATGGGAACCTTGGGTTATGTGGATTTCCAATGACAAAAGCTTGTGGCAATGATGAGGGACAACAACCATCACCATCGTCAACCATTCAAGAAGATGATTTCGAATTTGAAAATGGGTTTCATTGGAAAGTTGTATTGTTGGGGTATGGCTGTGGATTCATGTTTGGATTGGGTTTGGGTTATCTTGTGTTCTCAAGTGGAAAACCGAAATGGCTAGTGAATATTGTTTATGGAGGAAGACATAACAAGTTCCAAAGATCCTAGAAGATTGCTCATGGACAAACTCATTGAAGAAGAATTTAGTGGATAAAAATACTGATTCTAGGTATATTTTTATATGCTAATATATTTGAAAATATCTATTTCATAATTTTTTGCTTCCTTAAAACTGTCTTTATATTGGTAAGAAGATTATTCATTTTTAATTTCCTTTATGTTAGTTTGGAATGGTTGTACTTGTGTTAATGTGAGGCTTATTACTAGTGTTACTGGGTGCATAAGCTTCTATGCTTCCTTTTTTAAAAAAAAAGCTTTTATGTTTAAGGTATAGCCATACCAGAGAGTACATAGGCTACTACTATGTAACCACTACATTTTAATGCTTTATTTATGTCAGCCTTCATTTAATGAACCTGCTTTATGCTCTAGTGTGAGAAGAAATTTCTCTACTCCATTGCAATTCTAACTACATCTTGTGGTCAGGGTTTTTTTTTTTTTTTTTTTTTTAAATGGGCAACTTCACATCTTAGTTGCAGCTTCAAATAATCGGATTATATTCTATTATATATTTCAATTATTATTATTATTATTACACCTTGTAATGGTACCTTCGTTTTACGGATTAAAGATCTTGTTGGTTGGATTGCATGAAGAGTGGTTTTTTATTTATTTATTTATTGAAGAGCGGTGTTAATTACCCTAGTGCTACCTAGGATGCTTGGAGGAGTAGAATAATCTCCTCTATATTTTCAATTAGATAAGATTCTAAAGTACATATTGATTGTGGGGAAAGCTTAGAAACTTAATGAATTGAATATATGTTCCTAGTGATTTTTGCTTTTTTGGTTTCCACAAATTGTTACATACACCTTTACTAGTTTCAGGAACTTTTTGGTTATGGTTTTTCAGGTCTAAAATTAAATTAAAAAAAATGAAATACTTTCTTATTCCAAATTCTGTTAAACGAACAATAAAGAACAGCCCTTAGTAATTCTTTTTGTTGGAGTGCTCTGATGTACAAGCTGGTGGCCCTTTCTATCTCTCTAATAAGATGAAGGGACAGCGTTCATTCATAATTTAGATTACTGGCCAACATTACCAAATGATGATAAAAAATTGTATGTTCTGATTTTTGGCGTTGTAATTTCTTGCCATTTATTTTTAGGTACTAATTTGTTGGTCTTAATTTTTTGTGGGATTTTCTTGATCAGGGTTGTGGTGCTTCGGTCCTTTTTGATGATAGCAATTGTAATAAAAACCATTTCAGACCTTGAGGGTTTTCAATAAAATTGATTTCATCAAGGAGGAGCTTGAAAAGGCTTGTCCAGGGGTAGTTTCATGCGCTGATATTGTTTCTATTGCCACAAGAGATGGCATTATGCTGGTCTGTTCTTGATCCTTAATCTTCCTATTCTCTCTCTCTTTAAAGCTATTTTTGTTAATATCCAGAGTCCTTTAGCAACACTTTAAGGTTTAGGATTTGATGATTGTTTATGGACAATGATTCTTGAATGAAACTTGGGTAAAATGTAAGAAATAGACTTTAAAAGAGTTGGTAGCTCTTTACATTATTTTATGTCGAGAGGAGTCTATAAAGTACATATTAGTTGTCGGTAAAGATTAGAAAGTTGATGAATTGAGAATACGTTCCTAGTGATTTTTGCTGTTTTGGTTTCCACATATTGTTAGTTACCTTTAATTAGCCAACTATTTGTTTTAGGCACTTTTTAATTATGGTTTTTTAGATCTAAAATTTCAAAAAATTCAAAAAAAAAAAAAAAAAAAAGAAAGAAAGAAAGAAAGAAAGAAAGAAAGAAAGAAAGAAAAGAGAAATACTTTTCTTATTCCAAATTCTGTTAAACTGACAGTAAAGAACGGCTCTTGGGAAGTTTGATGATGTGCTTCGGCCTAGATGCCACTGTTTGCCTTGGGTTTTGGGACAGCAGTTAGCCGGCCACCTTTCATTGCGTGTGCAGCAGCTAGATGTTTGATGCAAAACAAAGACAAAAGGTTTGTTGCATATTTGTTTTTGCCTTGATTTCTCATTTCTTTTTCTTCTTAGGAATTTAACTGGAACATGCTTGTAATCTATTGTATTGTATGATAGCGCCATAGTATCATTGGGTCCTAGAGGGATTTAATTTTTTTGAATTAGTAATAGTGTGAAAAAAAGATTCATATACTTTGGATAATATATGGGAAGACAAAGGTAACATTTAAATTTTCATTTTACAATAATGTTTCTCTGTTTTGTAGCAATCAGAGAGAGTAAAACAATCAATTTGTCTTAGTATAAATGTCTTTACTTCTTTTCTTGGTTTAAAGCAAGGGAACCCAAAACTAATTGGACAGAATTAGTATCATACAGATTGCAAGAAATGTTTGTTTGAAGTTGTGTTTTGCTTAATTGTTGTCAAGTCATGAGTGACTACAGAATTTGTCTAGAACTTTTTATTTTTATTTTTTTTCAGTTAAAAGCAGTAAAGCACGAATATATTAGGATAAGCACTAATCCTTTTGTTTTAAACTATTTTATATGCTTAAAAGCATGATTCTTCAGCCTCTTCTGATTTATATATATATATATATATATATATATTTTATGATAATGTGTTTGTTACTGTTGTTAAATCTGCTAATGCTTTTTACAAACTCAGCAACAACAGAGCACAGATCCTATCCATGTCTTTGATGGTATGGGTGTGTAACTGGACCTTGAAGTTGAAAGTCACCATGTTTGTCATTATAATGAAATTTAAGAGTTAATTCCTTTTTTATTAAATAATGTCACATGGGTCCGTATTTGTTAGGAAAATAAATAAATTCTGAGAAGTATGGGCTTTCCTAATTTGATATTGACTTTTTGAAGTTTATGCTAAGAAGTGAGGACTTCTTTTCTAGCTGGACATTGATTTTTTGAAGCTTATGCAAAAGCAATTGAAATGTCTATTCTTAGTGAAACAGCTACATAGGATAACCGTTTAATGTTTTAATGATCTTTATGATTTGCTTAAAGCATCATGATTAACTATGTACATGACATGCTTTCTTGGACTTGGAAAAGTGATTATTTTAACAATAATGTTCATGTGGAGAGGACCATGGAGGTAATGTATCTAATGTGAATATTATGAGGACAAATGGTGCATAGTGACAGAAAAAGAGAAAAAAAGTTCTTATAATAGTTATGAAATTTGCTATGTAGAATATCTTTGAGGTTGGGGCAAGTTTTTTGTCACTATCAATGCATATACTTGTTATGTCATAATTTCCATTGGAAACAATTTTACCTATTTGTATATTGTTTGGAGAGACTAACAGGCTTATGTCTCTATTCTTCTAGTTATTAGTGCAAGTGTTCCGAAGTTGGTGCTGGATTCTGTTTTTGAACAAAAGAATGCGATTGTGAAAGCCATGGAAAAGGAAGTTGAAAAGGTATTTCTGTCTGCTAATCTGGTTTAGTATTGGCCAAGTTACAAGGTAAAATATGTCTCTTTATAATAATATCTTTGAATTTCACATGCATAGGCCATGTCAGCTTATGGATTTGAGATTGTTTAAACGCTCATTGTGGACACTGAACCTGATGAACATGTGAAGAAGGCTATGCGTGAGATAAATGCCGGTAAGTGTTCATTTTGAATTGAACATTCTTTCTCATCTCTCTCATCTCGTCTCTCTCTCATTGGAAAAATTCCTTCCTTGATTTGTAATGACTTTCCTTAATGTCCTTGATTTGTCTCATAATCACTTAAGTAACATGGCTCCTCTCTATTTGGGAAACTTAGTGATTCTCTCACAGTCTTAGATTTGAGAAGTAAGAAAAATTAATGGCACCATTCCAGAAACTTTTACAAAGGGAAATTACTTGAGAATTCTTAACCTCAATGACAATCAATTGGTAGGGTCATTGCCAAGATTGTTGATCAATTGCTGAAGGTTGGAAGTTCTAGATCTTGATAACAACAAGATAAGTGGCATCTTCCCTCATTAGTTGGAAAGTCTTCCAGAGCTACGAGTTCTTATTTTGCAATCAAACAAATTTCATGGTGCCATAGCCAATCCCACAACCAAATTCTCTTTCCCTAATTTGCGAATCATAGACCTCTCTCACAATGATTTCCATGGTTGAAAGCTCGAAAATGTGTTGAAAACACACGAGCGGTTTAGACCCCCAAAATTAAATTACGGCTTGGTTGATTTTACACTAACTTAATAACAAGTGCGGAATAGTGTAAACACAAGCGTATAAACAAACAACTACTCTAATCCATAATTTAAAGCAACTCAGCAGTAAACATGAAATGAACAAGAGTAGGGAAGAAGGATGCAAACACAAATAACACCGAGACGTGTTATCGAAGAGGAAACCGAAGAACTCGGCGAAAAACCTCTCCGCCGCCCTCCAAGCGGAAATCGATCCACTAGACAATCAGTTGGGATACATGGATTAGCAAAAGACCCTCCAAGCCTAGTCTACCCGATGTACCTAAGCCCTCCAAGCTCCTACTCCAACAAGGCTTCTCGGAACCGTGTCTTGTCCTAGTTATCCGGATCCCGCAACAAGCTCCATGTTGCATCTGCCATTCAAGGCTTCTTCCAATGCTTCCCAGCAGCACCAAAACGTCACTCAGCACTCTCAAAGGTGTGGCTAGTGTTTGGGCTATCAACCTCTCAAAGATATGGACAATGGAGAGGGAAGGGTTGAGGAGATACCATAAGCAATTGTATAGAGAAAGGTGGGGAAGACAATCTCTAATTACCAATGTGTTTGGCTAGGGTTTTCTCTCTGAAGCATCCCTCAACAATTGTGGGTAATGATGGTATATATAAGAGAGGTGCAAAAGGTGTGACTCAAAAAGTACAGGCTGGCAGAACAGCTAGTCTCGCGGGTGTCTCGCGGGAAGGCCTTACCCGCGAGATACTCGCGAGACACAGTTGTCTCCACCTGGCATGACTCTTCGCATTCCAGCATGTGCCAGGCACATGGTTCACTTCGCGGGAAGCTTGGTCGCGATATACCCGCGAGATACCCGCGAGAATCCTTCACTTCTTCAAATGCTTGAGTCTTCAACACTCTTTCTCTCACACACCCCTTACATCAAGTCCCACAACAAATACAGGGTTTTAAACGATTGAACATAATTACAATCAAATTTGGCACGGAATAAAAGCCAACAAAACATAGTTGTAAATTACAACTTTACAATCTCCCCCTTTGGCTATTCCGTGACAAAACCCTAAAACAGACTCTAGACTTAAACGTGAGTTTGGGAACAAAGGCAAAACTCACTCACACCTAATTCTAGATTCTGATAAGCTCTTGAAACATATGAACAAGTATCTCCTGAAACACAACAACAGAATAACATTATTGTATACAGAAAAACTTGAAGTGCATATGGAGCAAATATAATGTGATCATGCAAGATGGAATAAAACAATAAACGATGGCAAGATCAAACAAGCAATCACTATACAAAAGTGATCACTATGCTCATTCACACATGGAATGAACATCCGGACATGCAAGGCGATAAGCTCATTTAAAGAGTATCACTTACACATCCAACACTCAACCAATGCGAAATACACGAAGTATTTGCATCTAGGAACAATCCTACTAGGGCACAAGAGTGTTCAACACTCAACCAATGCATAGAACGTATATGCATCTAGGAACAATCCTACAAGGGCACAAGAGTGATGTACTTGAAGTAACAATGCATGACATTGAACTACAAGCAAACATGCATCAAGGTTGCATAAGCAAGGTATAGCAAATGCATGGCACAAACCACAAAGACCTACAAACCATTACGCATGCAACAAACCCTAAAAGCTTACAAAAGCAACATGGGTACTTAAACAAAATGCCACATAGCACATATGCCACAAAGCATAGACAATAAACACAAACTTCTGAAAATATACTGAAATTAATACTGAAGTTAAAAACATAAGTGTCAGAAGTATAAACTTAAAACAGTAAGACATTAACTATAAACCAATTATAAACCAAAAAAAACTTAGTAAAACCGTCTGTAAAACCAATAACCAATAGTTGCTGTAAATATGTTTCTAAGCTATGCTCCCCCTAAGGCTGTGCAAGCTCTTGTTCATCAGCTCCCCCTCAAAATTTTCTCCCCCTTTTTGACCGGAATGGCCAAAGGACTAGAATTGGCCGGATTCGGAGTCTGAACCATGTGTAGGGGATAAGCTCTGAATCTGAGCGGATAATGTGGTGATCTGCTCCTGGAGGTATGCAAACTGATCCGCTGTGTGCTGAACATGAGTGTCAAGCACTGTAGACATGTGATCCATCTTAGCTAGGATCTGATCAAGCTTGCTGAGACCTTGTGTTTGAGCTGGAGCAGAAGACGATGGCTGTGCAGTCTCTGGAGCAAAAGTGAACCTGTCAATCTCCTCCTCTGTATCTCCACCCTCATCTGGAACATCCTGAGGCAAACTCCGAGGCGGTGGAATGAGATGAGGACCAGTCTTGGGGCGTTTAATGTGGGCTGTGCTCCGAGTCAAAGTGTTCGCACCAATGGGGTAATCCCTCTGAACAACAGTGAGTCCACTAGGGAATTTCAGCTTTGTCTTGGCAATGAGCCCCATGATCAGTGAGGGAAAAGGCATTATGGTTCGGGAGTTCTGCTTCGTAATGCTCTTTTTCAGAATATGGAAGATGTGGCTGCAGATATCAATTTCCTTGTGAGTAAAGAGGTCGTAGAGAAACCTCGTCCTTGGAGCCGAGAGAGTGGTGAGGTTGGTGACCGGATACAGGTTATGGATCATGACATAGCTGAGAGTTCTCATTTCTGGAGAGAACTTGAGAGTATCCATTGATGATTTCTTTGGAACTCCACCAAGAGCTGATATCATCTCCATGATATGCCCCAATCTCTCATCATACTGAACTGTCATCGGCTGTGAGGGAGGACGTATCTCCAAAAAGCCTTGAATGCTGTCCCTTGTGATCTCAAATTCCTTGTGCCTCACCCAGCAAAGAATCTTATTCTCTTCCACCGCAGCATTGGAGAAGAATTCTCTGATTATCTCTGAGTACACAGTTCCAATTGGGTTCAACAGTTTGGTCCAAGTCCGTTCTTTGAATGCATCTGGAATGCATGTGTTCTCAAGCTCTTCCAACTGAACCACCCTTTCCATGACAATGGTTGCTCTCTTGTAGCAATCATTGTACTTCATATCTGCCTCTGCGGATTTGAAGTGATCGGATTCAGTACGAGCACGCTTGGGAGCCTTCTTCTTGGAACCCGCATGCTTGGTGGGAGACATCTGCACAAGTGAACACGACAAATAGAGCACAAGTGCACACAACACAAGAACAAAACTTGATTAGATTCAAGTTAGTTTACATCAAATGAGATCCATCCAAAACAGAGTAACATTCAAAACAGAGCATGAGTAATTCATACAAGCATGCCACACCACATATAGCACTAAAGCATAAAATGTATGCATGAAAAATAGCACATTTTGCATGAACTTTAATCACTGTGCAAGTGTGTGTGCAACAAAAGATGCATGAGGGTGTGCCTAAGTGAGCCTAGTTGTGTGTCAAGAGTATGCAACCTAAGCAGAGTGAATGTGCCATACAGTTAATGATCAAACTAAGGGCAATTAAATCAAACAAGTGAAAATCCATGTATTTGAAATCACTTGATTCCATTTTAGTACAACAAATTTCACTTGGACATTTTGACGAACACTTTGCGTGCACACAAGCAAATATGATATGCAAAATGCATGAACATGGAGAAAACATGCCTAAATACACTTTAAAATGCCACAAGGGGCCAACACAGATGCAACAATATCACAAGAAACAAAACCCAATCAAAGATTTGGCAAGAACAACACTCAATTTTGAAAAAACAACCCAAAATTTCGAAAATCCCCAATTATCAAAACCCTAACCAAAAAATCTGCAAGATCTAAGTAAAAACTTAAAAAGAAGTGATTAATCAACATACCTTGAAGAAGAAAATGCAGAAAAATGCTTGGTTTGGAGGGGGATTTGATGGAATGGTGTTTTTGGGTTGAGAGAGGTTCGAAGAAATTAAGGGAGGGAAGTTTTTATGTTTTGAAAAACTGTTACATCAGCCCTATAAAACTGAAAACACGCGTTTTTCGCGGGATAGGGAGCCGCGAGACAGTCGCGAAACAACCGCGAAAGGAGCCACTGAAGCATAAATTTTTCGCGAGAAGCTCTAAGTCGCGATACAGTCGCGAGACAGTCGCGAGATTCTCTGTCTGATTTTAAGAAAATTTCAGTTTTTGCCAAACAGCATTTTGCGAGAAGCTGTTGGTCGCGAGACAGTCGCGAAACAGTCGCGAGATTCTCTGTATGACAAACAAGAAAAAAATATATCCCTCAAACCTTTTCGCGGGAAGCTTCTTAGTCGCGAGCTTCTCGCGAAACAGCCCCTGAACCAGTTTTTTGATGAAAAACACACACAATTCATTTTGACCAAAAAGAAACACAAGAAAGTCTAAAATCACTTTCAAAAACAAATAAATCTCACAAAAATCTTTTTGGATTTGATCAACAAAGATTGAGCATGTGAAACTCATTTAAACAAGTACAATCACACAAATGATTATGACATTCATAGAGCCTAGACTTGTGTGTTGTGTGTGGATATCAAGAATGAGATAGTCCTTAGTCCAATGTGAAGCTTCAATGATCAATTCAATCAAGGCATACACAACTAGCACTAGATTATGAGACCTATCTCAATTATAAAAACATGCATATATGACCTCCCACACGAACTTGATAACAATTCATTGAAGCTTTTCATTTGGCTCCATTCTTAACAATTCAATTGCAACTTTTTAGCAAAGAGAATCTCATTTAGAGAGAGATGCCTGAAATTTTTGATATTTCAATTGATGAGTTAGCCTTTGGCTTTTTGGGCATCATACATTTTATTTTGGTCGCTTTCCCTTTTTCCTAGTCGAATACTAGTTTGTGCGACAGGCTTTTGTAGCTCTATATCTCTTTTCATTTGGAGATTTACATTTAGGGAGCTCTTTTAAGCAAAAAAATAAAAGTGGGAAGATATATAGGCATGAGTCTATGCATGTCTCAAGATCAACACAATCATTCACTAATCATTCATGACAAGTTTGAGGATCTATTTACAACAGTCACATAGATTTCAGAATTTCTTCCACAATGATATGAGTGCATGAGGGACAAGCTAAGTTCGTTAAATGCACACAGCCATAAGTACAAAGGTACAAGGCAAAAACTTGTTTTGAGACAAAACTCAACAAAGTGATCAAACTTTTTAGATTTTATAATTTTTATGGGTTTTTGAATTTTTGAAACACACCCAAAACAGAACAAGAAAAGAACGATCAGCAAAAACAGGAGCAAACCATGAAAGTAATGCATGATACAATGCAACAACAAATGTCCCTAAAAATGGAAAGAATTAATGCATGGACATATTATAGTGCTTATGCATGAGTACCCCTCTTCACCCACACGTCACGTGCGTTTGGGGTGATATCCTTGACGGATTGGGTACGAGAGTTGGGACTTTCAAACCACCTGGTAAAACTCTCCAAGCAAGTGGTGAAGGCACCGATCATCTTCATCACATCTGTCACTCCGGGATCACGATTTTGGCCTCTTGAGTTCTCACCACCCTAAGCTCTATTGTCATTTCTTCTTCCACGTGATCGAGGAATGCTTGCATTATTGTCTGCTCTCAATTTTTGACAGTTGGGTCTGGTGTGTCCTTGCAATCCGCAATAGTGACACACATAATCCGTTCTAGGACCCCGTTGTGGTCTTGAGAGAGATCTTGCTCTGGTTTCGTGTCTGCCTACTGCTTGATTTCGAGGCTTATTCATCATCCGTTGCTCATTTACATTCTTCTTTTCAACCTTAACATTCTCAGGAACGGCCTCCTCTACAATTGGCTCTACGGCCTTCACAAATTTCACTTCTTTGGTAGCTTTGACTGACGAGCTACTCCCTCCGGTATATCCCAATCCGGACTTGTCTGAGGAATGTTTTTGGGACGAAATAACATCATCCAACTTTCTAGAGGAGACCATTTCTATCTTAGCTTGCGCTTGCACCACCTCTTGTTCAAGAAATCTGATCTTCAAGTATGCTTCTGATAGCTCACCATTCAGTCCTTCTATTTCGCATTTGGCCTCCTTATGTCTGATCATGAGACTTCGGTAGTCTTCCTCAGCTTTCTTCATTTTTCTCACAGCTGCCTTGGCTATTCTTGCATATTCCCCTGACTTCTCAAGAAGTGAGGAGTAATTCTCTTGAAGATTTGCTGTATTTTCTTCCTCTTCAGCGTCTGATTCTTCCACAATTCCAGCAGATTCTAAATCAGAATGCTCACCAAGTTCCTTCTCAAGTGCACCCAAGTCGTCCGATGAATCTTCATGAGCAATGGTCATGAAAGCGGAGTAGTTTCCCTCACCGTCACAGCTCTCTTCCGAGTCAGAATCAGAAGATTTAGAGTCACTGAGCGTTGTAGCATATGCTTTTCCTTTTCCCCTCAGAAAATTCGGACACTCCTTCTTTAGATGTCCATGGCCATTGCACTCATAGCACACAATGTCTGGAGAAGGTTGATAATCATTTCCTTCTTTTCTCTTAAACTCTTTCTTATCACCTCTTGAAGGAGAGAACTTTTCTCTATTGAACGGTTTCCCACTGTTCTTCATTTTCAGAAACTTGCGGAAGTTCTTTGCAAGATATGCTACTTCTTTCTCCACTTCATCTTCTTCGGAGGAATCATTTATTCTTTCGGTGATGGTTTTAAGTGCAAGCGATTTGCTCGTCTTATGGGAAGGCAGTCCCAGCTCATACGTTTGGAGAGACCCGATTAGCTCTTGAATCTTAATCTCATCCAAGTCTTTGCTTTCTTCTATGGCTGTAACCTTTGCTCTAAAACTTTCAGGCAAGGACCTCAATATTTTTCTCACCACCTTAGTATCTTCAATCTTCTCCCCAAGATTGAGTTTAGCAATGACAATTTCATTGAGCTTCCCATAGAATGAATCAAATGGTTCATCATCACTCATCTTGAGTTCTTCAAATTTGGTGGTGAGCATCTGAAGCTTTGTATCCTTGACTTTCTTTGTACCCTCATAGGTAGTCTCCAAAATCTCCCAAGCTTCTTTGGCTACTGTCATATGAGATATCCTGTGGAATTCATCAGGGGACACACCACAAAAGATTGCATTTAAAGCTTTACTGTTAGCATTTGCTGCCGCAAGGGCTGCCTTATCCCAAGTGGACTTAGGAGCCTCCGGCTTGGTCCAACCTATCTCAACCGCATCCCAAACGGTATCATCGATAGAGCATAAGAATGCTCTCATTCTAACTTTCCAGAATGCATAATTGTTTCCATCAAAAAATGGTGGAACATTGAGCGATTGAGACCGGTCCATCTCAAGAAGGGTCAAGGATCACACTTAGGTAATTAAACCTCAGCAAGTGTACCCGCTCTGATACCAATTGAAAGCTCGAAAATGTGTTGAAAACACACGAGCGGTTTAGACCCCCAAAATTAAATTACGGCTTGGTTGATTTTACACTAACTTAATAACAAGTGCGGAATAGTGTAAACACAAGCGTATAAACAAACAACTACTCTAATCCATAATTTAAAGCAACTCAGCAGTAAACATGAAATGAACAAGAGTAGGGAAGAAGGATGCAAACACAAATAACACCGAGACGTGTTATCGAAGAGGAAACCGAAGAACTCGGCGAAAAACCTCTCCGCCGCCCTCCAAGCGGAAATCGATCCACTAGACAATCAGTTGGGATACATGGATTAGCAAAAGACCCTCCAAGCCTAGTCTACCCGATGTACCTAAGCCCTCCAAGCTCCTACTCCAACAAGGCTTCTCGGAACCGTGTCTTGTCCTAGTTATCCGGATCCCGCAACAAGCTCCATGTTGCATCTGCCATTCAAGGCTTCTTCCAATGCTTCCCAGCAGCACCAAAACGTCACTCAGCACTCTCAAAGGTGTGGCTAGTGTTTGGGCTATCAACCTCTCAAAGATATGGACAATGGAGAGGGAAGGGTTGAGGAGATACCACAAGCAATTGTATAGAGAAAGGTGGGGAAGACAATCTCTAATTACCAATGTGTTTGGCTAGGGTTTTCTCTCTGAAGCATCCCTCAACAATTGTGGGTAATGATGGTATATATAAGAGAGGTGCAAAAGGTGTGACTCAAAAAGTACAGGCTGGCAGAACAGCTAGTCTCGCGGGTGTCTCGCGGGAAGGCCTTACCCGCGAGATACTCGCGAGACACAGTTGTCTCCACCTGGCATGACTCTTCGCATTCCAGCATGTGCCAGGCACATGGTTCACTTCGCGGGAAGCTTGGTCGCGATATACCCGCGAGATACCCGCGAGAATCCTTCACTTCTTCAAATGCTTGAGTCTTCAACACTCTTTCTCTCACACACCCCTTACATCAAGTCCCACAACAAATACAGGGTTTTAAACGATTGAACATAATTACAATCAAATTTGGCACGGAATAAAAGCCAACAAAACATAGTTGTAAATTACAACTTTACAATGGTCATCTACCAACAAAATATTTCAATCATTTCAAAGCCATGATAGGCAAGAATGCAAATAATGGTAAATTGAAATATATGGGTGAAAGCTATTATCACAATTCTGTGATGGTCACCATGAAAGGATTTTATATTTAAATGGTGAAAGTCCAAAATCTCTTTACAACTATTGATTGCTCAAACAATGGTTTCAAGGGGGAGATTCCACTGTCAATTGGAAAGCTTAAGTCTCTCAAGGGGCTTAACTTCTCGTACAATAATCTTATATGTCAAATGCCTCCATCACTGGGAAATTTGAGCAATCTTGAATGGTTAAATCTCTCCTCAAGCATGCTCATAGGGAACATTCCAAGATAGTTAGCAGATATTACTTCACTTGGAGTTTAAATCTATCAGAAAATCGTCTTGTGGGGCCAATACCTGTAGGTAATCAATTCAATACATTTGCAAATGTTTCTTACTTTGGAAACTTGGGGTTATGTGGATTTCCATTAACAAGAATTTGTGATAATGTTGAGGGACGACAACCATGCCATCATTAACCATTCAAGATGATTTCAAGTTTGGAAATTGGTTTCAATGGAAAGTTGTATTGTTGGGGTACGGATGTGGATTCATGTTTGGATTGACTATAGGATACCTTGTATTCTCAAGTAAACATCCAAAATGGCTGGTAAATATGGCTAGTAAATATGGTTGGCAAAGAACAACACAAGGTACGAAGATCCAAGAATAATGCTCACAAAGGAACTAGTCCAAGAAGAGTTTGGTGGAAACAAATAGTAATTTAATGTATATTCTTTAGGACTTCAACACTAACATATTAGAAAATGCTCTATTTCATAATATTGTTTCCTTAAAAAACAAATTATATTGTCAAACAGATTGTTCATTTTTAATTTACTTTATGTTGGACAAGAATGTTTGTACTTATTATGTTAATGATGAAAAACATTTGCTTACAGGTGGATAAGCTTTTATGCTAGCGATAGCTATACAACAAAGTAAACTCGCTCACTATTGCAGAACTGCTACGTTTTGGTCTAGCCCTGGTTTATGCTATAGTGTAAGAACACATTAGGAAATTATGAATTCCCCAAGTTGTTGAGCACTTGGCACAAATAGCAATAGGTTAGGACAAACGTGTTTTTAGCTAACTTAGCTATTCATGAATGAAAGGATACACATGAACACCAATAAACATGCTGGTTGAATTTAGAGTCTACTTTTTTGTCCCATCTAAATAAAATGCTCTGTTGCTTGTAGTTATTTGGCCTTCTAGTATATTATTGAATTTGATTTTGTTGATGAGAAACCTATTGCATTGTTAACTTTACTTCCAAATTAGTTTAATACCAGTTATATGGGAAGGCGGCTGGAATTGGTTGCCTGCCAGGTCGAATAGCCGAAGCAAATTGTATGTGATGAATTTGGGAGGAGTGGATTCAGTTTTTTGGCTGACATCTAGATCAGATAAGTTGATACTGCAAATATTTTGAGAGAGAAAAAAAAACTGTAAAGAGTTCAATAGCTATTCAATTGCAGCATGATTGATAAAAAAAAATTGGAGACTGTTTTTGACTTATTTTAATTATGTTAGTGATGTGCTCTTTATACCCTACCAAGTCTACTACATAAAGACTCTTATATGCACGAATTCTAGTGTGTTTGTAGATGCAAGAACCCTAAGCTATTCTGAGAGAAAAACTTAGCCAACATCTTGGTGTACCCTTGAATTCATATTGGTGAGATCATAACTTGAAACCATCGAGCCTTAATCCAAGTGTGTTTCTGCAGAGTTCAAACCTTCATGGAAGGTCCTTGGAGTCAATCAGCAGGTCTGATCGTGATCATGGACGTAGTTCATGAGAGAAGGGATTCATATAGTGTAGGGAATTCAACCCGAAATTCCCAACCTATGAGAAACAAAAAATAGAGAAAACACACGTCAAAGAAAACAATCACACGCACAAGACAATATTTATGTGGTTCGGCAATTTGCCTACGTCCACGAAGTTGCAGGGATTTCACTATTACAGGGATTTCACTATTACAGGGAAAAAATACAGAGTGCGGCTACAGTGTTTTCACTCTCTCAAAAACAACAACAACAAGTCGAAACCCTAATCACCAAAAAACGGTTTCTATATCCTGTGCACAAGATTCGTAATGCTCTGGCTTGGACCTATCGGCCTAAGCCTCCACTCCATGGATTGAGCCTCAAAAAATCTCCTATTAAAAAACCACGCAACATTATTCAGGTCGGGGTCAGGTTAGGTCGTCAACCAGATCAAACATAATTAGGCTCCACAAAGCCCAACAAATCTCCCACTTGGAGACTAGTTCAACCACCAACATCAGCCGTTATCTTCCAAAAAAAAATCCGTCATCCCTGCAACTCATCCTCCTGTCCTCAAACTAGAAGGTCAACTGAAGTTGCACACAGCTTCAGCTTCTCAATAGTGACACCCTTAGTCAACATGTCTGCCGGGTTCTTAGATCCACAAATCTTCTCAAGTATTACCAGCTTATCTTCAACAAAGTAACGGATAAAGTGGTATTTTGTCTGTATATGCTTCGAATTTGAATGAAAAGCCGAATTTTTAGCAAGAAAAATTGCACTCTAACTATCACTGTGTAGAATGCCCATCTCCTGCTTCTTACCCAATTCATCTAAGAAACCATGTAGCCAAATCATCTCCTTTCCAGTTTCAGTTGCTACAACATACTCAGCTTCTGTAGTAGACAAAGTACAATCTTTTGTAGATTTGAAGCCCATGATATAGTTATACCACCCAGAGAAAATACAAACCCAGTAGTGCTCTTTCTACTATCAATATCCCTAGCAAAATCAGCATCTACATAACCCAGCAGTTTCAAACTTGCACCTGTAAAGCAAAGACATGTATCTAATGAACCTTTTAGATATCTCAGAATCCACTTGACTGCCTTCCTGTAAGGTTGAATTTAATCAACCATCTTGTTGGCTTTATTTCGTGTCAAATTTTCTTGTATTTTAGCAATTAGTAACCCTGTATTTAGGTGGGATTCTTGTAAGGGTAGTGTGTGAGAGAGTGTAAAGAAATGTTCAAGATTGTAACCTACATCAAGCATTGTATAAATTTATAATTTTTCTTTTTCTTCTTCCGTTTTAGATCCAGTTCCTCTCTCTTTCTCACAGTGCATGTTTGTGTTTGTATCTTTCTTTTTCTTCTTCCTCTGTTTAAGCTTCGTTCCCTCTCTCTCTCTCTTGGGTTTCAACGACGATGGTGGTGGTGTTTGTTGCTTTGGGAAATGGGTTTGATTGGCAGGGTGGTCTTGTTGATGGCTGATTTGGGTCAAGGACCTTGTGTTTGGTTTCGTGTTTACAGGTTTTGGCTTTGGCTTCGGAGGAGACGCGGTTGGAGAGGTAGTTGTTGGAGCTGAAGTCGGAGATGTGACCGGAGCTGGAGAATTTGGTTTTGAAGGTGCTTCAATTGGTGCTTGTGGTTTAGAAGCCAGTGGAGTAGCAATGGTCAGAGTAGCTCGAGTTGTCTTTGGCACAGCTGCCAGAGCTTGAGCTCTGACGCTACTTACAATGACGCAGATCAATGTGAATGTGAGTACACATTTCCAATCCATTGTGAGTTCTCTTTCCTCCTCTTTCTTCCTCATAGAGCAGCAGACTTAAGGATCAAAAGCAAGTCATACATCCATAGAGAATCAGTCTTTCATTCACGTCTTTTAAGGTCCATCTAACTTGAAACATATGATGTACTTCAGATGCTCATAGTTTGTATTTAAATATTCTAAGATGAGAGAGAAACATAATTTGCCAAGGAAAAATCATTAATAAACATAAGTTTCTGGGCTTCTTCTGTGTTTGTTTCCTAATAAAATTTATGGGTTTGATTTACTAAAGGTTTCAATGTTGAATGTGTTAGAATTTTTAGTACTGAGATTGATTGTGAGTGTTGGCCGGTTGTGTGTGTCTTGATTTAGTGAAGAACATGAAGCATGAAGTTCATATTTTGAGGAAGAAGAAGAACAATGTTCTTCCGAAAAAATAATGAAAAGCAAAAAGAAAAAACAAATTAGATTTAAGGTTTCTATAAGAAAAAAAAATTTTATTTCATTATTTTTTTTTAATTTTTTGAGGTGGCTTTTTTATTTATTAAAATGCTGACATAGACGCCGATGTGATATTTTTAATATTATTTTATTAGCCATGTCAGCATCTAACATGCTACTTATGCACTCTATTTGTCATGTAGGATTTTTCTATTAGTGAGTTGATGGCAGCGACCAAAATGGAATTGATTTTCTGTTTTTAGAGATTGAAATAGTGGCAAAATCAAAATAGGGACCAAAATAGAAATTGGCCCCAAATTTAGGAACCAAAAGTGTATTTTTGCCTTTTCTATTTTCAAGAACAAAAACTTGTTTGGTTACATCCCAAATTATGAAGGAAATAGAAAACTTCCAATATTCTGTTTGTTATGCTTAAAAAAAAAACACGGAGGAAACATCTCTACTGTTCTTTAATGAAGCAGGGCACAAGTTTGAACTTCGACCCCAGGTGATACCAAAAGTGTTTCTTTATCTAAAATATTTTTTCTCCTCTTATGTTGTACCTAGGCTAAAATATTATGGCAAACCATTGATTTGAAACAAATAGACTAATACAATTATACAAAGGGAAAAATTTAGGTACAATATTTAAGTGTTGTTCCTTAGGTTCTCCTCTTAAAATTCAACCATGTGGCTATTTAACTAAAAATAAACTTTCATTTCATGAGAAAAAAGCCATATGACTGAATTTTAAGAGGGAAACCTAAAAAACAGCACATAAAGTACTATACCTAAGTTTTGTCCTTATACAAATACGAAATAGTTAAGAATCAAAGTGAATATACAAAGAGTAGTCTTCTATGTTACCCATATTATGGCCGAACTATTGATTTGAAACAAACACACTAATACAAATACTAAATAAGATTAACAATGGAAGTGAATAGACAAAGAGTAGTGCTACAAGTATTACAAGTTTTATTATATTGAGCATATAATGTTCATAAAGAGACAATTCAAATATTCAAAAAAAAAAAAAAATTTAATGAAAAAAAATGTGTCTGGGTGGCTTTTTTCTCAAATATTCAGTTATGAGGCAGTTAAAGCCTATCAATCATATTTTTTTTGGTAATACAGTAAAAAAAATTTAACTCCAGATTGTATACATGAAGGTTTGAGCTGCTTTTTTTGCCAAATCTTGAGCTTCTTGGAGGATTGGAGTTTGGGCTACCCTGAAGTAGAGGTTATGGAGCATGTTCTTTCGCGTTCAGAGGTCTTCCATAATAATTTCCATGTTCTTCCGGTTGGAAATCGTAGTTTGCATAGTTTTAGCTAATCTTTCTGTGCTGATAAAGGCACCACCATCCCAATTTGTTTTACCGCCTTGGTTTTGTTGCCAATGAAAATCAGGATTTGCCAATCCTTGCACTTTGAGAAATCTTTATAATCTTCCACCTCCTGCTGGATTTCATAGTGCTATTCTTGACTTGTCATTGCTTGCATCCATTCTATTTTGTAGTTTTTAATTGTTTGTAATGCATGGTGAATATTTGGCTTTTGTTGTTTGAAATGGGCTTTGTTTCTATGGTCCATAGGATTGCTCCTTGTTCTGCCATCATTTCTTGCTCCTCTTGGTTTTTGATATTGCAGTTCTCTATTAATGACACTAGACGCAGACCCACACAATGCACGGGGAAAAAAATTATTTAATATAGTGAAAAATTGTTTATTCGTAACTAATAGTTACAAAGAAAATCTTTCACAATAAGCATACATTAGACACTTCCTCTCTCAAATAACAATAGCATTTAGTTTATTATGAGAGCACAAAAATTTTGGATAGGGAACTAATCAGACTACACAATATTATGGCAAATTCAAAGGCTGACATTAATTACTAGAAAATTGTATTACTTTTCGCTAAAAAAAAAAAAACACATTTTTGTAAAGAGAAAAGAAATTAAATATCTTCATATTTCTGCCCTCTATTTTTATGTTCACTTCAACTTCTAAAATTATCACTTCTATAGAAACAATCTTAGTATCTTACTAATTGCCAGCTCTTGTCTAGTCAGTTACATGTTTTGGTTCTTGTTTTAAATTTGAAAGCTATTTTAGACATTTACATCTAACATTGTCATCTAATAATTATAGTTCTATCCCTTTGAAGTATGTAAAAAGATGGTGAACTTGTTATTTCTTTCTAATACAATGCTCTTCTGGGTACATTCAATAATATCTACAAATCAAAAGATTCTAATAGCCTACAACCCAAAAGTAATTAACCACACCTCCATTATATGGTTAGGCTAAAAATAATTATGATTTGGATAATGTCTCCATGATCAGTCTAGGATGAAAAGAGCAACTCCATCGCATTAAGGATGTGGGATTTCTGATGTCTCACCTCCAATTTGGTTTTTGTTGCGGGGTAGTGGAAGCAAATCATTAGCTTAGCACAATCCCTGCAACAAAGAAATCCAACTCAAATTATAACTCTTTTTTTTTTTGGTAAAACAGATTGTATATAATAGATATAAACTATATGGTTGTTACCTCTATGTTACCAATCATAGAAATACAAAGAGTAGTACAACCCCAACAACCATTATGATTTTAATCAACAATATTGTACACTAATGCATCAAGCATAAACTGTCAATATGATTGGTTAGTAATAGGAAAAGAAGAAAACCTAAAAACTAAACATTTCCTAGCTTTGTTTGATGAATGCAACATTAAATTAAGGTAGCAAACTTAACAGGTGAACTCGAACTTTTATAAAGGACCTTATATGTAATATAATTGACTTGGGAAGAAAGAATAGTCCCCAAAAAATTACTTGTTTACTCAAAAGTAACAGAGTACTCCAAGCCACAAAGATAGCAATACCACCCAAACACCAAAGGCAAGTGCTAAACATAAATAAATTTAAGACAAACTTATTTTTCATGAGGATGAGATGCAAAATGCACTAAGAATTGGAAACATACATCTAAAAAAAAAGTATCAAAGATGACAAATAAAGAATAGCTTAGATAATGAAAATTAATAGTCCGTAAATTTTTTATAGGGATTTTGGGACTCCAAAAGACTATCCCCCTCATAATCCATGATTATTTCCTAAAATTCTTTCCAGCCATATTCAAATTGAAACCATTACACCAATCTGAGGCATATGCTCCAACCCATATAATAATACTACTTCAATCTTTAACATTTTCTATATTTGTAATCAATTTCAATAAAAATTTAATCAACGGAATAAAAATCATAATCTCTGACATTGTGAAATTAATCCCATAAAAACAAAAGAGAAAACCTTGGGCAGATTCCATTTGGGATTCGACCTTGGCTTGCATCTCATGTAGTGCAGCTACTTCTTCCTCCATTTCCTTCAACCGCTTCTTCATGTCATCCACATTCACTCCCTCCAGCTTTAATTATTTTTGTTTTCACAATTAGCCAAAAGTAAACTTAAAGTGTACAATTTTGTAACCAAAGGCCTATTATTAACACTCAATACTTTACCATCAAATCCAAAGCAAAACTACAGCAGCCAATTCGAAATCATGAGTTGGATAATTTTTGTTCAAAATTCTTTAATTGTCTAGAGGCATAAGCAACGTAGCCAGTGATGTTTTTACATCCCATAAAAAATGACATTAAGAAAATATGGCCAACAAACACATCTCACCCTGATTAAATCAACAACACGGCATCACATTCCTTAGTTATCTTCTTCCTTACCAATCTCAATGTATTATGATTTCTAGAATAACCAAAAAAAAAAAAAAAAAAAAATCACTTAGGAATTTTATCAAACATCTAGTGTACGTGTAAGAGAAACAACAACACTTGGTTTCATGGAGGCTGGTGTCACATGAACAAAAAAAATGCATGTATTACAATAATTACTACCAACACAAACCTAAACAACTACATGAACAAAATTTTGATGGTTAACAACAATAATACACCAATCTAAAATACTGTCTCAGTACCAAACTCATCTGTAATTATGTATGCAAACTCATCAACATTAGTCCAACTACAATTTCCACCCAAAAAATAAAATAAAAGGCAAAATCAAAATCAAATTCAGCTATACCCAAAAAATTAAAAATCAAAACAAATACTTTAAACTCCAAGCAACCATATTCATTCCAGAATTGGTATGTAGGAAAAGGAAAAACGAAAAGAAACTTTAACTTTTCTTTTTCTTAACTTTTGTGCTTATGGGAAACCAAATAGAGAGTGGATTAAAATTTTAGGCTATACCTAAAATAATGACTTACAATGAATCTCTTTGGATGGGCAACAAATCTCAAACGATTGCCATGCTGCTTGTGTCTCAAACTCTTTCTTACGTTTGGTCTCATGGACATCTTCTATATCCACTTGCCTTCATGGTTCCACTCAACTAAAACCAAAATCAGAATTAAGGGGCAATCTTCGAATAGTTTGAGGGGAATTGAAAAACAGAAGGGAAAAAATTAATCTTTAAAAAACAAAAAATAAACCCACGTTATACCAATTGAAATGCCAATTTAAAAAGCCAATCACCATAAAAACCTTCTCCCTTCTTGACCTGTGTATGCCCCACTGCCTTTCTCTTCTTATATAATAACCCTTCTTCTTCTTTAATGACTTAGATAGCAAGTCACAAAACAAAACAAAATATGAAACTAAAATTCATGAAAGCAACGGAACAAAGCCAAGAAACTGAAAATTCCTAATAACAATTCAATTAGAATTTGATACAAAACCCAAAAACTAAAAATTTCTAATAACAATTCATTTAGAATTTGATCTTCTAGGTTGTTTCCCTGATTTCAAATCCCTAATTGATAACAAACCTAATTGAAGACAATAGGGTAAGAGATTAATTGAAAATTACCAAGAAAGGATGGTCTAATATCGAGAGTTCCGGGTAAAAGACTTTTTTTTATAACCAAAATCTCTTAATCAAAACCAAATGGTCCAAATCTAACCCATCTATCTACATAAATTAGACAAAATTGCTCCTAACCAAAAAACCTAAATCATAAATGATCAAACCAAAATAACCAAATCATAAATAATGTCCAAATGACTTTCCCAAAAAAAAAAAAAAAAAAAAAAAACCCTAATTTGTAAAATTAAGAACAAAACTTATGGGCGGAGGCCCTAACGGTGATGACAGAACTGGTTATTCAGACTTACCGTTTCTCTATCGTCCTCTCTCCTCTTGTATCGGCTGATTCCAAATGATTATTAAAAGAATCTTCAAACGATGTAATGATCGTTCTTTTGTGACTCTAAACTAACTTGTTGGAAGAAATCTAAGTGGGCAAGTTTGTACTCTATTACAGAGAAGAAACAGAACATGGGGCAAACTGCAAAGCAGATCGATAAGGAAGGGTTCTTCTTTTGGCTGTTTGTGTTTAACGAATGGAAACAGCGGATGCTTTTTTTTGTCTAACGTTTGGTTTGAGTCTTTTATTTTTTTATTTATAGTGAGATGCTTTCAAACGGTGTTGTAGAAGTAAAAGTTAAAATTTTAAGATTATTGAAACGATGCAACGTGCGGCTCTTTTAACTTAAAAGCTGTATACGTGTTAGTTTTTAAAGTGGTCTTTTTTCCTAATGTACCTCCTTAATTGCAGGAAAGGCTTTTGCTTTTATATATAGTATCAGATTAGCCATTCCACTAGGTTTGTTGACTGGATTAAGTGCGTTCACAACCCTTAGGAAGCTCCATACCAAACTGCTCTGGCAAAGTGGCAGGATATGAAGAGATGATCTAAAGTTTCCAGGTGTTCACCACAAATAGCACAAGTCACATCCATGGTTATCTGTCTTCTAGCCAATTCAGTTTTAATTGGGAGACCATGTCGGAGGATTTTCAACAAAAAATTCAAAATCCTGTGAGGTATCCAGAGTTTCCATATATTTTGCCAAATTTTCTTGTTGTTTGTGTCAGTATGATTGGTATCAGCTGCTTATGATAATAGTTTATAACCTTGCTTTACTTGGTATTCACCTGTTTTGGAGTGAGATGTGCTTAGGATCGCTTCTGCTTCACTTCTGATGTAGATTGTGTTTATTAGCCCTCTATTCCAAGTCCCCTTGTTGGATCAATTAAGTCCCTGACTGTCCCTTGCGGGAGATGAAGATTCTCTAGAATTCCTGTAATTTTTGGTTTGAACTAGAGCGAGTCTCTTAGCCTAATATTGTCCCCCTTTCCACTTGCCATTTTGCTCGAGCTAGTAGGGAGTTTTTTGTTTTCCAAATGTTTCTCCATATTCTGGTAGAATTTTTGGGGATGCTTTCTACCTTCCAAAGATTTCTTTCTTTGGGATAGTAATTGCTTTTCATGGTTCTAGCAAGTAGAGAATGTGGTTGTTGTCCTATCCTCCAAAATTGTTTTGCCAATAGAGCTTTGTTAAAGTCTTCTGTTTACCTTATGCCAAGCCTTCCTTTGCCTCTTAATTGACAGATCTTATTCCATGCAATAGTGTGAAGCTATCTTTTTTCTAGGTTGTCGCCCCACCAAAACCCACGAATAATTTTATCAATGTGATTGTAAGTAGTCATAGGCAGTTGATGAACAAACATAAAGTAGATTGACATTGCTTGCATGACTAATTTTATCAAAGTTAATTTACTCGATTGATAGAGTTGCTTTCCATTCGAGTTCTGTAGTTTCCTTTGGATTTGGTCTAAAATTTGATTTCCTATTTCCTTGATTTTGATTCCAGGATCAATATAAGTCCCCAAGTATTTCCCAATTTTTCTCTCTTCAACTTCGAAATTTGGGCTAACCATCATAGTTGATTTACCATCATTTATCTTTTGCACTGAAATTTTACAAAAGCTTTCCAAAGTATCTTTCAGCCTTCGTGGTGTATGTTTATTTATCTTCATGAATATGAGAATGTCATCCGCAAAGAACATGTGTTATAGGCATTTCACCTTTTTGTAATTCAATTCCCTGCACTAGTCCTTTTCCCTCCATATCCAGTAATACGCATGATAGAATATTTACACATAGAATAAAGAGGTATGTGGATAGCGGCTCACCTTGTCTTATGCCTCGTGAGGGTTTGAAACTTTCTGTTTGAGCTCCATTGATTAGGATGCTATATGTCACTGTGCTTACACATTGCATGATTAGATTTATCCTTGGTTGACTAAAACCAGTTTTTTGTAGGACTACTTCCAAGAAGTTCCAGCTCAGACAATCATACACTGGTACAAAAATTTCCATAAACTTCCATAAAAACACATGATCTAACAGAAATTTCCATAAACTTATTCAAAACAGAACCTGCAACTAGGTTCTGCGAGTGAGCCGTGAGAGTGACGATGGAGTAGCAATGCACACAAAGCTAATATTCACCACCGATACCATGACACCATCATGAGCACAAAGTGGAGTTTGGAGAGATTGGGTTTTCTAGTAGCTTATGCCTTATAGCAATCAGGGACAAAGCTAGGATTTTGAGTGAGAGGGGGCAAGATACACTCAAACCCAAATACTTAAAAAATTTGTTATAGCCTAAACTTCATATTGTAGCTCTAAATTAACCCAAAGACAACCATGTTTTTTTTATCCAAGTTACTTACAAAAGAATATATATATATATATATATATACACTAGCCTCTGAGCACGCGCAAGGCAGGCTCTTCTTTTTTTATTTTCTTTTTTTTTTTTTTTTTTTTTTGTAAAAGTTAATAATTTGCATCTATTATAATTTAGAAATATATATCTTTTATTTTTCAAACAAATAAAACTGACAAACTTTAAAGACAACCAATAACTGTAATTTCTTTTTTGAACATGAAGGGAAAAAAATCCTAAATTTTAGGAATTCTCTTTTTGAATTCAAAATAAAATTTGTTATTTGACATTTATGACCAAATTTCTAAGTGAAATTACCCTTAATTAATGAGGGTATTTTTGAACCACATAGAAGTCTAGTTGAAAGAGAGAAATCCTCTTATATATAGTATAGATATATATATATATATATATGTGTGTGTGTGTGTGTGTGTGTTTTTATCCCAAACTTCTTTAAGGAACTTCATCAAACACTTCAGCTGCAATTGTCCTGAAAGCAAAACTTTCCAATGTCTCCCGATCACTAAGAAAGTTGGGTGCTCCCTCTTCTCTTAGGCTGTGGAAGTTGTTTTTGTCTCTTACCTTGTAAGGAGAGTTTGTCTGCTCTTCAAAGCACCAAGGGTGTATTTGGAGCTAGTGGGGTTTTTTCCAGGGCCTTAGGGAAACAATTTGTTCGCTCTCTGTACAACAATCACTATGGAGGATTTGACACATAGGTGGAGCAACCTCTCTCTCTCTCTCTCTGATAAGGAGCAAACGGGGTTTGTGAATGTTCATTATGGGTATGAAACACCCTTGAACGTTTAGACCCCAATTAACAATTTATCAAATCAAGTTTATTATCAAACAATTAATGTACGGAACATGAACATAAGCCAAATACAGAATTGATAAATAATCTAAGCCAAATATAAACACATCCACATCAGTAAATATAAGGCAGAGATAAAGGAAGGAAGATGCAAACACACGGACAACACACAATGTGTTATCGAAGAGGAAACTGAAGCCCTCGGCATAAAACCTCTCCGCCGCCCTCCAAGCGGTAAATAATCCACTAAAGAATGTAGTTGGGATACATGAACAGCAAAAGACCCTCCAAGCCTTATCTACCCAATGTACCTAAGCGCTCCAAGCTTCTTGCTCCAACGAGGTTACGCCAAACCTATTTCTTCTTTAGCTTCTCTGATTTCGCTACTAGACCATAGCATCAACCAATGTGAATTGGTTCCTTCCTAACTGCTTCCCAACAACACCAAATAAACCTTCTCAGGAATATGGGTATGGTGAGAAAAGGATTTGGCTAAAGACCTCTCAAGGATGTAACAATGGAGAGGAAGAGAGTAGAGGAATTTGAAGAGTCTCTAAGGTAAAGATTGTGGATGAATCAATCTTGTTTTTCTCTAGGGTTTCTCTCACAAATTTCTCTCTAGAAGCTCTCTCCGTTTGGTGGGTATAAGGGTCTATATATAGTGGGGTGAGAAAGGAATGCGAAGAGTCAGTTTTTCCCAAACAGGGCTGGTTGGCGGCTTGTCCTCACGACTAGTCTGAGTTGCGAGTTCCAGCCGCGAGGTAACGGCCTGGCCAGCCTGGGTATTTTGTCCTGTAGTGCACCAGCTGGCAAAACACTTCAGCTTCCCGCATGCTTGGTACGTGACTCTTATCTGGCGGCTTGCACCCGCGAGCCACCCGCGAGTTCCAGTCGCGAGTCCCTACATCTTTGTACATTGAGGAACATTTCTTCACATCTTCTCACACACTACCCTTACAATAAACCCACCTAAATACAGGGTTACTAATTGCTGAATTACAAGCAAATTGACATGGAATAGAGCCAACAAGATGGTTGATTAAATTCAACCTTACAATCTTCCTCTTTGGCTATTCCGTGACAAAACCCTACAACAGACGCTAGACTTAACGCGTGAGTTGGGAACAGTTGAACAAAACTCACTCACACCTAATTCTAGATTTTGAAAAGCTCTTGAAACATGTGAACAAGTGACTACTAAAGCACAACAACACAATAACACAATAATATCATTGTATGCAGAAAACTTGAAATGCATATGGAGCAAGCATAATGTGATCAAGCAAAAATGGAATAAAGCAATAAACCATGGCTTGACCAAAACAGGCAATCACTATCCAATAGTGATCACAATGCTTATTCACACAAGGAATGAACATCCGGACATGCAAGCATGTCCAACACTCAACCAATGCATACAAACATATATGCATCTAGGAACAATCCTACAAGGGCACAAGAGTGATGTACTTAAGAAAATACATAACATTAATAAGTACATAAGCCACAAAGATAAAGGCTGCATCAGCATGGTACAAACCATAAAAGCCTACAAACTACATAAGTGCATGGAAACAAACCCTTAAAGCTTACATAAGCAACATAGGTATAAATAACCAAAACAAAAACAATAAACTGAATAAACATCATAATATATAGAAACCAAATGTATTAGAACTGTATCAACACAAATAGATATAAACAAGAACCATAAGTTTGTTAGTCTATCCAAAAACTATGAAAAGTATGTATGATAACATCCTGAACACACAACTCCCCCTTCCAATATGCACATCTTCTCCTTCTCCTTCCTGTGTCATTCTCCCCCTTACTATATGCTATTGCTCTCCCCCTTTTTGTCAGGAATAGCTAAAGGCTCTCCTCTAACTTTTGCTGAATAGCATCTAACTGTGTTTCAATAGCTGTGAGACGCACTTGAACTTGATTGTTAGTTGTGTAGATAAGCCGGTGTAATTCAGAGATCCGCTCAACCACAGTTTCAATCAAGTGGCTTTGCCTTGGCATTTGAAATCCAAGGGGAATAGATGGAGCACTAGTTGATTGTAAAGGTGTAGCTGAGCTTTGGCCAGATGGAGTGACTTGTTCACTCTTAGGTGCTTTAGAGGAGTGACTCTTACTTGCTTGAAGAGTGTATAAAGATATTGATCGAAGACGGGGGATAATTTTGCCAGTTGATGGAGGACTAACACCTTCACGAAGGATGATCTTCATAATGAGACTACAAAATGGAAGATTCATTCGAGTTGCTGATCGAGCCGCTGTTTTCCCAATGATCTGAAAAATGTGGGCACAGATGTTAATCGGAACACTAGTAATGAGGTCACACAAGAATTTGGCCCTCCCAAGACTGATGAACGTAGTGTTTGACAGCGGGTAGAGGTTGGAAAACATGATCAGCTTTAGAGTTGTCAGTTCAAGCGAAAAAGATGTAGTGCCTATAGATGAACCAGCGCTTCCCACTTCATGTTCACTCCCAAGAACTTGAAGAATGTCTTGAGCCTAAAGAACTCTATCATCATACAGAGTTCGATCTGCATTTTCAGGTCTAGTGATGCGAAGAACCTTTGCAATATAGTCTGCATTGATGGAGAATTTTGTTCCTTGAACCCAGCATTTTAACTCTACCCCTGTGTATCTGGCATTGGAGTAGAATTCCTTGATCAATTCTTTAATTGGATCCTCAAAGTTACCAAAAAGATCAGCCTAATCTCTTTCTTCAAAAATCTTAGGAATAAATGTTGTCCCCAGGGTGTCAAACTTAACAACTCGTTCCACAATGAGAGGAGCCTTTATAAAAATATCTGTGTAGGTCTTTGAGTCAAGAGGTGTCCTGAATTTCTCAATTGAAGAGTCTCTAGATGACTGAGATGAGAGTCGTGTCCTTTTAGCCATCGGTGTTGATGGATCATCTGTTGCAATGGCTTTGCCTTTTGATGAGCGACGAGTCATCTGCAAAAGAGCAGACACACAGCAAAGAACCAAATGCAATACCACAGGGTACCAACATCAACTTGATTAGATTCAGATAAGAATGCGAATCCGAGAGGTTTCACTTAATCACAGAATAACTCGAGAGATTTCAAAAATAATAAATCATAGGCAATACAGAAGTATCGTGTGAAACAAGTGAGCAAAAATGGTGATTGTTCAGAAACAACACAGTGTCAAGTGATCACTAAATACCACAAAGTCACATACTGACATTGTGACAAACTACCATGAGCATGATATGCAAAAGTCAGTATAGTCATAAACCATTTCAAAGAGCACAAAACCCCATAAAACATCATTAATATAATCAATAACTATTCAAAAAGAATCAACTCCTAACCAAATAGCACTCAACAAACTGAAACTAAGACATGAACGAACATGCTTTAACTCAAAACATAATGTCATCAACAACACCCACAGAAACAAGAAAATAACTCTAAAATCATGAAATCCGAAGTGAGAGAGAGAAAACCCATACCTTTTTCTTGAAGATTGAAGACAAAATGGCGCAGAAATGGAGTTTTTTCGAAGGAAAACACGGTGAGTTTCAGAGAGTGAAATGGAGAAGACAATGAATAGTCACTAATTTTCGAGGAAAAACTGAAAAGTTTTTGAAAACTGACTTAAAAAGGCAAAATACGCGTTTTTCGCTATTGTACTAAGTCGCCAGTAAGCCGCCAGGGTAAGCCGCGAAACACTTTGAAACCAAAAGTTTTGAAAAATTTTCTAAGTGTTTTTCGCGACTGGAAGGTCTACCAGCGAGGGAGTCGCAAGCCGAGCCTCGAAAATTTCTGTGTACCTTCGCGACTGGACCTTCCACCCGCGAACAAGTCGTCAAGACTGACCCGCGATTATGCGACTGGGGCATGCGATTGAAATGACCCGCGACTAAGTCGCCAAAACAGGGCAAAAATGTTTTTGAAATTTTGACATTTTTGTAAAAATAAAATACTTTCCAAAAACAGCTAAAACACTCAAAAATCTTTTTGCGTTTGATCAAACAAAGATTAAGTATGTGGAAACACATTTAATCAAGTACAGTCACACAAATGAATATGGCATTCATTGAACATAGACTTGTGTGTTGTGTGTGGATATCATACATGAGATAGTCCTTAGTCCAATGTGAAGCTTCAATGATCAATTCAATCAAGGCATACATAACTAGCACTAGATAATGTGACCTATCTCAATTATAGAAACATGCACATATGACCTCCCACATAAACTTGATTACAGTTCTTTGAAGCTTTTCATTTGGCTCCATATATATCATATCATTTGCACTTTTTGAATCAAAACATCTCATTATGAAATTGATGCCTGAAATTTTTGATATTTCAATTGATGAGTTAGCCTTTGGCTTTTTAGGCATCATACATTTTATTTGGGTCGCTTTCCCTTTTTCCTAGTCGAATACTAGTATGTGCGACAGGCTTTTGCAGCTCTATATCTCCTTTCATTTGGAGATTTACATTTGGAGAGCTCTTTTTTAAAACAAAAATAAAGAGTGGGAAGATATATAGGCATGAGTCTATGCATGTCTCAAGATCAACAAAACCATTCACTAATCATTCATGACAAGGTTAAAGATCTATTTACAACAGTCACATAGATTTCAAAATTTCTCCCACAATGATATGAGTGCATATGAGACAAGCTAAGCTCGTAGATGCACAAAGCCATTAGTACAAAGGTACAAGGTAAAACATGCTTTGAGACAAGACTTAAGAAAGTTGATCAAACTTTTTGAATTTTCTACTTTTTATGTGTTTTTGAATTTTTGACACAAGAAAAATAAAAGTTGATCAAAACAAAAACAGCAAAGTAAAAGACAATTTAAGCAAAACTCACAAACAAAAATTTTCAACTCAAACTTGCAAGAAGCAAAACAACCAAGCATATACACAAAATATGGGAAGTATTAATGCATGGATATGTTGTAATGCTTATGCATGAGTACCCTTCATTACCCACACGTCACTTGCGTTTGGGGTGATATCCTTGACGGATTGGGTACGAGAATTAGGACTTTCAAACCTTCGGGTGAAGCTTTCCAGGCAATTGGTGAAGGCACCGATCATCTTCATTACGTCCATCATTCCAGAATCACTGTTCTGACTTCTCGGCTGTTCACCACCCTAAGACCTCTTATCATTTCTTCTTCCTCGTGACCGAGGAGCACTTGTATTGTTCAATGCTCTCAACTTCTGCTAGTTGGGTCTGGTATGTCCTTGCAATCCGCAATAGTGACAAACATAATTCGTTCTAGAGCCCCGTTATGGTCTTGGAAGAGATCTTCCTCTAGCTTCAACTCTGGTTTCTGATTGATTATGGGACTTATTAAATACCCGTTGATCAGCCACCTTCCTTTTCTGTTCAGCCTTAACTTTCTCAGGAATAGGCTTTTCTACAACTGTCTCTTTGGCCTTTACAAATTTCACTTCTTTGGTGACATTTGCAGATGAGCTACTCCCTCTGGTATGACCCAACCTGGACTTATCTGAAAAATGTTTTTAAGATGAAATAACATCTTCCAACTTCTTGGAGGAGACCCTTTCTATCTTGGCTTGTGCTTGCACCACCTCTTACTCAAGAAATCTTACTTTGGTATAAGCTTCCGATAGCTCACCATTTAGTGTCTCAATTTCACACTTTGCCTCTTTATATCTGGTCAGGAGACTTTTGTAGTCCTCCTCAACTTTCTCCATCTTCTTCACAGCCGCCTTTGCCACCCTTGTATACTCTCAAGAAGTAAGGTGTAATTCTCTTGAAGACTAGCTGTATTTCTATCCTCTTCAGCATCTGATTCCTCAACAATCCCTAAGGATTCATCATTGCTGTGTTCTCCAAGTTCTTGTACAAGTTGATTCAGGTCCTCCGAGGACTCAACATGCTTAATAGCCATAAATGCAGAGTAGTTTCCTTCTCCATCACAGCTGTCCTCAGAGTCAGAATTTGATGAGTCTGAATCACTTAAAGTAGTGGCATAGGACTTTTCCTTCGACTTCAAATAATTGGGACGTTCCTTTTTAAAGTGCCTATGTCCATTACATTTAAAGCATGTAATTCCTTGTGAGGATTGAGAATCTCTACCTTCTTTTCTTCTGAACTCTTTCTTCTCCTTTCTGACACTCTGAAATTTTCCTTTGTCACCGGATTTCCCACTGTTTTTGAGCTTTAAGAATTTCTGAAAGTTCTTTACAAGGTATGCCACATCTTTGTCTACTGCATCCTCTTCCGAAGAGTCATGAGATACCATTCTCTCATCAATTGTCTTAAGAGCAAGTGATTTACTCTTCTTCTGTGTGGGCAGGTATAATTCATATGTCTGCAGGGAGCCAACCAGCTCTTGAACTTTAATGTCGTCAAGATCTTTGCTCTCTTCAATGGCTGTAACTTTGGCATGGAAACTCTCTGGTAGTGACCGACGAATCTTCCTTACTATTTTCGAGTCCTCCGTCTTTTCCCCCAAATTGAATTTCCCAACAACCACTTCAGTCAATTTACTATAAAACGAATCAAAAGACTCATCCTCACTCATCTTTAGCTCCTCAAAGTGAGTGGTCAATATTTGAAGTTTGGTGTCCTTCACTTTCTTAGTCCCTTCATAAGTTGTCTCCAGAATCTCCCATGCTTCCTTAGCAATGGTGATATGTGAAATCGGGTGAAATTCTTCTGGAGAGACACCACAGAAAATAGCATTTAATGCCTTGCTATTTGCATTGGCCGCCGTAAGAGCAGCCTTATCCCAAGTAGACTTGGCAGCCTCCGGCTTTGTCCAACCTACTTCAACTGCATCCCACACAGCATCATCAATAGAACACAGAAATGCTCTCATTCTAACTTTCCAGAAAGCATAATTGTTACCATAAAAAATAGTGGTACATTAAGAGATTAAGACCTATCCATCTCAAAGGGGGTCAAGGATCACACTTAGGTATTTAAACCACAATAAGTGTACCTGCTCTGATACCAATTGAATGTTCAGTATGGGTATGAAACACCCTTGAACGTTTAGACCCCAATTAACAATTTATCAAATCAAGCTTATTATCAAACAATTAATGTGCAGAACATGAACATAAGCCAAATACATAATTGATAAACAATCTAAGCCAAATTTAAACACATCCACATCAGTAAATATAAGGCAGAGATAAAGGAAGGAAGATGTAAATACACGACAACACACGATGTGTTATCGAAGAGGAAACCGAAGCCCTCGGCATAAAACCTCTCCGCCGCCCTCCAAGTGGTAAATAATCCACTAAAGAATGTAGTTGGGATACATGAACAGTAGAAGACCCTCCAAGCTTAATCTACCCAATGTACCTAAGCCCTCCAAGCTTTTTGCTCCAACGAGGTTACGCCGAACCTATTTCTTCTTTAACTTCCCAGATTCCGCTACTAGACCATAGCATCAACCAATGTGAAATGGTTTCTTCCTAATTGTTTCCCAACAACACCAAATAAACCTTCTCACGGATATGGGTATGGTGAGAAAAGGATTTGGCTAAAGACCTCTTAAGGATGTAACAATGGAGAGAGTAGAGGAATTTAAAAAGTCTCTAAGGTAAAGATTGTGGATGAATCAATCTTGTTTTTCTCTAGGGTTTCTCTCACAAAATTCTCTCTAGAAGCCCTCTCCATTTGGTGGGTATAAAGGTTTATATATAGTGGGGTGAGAAAGGAATGCGAAGAGTCAGTTTTTCCCAAACAAGGCTGGTTGGCGGCTTGTCCTCGCGACTAATCTGAGTCACGAGTTCCAGTCGCAAGGTAACGGCCTAGCCAGCCTGGGTATTTTGTCCTGTAGTGCACCAGCTAGCAAAACGCTTCAGCTTCCTGCATGCTTGGCACGTAACTCTTATCTGGCGGCTTGCACCCGTGAGCCACCCGCGAGCTCCAGTCGCGAGTCCCTGCATCTTTGCACATTGAGAAACATTTCTTCACATCTTCTTACACACTACCCTTACAATAAACCCACCTAAATACAGGGTTGCTAATTGCTGAATTACAAGAAAATTGACACGGAATAAAGCCAACAAGATGGTTGATTAAATTCAACCTTACAGTTTGTTTTTACCATGGATCAAAGATCGGGGGAATTCATCCTTGCTGTAGAATTCCTAACATCTCAATTTTTGAATATGGAGGCTATGGCAAGAACTTTCAAACAACTTTGGCAGTCCACAAACGGCTTTAAGATTCGACACCTTGGTGACCACAAAGTGTTGTTTGTGTTTGATAATCTGGTTGATGTTGATAGAATCATTCAGAGCCAACCATGGAGTTTTGATAAACACCATATTGTTGTTCAAAGGTATGATTCCGATACTCCTATACGGAATGTACTTTTCAACAAAATCTCCTTTTGGGTGCAGGTCCATAACGTTGCCATTAGGTATATAACAAAGAAGGTGGCCGAGGTAATATGTGATGTTATAGGAGAAGTGCAGAAATCCACAGGGGCTATAGACGAAGGAGGACACTTTATCAGGGACAAAATGGGCTTTTGCCCTTAATTTTTTTTTTATTTAGCAATTTGCCCCTATTTCGAAACTATATAGGGAAATGCCCATGTTTTAATACTCGATTACCCTAAAATCGAGTTTCAATGAAATACTCAATTTGTAGAAAATCGAGTATGCCCGATCAAATTTAAAAAAAAAAAAAAACAAAACAAAACAAAACAAAACAAAAATTGCATGGAACTCGATTTTATGAAAATCGAGTATCAAAACACCACTATAGGGCTTAAAAACGTCACTATAGGGCTTATGGAAAAAAAAACTTGCAAAAAAACGGCGCTATAGGGCTTATGGAAAAAAATTTTTGCAGAAAAAACGCCGCTATAGGGCTTAAAAACGCCACTATAGGGCCCTCTAAAACTGGCAATCAGACTTATGAAATTTTTTTTCAGGAAAACGCCGCTATAGGGCTTAAAAACGTCACTATGGGGCTGAAAAACGCCACTATAGGTCTTCCTGAATATGGGACGATTACACTTATAAAAAAATTTTGCATGGAACTCGATTTCCTGAAGCTCAAGTTCCATGCAATTTTTTTTTTTTTTTGATCGGGCATAACTCGATTTTATACGAATCGAGTATTTCATTGAAACTCGATTTTAGGGTAATCGAGTATTGAAACAGGGGCATATCTCTATATAGTTTCGAAATAGGGGCAAATTGCTAAATAAAAAATAAAAAATAAAAAAAAAATTAGGGGCAAAAGGCTAGAATGTCCCTTTATCAGGGTCAAAGTTAATATTGATATATCTCTACCCCTATGCCGTGGGCATGTTGTAACTCTTGCAGATGGCGAGAAGTCTTGGGTTAGTTTCAAGTACGAACTTTTGTCTAACTTCTATTGCTAGTGTGGATGCATGACTGGCGATGATAAAGATTGTGAATTATGGATTCGGAGCAAAGGCCCCCTTAAGAGCAATCAACTGCAGTTTGGGCCATGGCTAAAGGCAGCTCCATACCAAATAGCGGGTAAGGATGTTATCTTTGTGCCAGGTTACTATGAAAATCGTTTTCCTCGGAATAGAGAAAGAAAGTCAGTGGTGGAGGATAGAATGGTTGTGGCGGAGAAGAAGCCAGACACCACCGTGTCTGAGCCAAGGGAGTCGAATATGGAATGTGAGGAAGGTGGGGAGAATATTAATTACGCTTCGGCTCCAAAATTGAATTCCTAGGATATAGGGGCTGACTTCCAGGGAATTTTGAATTCAAATGTGGTACCCTTCTATAACTGAACCAAAGTTACATAATCCTCAAGTGGATCCTTTATTTTCGAAGGTAGATTTATAGGAAGTTACCTTCGAGGTGAAATTGAGTGAGATAGATAAGGATATCAGTGTGTTTGACTCTTCAAATCCCGAAATTGGGGGAGAGGGTGTCACAAAAAAATCGGGACAGACACATACAGCGAGTTGTGAGCAGCAGACTCCTCCAAAAATTCCACGTGACCTGACTCTTGCTGCCTCACGTGACTCTTTTAATCCTATTCCTACTCAACCCGAAAAAATTGATTCTACGCCTTTGGGAGTTAACACAGAGACCAATAGTGGTGAAGGACCTTCTCTGTAAGGTAAACGATGGACTTGGCCGGGCAGATCAATGCAGAACTCGATCCCAATTTTAGTGAGTAATACTCAGGTGAAGCGCTCTTTTGCTGGACTGGATGATCAGAATAAGTTACCTAGTAAGCGTCACTTGGTTTCCTATTCTGAGGAGGATATCAATTTATCATTGGCAGCGGCTGTTCATCAGCCCTACAAGAAGCATTGAGTTTTTTAGTTTGGAATTGTCGTGGGCTTGGGAACCCACAGACAATTTGGAAGCTCGGTGATTTGATATGGGCATAAGATCCTACAGCTATGTTCTTAGCCGAAACATGGTTGGATAAGGCAAGGCTAAAGTTACTTTTGAAGAATTTAGACTTGGACAGCAGCATGTCGTTTCTAAAGTCTCTCGAGGTGGTGGTTTGGCATTACTGTGGAAAAACAATTTTGACATTTCAGTGGTTACTTCTTCACTAAATCACATGGATGCAATTGTAAATGAAGGGAAGGAAAATTCTTGGAGATTTATCGGGTTTTATGGCCTACTTGAAACTCATAAGCATCATGAAGGTTGGAATCTTCTAAAAAACTTGAATAACAGGTTTTCTTTGCCTTGTTTATGTGCTGGAGATTTTAATGAGATTCTAAAGTCTCATGAAAAATTTGGGGGGTGACAAAGACCGGAAAAACAGATATAAGACTTTAGGGACACTTTGGATGTTTACATGGGAAATAATTCACCTGGTGCAAAAAGATCATTGGGGGGGGGGGGGGGGGGGTGGTACTGTGTGGGAGAGATTGGATAGAGCTATGTCAAACAATGAATGGACATCCCTATTTCCTGTAACTAAAGTGGTACATTTGGAATGTGGTACCTCTAACCACAAACCAATTGTTATCCACCCAACAGGTTTACCAACCCATCGACAAAAACCATGGCGATTTGAAAAGGTGTGGTTGAAGGATGAAGGGTGTCATGCAACGGTGGAGAGTGCATGGGAGGATCCGTTCTTTTCTTTGTCCCCAATTTTGGTAGTGGAGAGAAATTTGGAAAACTATCAAAGAAAGCTGCTGAATGGAGTAAATCTTCTTTGGGCAATATCACTTGAGATTTAGAGAATAAAAAGAGGCAACTAAAGGAAGCCGAAAGGGCTGCTGTCCAGGGAGGAGATGGTGAGCATGTTCATTTTTTAAAGGTTGAGGTGAAGGAGCTTTTGACTGCTGAAGAACAACTATGACATGAACAGTCAAAATTACATTGGCTTAAGGATGGTGATCAAAATACTAGTTATTTTCATAGCAAGGCCTCGCAAAGATTTAGAAGAAATTTAGTTAAGGAACTACGTACTGTAGATGAAGAATGGTGTGAAAGGGATGATCAGGTGGCGGGTTTATTTGTCGATTTTTATAAGAATTTATTTACTTCCTCAAACCTGATTCAAATGGCAGCAACTTTGGAGGCTATTCCATGGGTTGTGACAGAAGAAATGAATGAGAAGCTCCTGTGTAACTTTTCCAGAATTGAAGTGGATCTTGCACTTAAGCAAATGTCCCCTCTTAAGGCACCAGGTCCTGACAGAATGCCTCCCATTTTTTATCAGCACTACTGGGACAAAGTTGGAGCAAATGTGTCATTGGCAGTCCTGACTTGCTTGAATACAGGTAAAATTCCATCTAGTATTAATTGCACTTATATTACTCTTATTCCTAAAGTTAAATGTCCTAAGAAAGGAATGAAATTTTGACATATTGCTTTATGTAATATCTTATATAAGTTGATTTCCAAAGTGCTAGCAAATAGGTTTAAAGGCCTTTTACCCACTGTAATCTCGGAGTCCCAAAGTGCCTTTCAATCAGAAAAGGCAATTTCAGACAATATTCTTGTCGCTTTTGGGTCCTTGCATCACATGAAAAAAAAAAAAAAAAAAAAACACCCAGTAAAGAAGACTTTATGGCCATGAAGTTAGATATGAGCAAGGCTTATGACAGGGTGGAATGGGTTTTCCTTAAAAAGTTGATGGAGAAAATGGGGTTTCATGAGAGGTGGATAGGTTTGATTATGGAGTGCATCAGCTCCATTTCATACTCTTTACTTGTAAATGGTGAACCACGGGGACACATCATACCTACTAGAGGAATTAGACCAGAGATCCTTTGTCTCCCTACCTTTTTTTTACTTTGCTCCGAGGGTTTGAACGGGTTGATCCAAGGGGCTATAAATTGTGGTGATCTCAAAGGCTTTTCTCTATGTAAGAGTGGATCACAAATATCTCACCTTTTGCCCCGAAGCAAATTCATACTGGGTTAAAATAGTTTGAATTGTTTAAACATCACTCATCTCCTGAGATCAAGGAGTATGAAAAATATTTGGGGCTTCCTACGGTAGTTGGGAAAAATAAAAAAGAAAGTCTTAGTTTCATAAAGGAGATAATTTGGGTAAAACTATAAGGGTGGAAGGAAAAATTATTATCACAGGCGACTAGGGAAGTTTTGTTGAAAGCTGTGGTCTAAGCCATACCAACTTTTGTTATGATTTGCTTCAAGTTACCGGTGGGGCTTTGTCATGATATCGAAGTTATGATAAAGAAATTCTAGTGGGGTGAGCATGGGGATGGTAGGAAAATTCACTAGAAGAGTTGGGAGGCCTTGCGCTTACCAAAATCTAAAGGTGGGATGGGGTTCAAAGAGTTGAGGAAGTTCAATGAAGCTATGTTAGCAAAGCAGGTATGCACCTATTACATGATACTAGTTCTTTGTTCTATAGTGTTCAAGGCAAAGCATTTTCCTTCCGGAAATATCTTCAAGGCAAAACCAAAATCGGGGTCCTATGCATGGAGGAGTATACTGGGTGCTTGCAAGGTTATCTCTGCTGGTGCAAAATGGAGAATTGGGAATGGTAGATCGACTCTCATTTATCATGACAATTGATTGCCTGAGGTGGATTGTGGTAAGGTGGTTTCTACTCCTTCCTTTCTGCCAACTGATGTAAAGGTCGCAGACTTGCTGGACAAAGATTCGGGGTGGTGGGATGTTTAATTTGTTGATTGATAATCTGTTCCTGCCTTTTGAAGCCAAAAGAATTAAATCTATACCTATCCGCACGACCCCTCAAGAGGACATCCTAATCTGGCCAAAATCAACTTCGAGTTTGTACACGGTTAAATCAGGATACCAACTTCTCTATGATCTTGAAAATAAGGCAGTTGCATCAGGTTCAAGCGGTGAGGAATCAAAAATATTCTGGTCGGGAGTATGGAATTTGAAAGTGCAGAGTAAAGTGAAAACTTTCATTTGGCGAGCATGCACAAATTCACTTCCAACTATGAATAATCTGGTGAAAAGGAATGTGGTGAACTCAGTGTTATGCTGCAGCTGCAAAGTGGAGGAAGAGACTGTGATTCATGCCATGTGGGGTTGTAGTCGTGTTAGACCGATTTGGGTTAAGGATTTTGGCGGGTTAAAGGTTGATAATTATAAACTAACCTCTTTCTCTGATCTGTTGGCCTGACAGCTTCAAGCACGTGTGGCTCAGAGCTCTTTGCAATGATCTGTTGGTCTCTGTGGAACAGAAAGAATAAGTGCCGAAACAATGAACCAGCTGTACCACTGGAAAAAGTCGTGGGACTGGCGAGACAACACCTCCAGGAATTCTAGCAGCAACACAGCGGACGTAATCAACGAAGAGTCTCACGAAATACAATTTGGAAACCCCCTAAGCATGGCTATGTCAAAACCAAATTTGATGGGGCAGTTTTTGAAGATCTGAATGCAGCAGGTATTGGCATAGTGGTTCACAACTCTCAGGGAGAAGTTCTAGCAGCTTTGGCCAAGATTATTCCTTTACCCTCCTCAGTAGCTGTCCTCGAGACCCTTGCATCACAAAGAGCAGTTTGCTTCGCCTAAGAGTTACCGCTATGCAGTTTAATCTTCGAAGGTGACTCAGAAGTATCCATCTCAGCTATAAAGAACAAGTGTTTTTCGCACCCTTCGTGCGGCCATATTATTAGAGACATTTTGTCTTTAGCTAGTTCTTTTCAGAACTTTTCTCTCTCATGCACTCAAGCAAGACAATGCTTTGGCTCATGCTTTAACCAAGAGAGCGAGAATATCTTTTCCAGTTGTAATTTGGACAGAGTCTATTTCTCCGGATGTTTTCAAGTTTTATGTTTCTGACTGTTTAACAATAAAATGATCTACCACTTGGGCCCGTTTCTCCCAAAAAAAAAAAAAAAAAAAAAAAAGAAGAAAAGAAGCAATTATCTTATGCCAATGCTTTAAGATAAATTTCATAAATCATGTAGAATCCAGACAAAAATCCACAAAAGGAGTCAAAATCTAATGAAAATTTGAATAAAGAAAGAGTACTTTTTGTGAAAACATGGAAGTATTGAACAAAAATTGAGCATGAAAATTCAAAACTAAGCTTTATATATTTTATATTTTACTTTTTTTTTGGGGGGGGGGGGGGGGGGGTAATTGCCCCCCTTGGACCAAGCATAGTTCCATCCCTAATGACAATGAATGGAAGTGGGTTTGGAGAAATCGGGTTTCAAGGTGGGTGGGTGGGTCAAAGTGGTCAATTGGGTCCTGTGGTGGGTGGGTGGTTCAATGGTAGGTGCAAGGCTAGTAGGGTTCTGTTCTCTATGCTCAAAGTGGTGGGTGTGAAGCTCGAGTGTAAAATTCTGGGACTGAAAATGAATTCATAAATTGTTTACGCCGAAAGGACCATTATTTTACTGTCAAATGGAAACCATTTTATTGTGTCACCTAAGCCGTTGAGTTGTCCATTTTTTGCAAGTTAAATAGTTTTGTATTATAAATTTATAATTGAGTGGCAAATAGGTGATTCATGGGACACGTTAGCATTTCCATGGGTTTGATGATGGTGAGGGTCACAATAAAATGTGCTAAAAAAAGTAGGAATTGAATTGGCATAATCAATTTTCTAAGTAACAAAACGAAATTAACCCTAATTATAACCATTTTATTTTTATATTTTTAGGAATACTACTTGTGGGTCCCTTTTTTAGACAGTTGTTAGGTTCAATGCTAATGTGAGGCCTTAAGTCACTAAGAAGGGGTTGGAGTAGAGGTTGGGTGAATTGGGTCCAGTTCTCCGCGGCCTATTGAGGTCATTATATGAATCGGTTTGTGTACAAGTCACAGAGTTCCACAAGGCAAAAATGTAACTTTCTCCTAAGCAATCAAATATCATTGTAAGTGTTTTAATGTTGTAAAATGACCTTTTACTCTTACAGAATGAGTAAAAGAATTATTCATAATGTTCACAATGAGAAGGAGATTAAAATAGAATATTTAAGGCTTAACTTTTATTGTCTGAACATTTAAAAGAATTCCTTCACTCCGTTCCTCCATGATGATTCCTTGGGAAAAAGATGTTGCAATGGTGCTCAGGACATGGGGTCGTGGTTCCTAGAACCATGGGGCCTTTAATCTGGGAACCAGAAATGTTGGTTCCCTAACCCACAAGATCTTTCTCCATGCTTACTATACAAAATATTTTTGTCCTTTCCCTTGACCTCTGTAGGTCTTGCATAAGAACAACTATACAATACAAATATCCTCAAATAGTTGTTAGTTTCTCAGGTTAGGATATACATTCCAAAGCATATATATATATATATGTGTGTGTGTGTGTGTGTGTGTGTGTGTGTGTGTGTGTGTGTGTGTGTGTGTGTGTGTGTGTGTGTAAATGAATTTCATATTAATGAGTCAGCCACGAGGTCCTTGGCCCCAATTCTCACAGACTTAGTGCTTTTACACAAGACTTGTGGGATTTGGAACTCAAGTTGAAGTAGCTTTACTTGGACATTTCCTTCCAAGGCAGTCAAGTGAGGAGGATTTTGTGGAAGAGAGTGATATTTGATGTGTGCATGTTTTTGTATGTTTCTTTGGAGGCTAAGTGATATTTTACAGGATCTCAAGGACATTGGATGAAGTCTTCCTCTTTGGCTCTCTTGCTTTGTTCCTTTTTTCTCGTTTCTCCCCTATTGAACCCTTAGAATTCTTAGAACTTCCCTCTAAACCCTTAGAACTCACCTCCTTATGTTATGCTTTGGTGTTCCTTTTATAATGGACAAGGTCTGGTTCCCCTAGGCGAAGATGTCCTTGGTCTGCTGGGTAAACCATATCCTTTAATAGGAATTTGAAAGAGTTCAATGAGCAAAGGTTTAGCTTAGTTTGGCAATTATAACTCAAAAAGAGTATTCAGCTTAAACTACAAATGGAAGATGTCTTTTTGCAAAGTCAAAGGAGTAGGTCGGACATTCAATGTAATTGGTGACAGCTTTGATTGAAAATGATAGTTGAAAGGAAATTGAGAGGAAATTCATGCACATGGAGGAACTAAGTAAACCATTGGTTCATGCATTCCAAGATAATACATTAACTAAGTAAACCATTGGTTCATGCATTCCAAGATAATACATTCAAGTTTCTCATTTCACCAGAAATCACTTCCCTACCGACCAAACCACTTCTCCCTTACTACCAATTTGAGATCCCATGAACTTGGATCATGGGTTACAAAGATGATACCTAGTTTGCTGGATATTTAATGACTTTTACTAGGAATCTAAACATACACCTTGGCTTTCCCATGTGTCAACCAATGTCCTCTTCTGAAGGCTTTAAAAGGACACATCAAGGTCCTGGGGCCTTAATGTTGACTTTTCTTGGTTTGGCCTTTTTCCAGAGATGGCATAGATTCCTCCTTGCAATGGGTGAGCTTGGAAAGCCTCTTACCATCCTCCCTTTTGCTGCTTGTCCTCTGTCCTAACCAAGGCCCCTCGATTCCTTTGTCGGGTTTTGAACCTGAGGACACCACTTGTCCCTTTTACTTCTCTTTGCCTCTTGATTTTGATAGGACATCTAACAAATCTTTCATTCTTTTCCTTCTTTCAAGGATACATGTGAGTGACTTGTTCCCAGACCATCTTTTGGGTCGCCCATGTCCTTCTTAAGATCTTCTAGGATGTCTGCATCCTTATCAGGATTTTCAGGCTTTCTCTCAAAGGATGTGCTTCCTAGAAGATAGAGGACCTATTTCCTAGCCTAAGTCTGGGTCCTCTTCTTATTTATTTATTCTTTCTTTTTCTTTTTCTTTTTTTCTTTTTTTTTTTTGGGCCTTTGGGCCTTCATGGTCCTTCACAAGTTGGATCTTCTTTTGTTAAGGCCCATAGCCTTTCCTTGCTTTTCATAGAATGGGCTTCTTTGTCACATTTTGGTTCTCAACACTACTCTAATTATAACAACCAAAAATTTCAAGGAATTTAAAAGTATGCTATTTATTTCAAATTATGTTATTAATAAATAAATTTATTTTTAGTTTGGATAAAAACTCTATCTTATACATTATTTACTATAAAACTTATATTAATTTTTGCTCAATGCTATTATAAGTACACTTTCTTTAAAATTAGATATAGTATGGATTAATTACTATTTAACCACATGTTAGACCCATTTTAATATTATCTACCCATAGTTGAAAGTTGTCACTTTACTCACATGAGGTAATCTCTGTTAACCCTCGTAACTCACCTTCCCCCTCTCTTTTAGAAAAACACTTTTAAGACTTAAAACATAAAAGAAAACGGATCAGATAGCCTCTTAAGAAAAACTTTCTCTCACCATTATGAACTCCAAGATCCATCACCCGAAAAATAACCAAAAAAAATTGAAAGCCATTTGATACATACCCACATAATTTTTTTACCAATTAAAAAAAAAAAAAAAGGGGAAACACATAGCATCCTACCCCTCCACAAATACACAACATATTAGAGAACTAGATCAGATTAAAAATAAAACGAAAGAAGAAGAAGAAGAATAACGGTGAATAATACTATATCTTGAGCTAAATATAGAAATAGAAAACTCACATAACTCCTGAAACAAAAAATAATAATAATAATAATAATAAGTTAAAAATAGTGATTTAACAAAACAAATTGTTGCAATGTGGAACTGATTTAATGAACACTGAACAAAAATGGAAATAGATTTGGTATTCATATCCCAAAAAATAAAAATAAAAAATTTGAATGTGTTTTTTCAGTTCTGCCACACAAAAAAAAAAAAAAAAAAAAAGAGTGTACTGTTGTGGAACAATGGATTGAGATCTTGGAATGAAAATGCGAAAAAGCAATGCACAGTATTAGATATCGGAGATCTCTCTCTATGTTTGTTTTGTTTTTGGTGTTTAAAGAAGGAAGCTATTTGTTTCTTTTGCTCTTTACTTTCCCTCCTTTTTTTGTCATTGAACTATGTGTGGGGGTCAAATTGAATACGAGGCAAAGTTTCTCATGAGTGCCTTTTGATCCATTTTATTTTATGTTTTAAAAGTGTTTTTCTAATGAAGAGGGGAGAGGTGGGTTACAGAGAGCTAACAAAGGCTACCTCATATGGGTAAAGTGATAACTTCTGTTAAGGGTCATTTTTGTAAAGTCAGCTTAACCCAGCAAAGCAGGCAATAAGAGTGGCAGGCACAGAATAGAACTATTAGGCCCAAGTGGCAGGAATGACAGAACACAGGCTCATAACATGAGTAAATGGGTCTTGAGGAAGCAAATGGGCCCAAAGGGCCCGGAAAGAGAGAAATGACACCCATGGGCAATGTATGGTATGAAAAAGTGAGAATAGGCCGCGGTAGGCCCAAGGCAATGTAAACAAAGAAAGTAGGGGTTGATGGCAAGCCCATGAACCCCAAGGATGAGAATGAGGAGATTGGGCCGGGGAAGCCCAATCAAATTAGTAAAAGCCCATGGGAACACAAAGTTAGTAAATGGGCCGAGGAAGCCCGAGGAAAGTAAAAGGGCCGCAGGCCCAAAGGAAAAAAGAAAGGGACAATGGAGCCCATAAAGTAAGAACACCAGCAGACTTTCTTAAGTCACTGGAGGAAGAAGTGAAACGGCAGGTTTGAAAGGGGCCTAGCAGGAACATGTTGCCATGGCAGGAAAAGCCAAGTAATGAAACAAGACATAAGCATAAACCGAGAGATGGGCCAAGGGAGATGTATTAAGAAAAGCCCAATCCCAAAGGGAAGCAGTGAAAGTACAAAACGGCCCATATGAAAGAATGAAGAAGTATGGCAGACAAATGCAAACAAAGCTCCATAAGCCGCAGGCAGACTTTGAACGTGCGTAGCAGGGAATCACGCGCAAGGCCCAGGTGCCACCAGCCTGTACCCAGCCAATATGGGTTGTGGTGGGGCCATGGGTCAGTGGTAAGAGGTAAAGGGGGGTGTGGTTTGGTGGTGGGGAGGGGGGAAAAGATTTATTTTGCGTTCCCTGTCCAAACCCTTTTGGAGGTACGTCCTGCTGGGATGACAGACCGCCCAAAAGAGGTAAGATTGGAGAGGGAACGTTGGGTGCATGCCATAGGAAGAGAGAGAGCATTTAAAGCCACGGCAGAGAGCAGTGCCACGGCGGACAGAAACAAAACAAACTTGTCTTTGTCTGGCGAGGGCGAGCAATGCGCAGACGGTGGTCGGCAAGCATGCCCAGACCAGACAAAGGTCGTTAGGGGGTAAAATGGTAAAAACGCGATCACGGCTGGAGAGGATGAAGAAGAAAACATGACTTTGCCTGCGGCGGCCATTACCACTCTACAGCAGAGTTCTAAGTTCTGAAATTTATTTGACCAGCTGGGACTCTCAGCAAGGGAGAGGAAGGTAGCCACAGAGGCCTTGGTGAGCATTGCCTCTGGTGCAGGGGTAGAATGTCTATCGGCAGAAATATCAGATGAAAGGGCTCTCTTACAGGAGTCAACTGAAATCACTTTTAGTGAGGAAGATATGGAAGTGGGGCACCCGGACCACAGGAGACCCTTGTACTTGGCGGCATCCATAAATCAAATCCCTATAAAGAGAGCTTTAGTAGACACAGGTGCTTCTGTGAACCTCATTCCATTAAGCACTCTGCAGGCAACAGGAATTTCAGAAAGGAAGATTCAGGGATGCCCAATGGAAGTAACAGGGTTCGGTGGAAGGGGTGAGTACACAGCGGGCCACATTCAGCTGTGGTTGAAGGTGGGCCCCATAGCCTCTTTAGCACGGTTCCACGTGGTAAAAACTGAAGTATCCTACCACGTGCTTCTGGGGAGGCCATGGTTGCATAAACACCGGCTGGTCCCATCCACCTATCACCAATGTGTGAAAGGAAGATTGAACGGCAGGATGGTACGCATAGCCGCGAATCCTTCACCATTCGAACGAGCGGAGGCTCACTTAGTAGAGACTATGTTCTATGATCAATAGGCTCCCTCTGGGGAGAGTTCAGTGTCAAGGCCGCTAGGTACTTTCGTGCCTAGATGGGAAGATGTCCAGAATGACCTAGAACCTGATCTAAGGGAGTTATTGGCGAGAAAGAAAAGAAGGAAAGAAGCGCCCGCCGCAGGATTTGAAGACGCGCCCCAATGCATTAGAGTTCGAGGCTCTGATGGCAGAATCATTCACAAATTATGAAGGCACGTGGGGCCCACGGTTGAAACCCAGACGGGCCCCACCCAGAAAGAACAGCACGAGGGCTTGATGTGCTGTAGAGTCCAAGAAAGCCCAGAGGAGGGAAGTAACAAAGAGGAATACGAAAGAGTTGTAGCCGAAAAGAAGGTGCAGGTCATGGCAGAAGAGGAAATGGAAGAAGTTGACCTGGGATCTGTTTCACAAGGGCCGAGACCCATCTCAATTAGTGCGAGCTTGACAGAAGATGAGAAAAAAGAATTGGTACTGTTACTAAAAGAATTCAAAGACGTGTTTGCATGGGACTACAGTGAAATGCCAGGGCTAGACCCTGGGTTAGTAGCACATACGTTAAATGTGGACCCGCAGGCCAGGCCAATAGCTCAGCCTGCCAGAGTATTTCACACGGAAATCGAAGGACAGATAGTCAAAGAAGTACAGAAACTGCTAGCCGCAGGATTCGTTAAGCCTATTCAACATCCTCGCTGGTTATCCAACATAGTACCAGTAAAAAAGAAGAATGGCCAGATCAGGTGTTGCGTAGATTTCAGGGATCTCAACAAAGCATGCCCGAAAGATGAATTTCCATTGCCCAATATGGACTTATTGATAGATTCTGCGGCAGGAAGCGCTATGTTCTCATTCATGGATGGCTTCAGCGGATACAACCAGATCAGAATGGCATCAAAAGATGCGGAGAAAACCGCTTTCAGAACGCCCATGGGAAACTTCCACTACACCGTAATGCCCTTCGGGTTGAAAAATGCAGGTGCAACTTATCAACGGGCAATGACGGCTATATTCCACTATATGATGCATCAGGAGTTAGAAGACTATGTGGATGACATAATAGTTAAGTCAAGGAAGAGGGAAGAACATTTCCATGTGTTAAAAAAGGTATTCGAAAGGTACAGAGCATTTAAGTTGAGAATGAATCCCCTCAAGTGTGCGTTTGGTGTATCCTCAGGGAAATTTTTGGGCTTCCTAGTACACAGCAGAGGGATAGATGTTGACCCAGCAAAGGCTACAGCCATTGCAACTATGAGACCTCCAACCACAGTGAAGGAACTAAAAAGTTTCTTGGGGAAAATCTCGTACATCCGGAGATTCATCCCTGGGCTGGCATCAATCACCTCGGCCTTCACCAAGTTACTGAGGAAAGGGCTAAATTTTGTATGGGGAGAAGCGCAGCAGGCGGCCTTCAAGAGGCTGCAGTAGATCATGATGAACCTCCCTACCGTACAAGCCCCAATACACAAAAAGCCATTACTGCTTTATATGGCTACCAATTCATATGCCATCGGTGCCTTAATTGCCCAAGAGGATGGAGGTGGCATCGAGCAACCAGTATATTACATCAGCTGCGCCCTGAAAGACGCAGAAACTCGTTATCCGAGGGCAGAAAGGGCATGTTTGGCTATTGTTTATGCCTCACAAAGATTACGCCATTACTTCTTAGCCTATGAAGTATGGCTGATGACTAAGTCCCACGCCATCAAAGCTTTATTACAGCAGCCAATCCTCTCTGGTAGGATATCACAATGGTTATTACAACTGTCGCAGTATGACTTGAGAATAGGGGCGCCCAAAGCAGTGAAGAGCCAGGCTATAGCAGATTTGTTGGCACAGTTTCCAGGGGAGGAAGAATTTCCGCTGGACGACGAAGTTCTAGGGGAAGTAGCCATGGCAGAGGAACTCAGGGAACAGTGGGTAATGAAGTTTGACGGATCTTCTACCGCCCAGTCTGGAGGGGTTGGGGTGGTTTTGTATCATGAAGAGGATAAAGCAGTAGCACTATCGTTCAAACTAGAGTTCCCCTGTTCAAACAATACGGCAGAATATGAAGCTTACTTAACTAGGCTGGCCACAGCTCTTGAGATGGGAGTTAAGCATCTGAAAGTATTAGGTGACTCCAACCTGGTAGTCTGCCAGACCAAAGGGAGTTTCTCCCTAAAAGAACCCAATCTTGCCCCGTACAGAGCAATGGCCCAGAAAATGGAAGAAAAGTTCTTAACTTTCGAAATAGAACATACCCCGAGAAACGAGAATCGATTTGCTGATGCATTGGCCGCACTGGGTTCGCAAGTGATGTTTGAAGGGGAAAGCACCAGAGTGGAGATCAGCAAGAGGGAAGAATTCATAATTGAAGTGTTAAAAGAAAGGTTTCAGGAGGAACACTGCGAAGGAGATTGGCGGATACCCATGAAGGAAGTTTTGATGGGAGGAGAAGAAGCCATGGAACTAAAAGTACTCAAGGACTACGCCCTGATGAAGGGAGAACTATACTGCAGGATGCCAGGCGGAATTTTGTCCAGATGTGTGGGGCAAAAGGAGTCCCAGAGAAAGTTGAAAGAAGTGCATGAAAAGACTTGCGGATCCTGCGGAGAAGTCAGCCTTTACCGCAGACTTCAAAGGGCGGGCTTTTATTGGCCAACCATGGGTAAAGACGCAGACCAAGTCCAAACCCAATGTGGAAACTGCCAACTCGCGGCAGACAGAGAAGAAAGTTACGCTGTGTTCGTCAGCGAGGACTGGAGAGACCCATTTATATAGTACTTGACCGAAGGCATCTTGCCGCAGAAGCACAGCGAAAAATACAAGCTCAAGAGGCTAGCAACGCGCTATTTTTTGCACAATATGATCCTTTTCAAAAAGGGGTATGAGGGAGACCCCTTAAGGTGTTTGGGCCCTGAGGAGGCAAGAGAAATGATAAAAGAAGTACACTCAGGGGAATGTGGGGAACACCAGGGAAAGAAGAAGCTTTACAGGTGCCTGCTGCAAATGGGCTATTACTGGCCTACCATGAAAAGGGACACGGCAGAATTTGTGAAAAGGTGCCACAGTTGCCAAGTACAAGCCAATTTGATTCACACTCATCCACAGAACTTGCATAGCATGGTCACACCATGGCCGTTCCACACTTGGGGGCTTGATTTAGTTGGACTGGTGAATCCGCCGTCTCGAGGATAAATATGGATACTAGTAGCTACGGAATACTTCACCAAGTGGGCAGAGACAGTATCCACAAAGTTGTGCTCGATGTCGTTCAGCACGCTGCCTAACATCCTCAAGAAATGCTCTCTGACTGATCGGCCAAGTCTGAATCCCTGCATGAAGTCCCCACGACTATCATAGATCATCACCAAATGAGGAGCGCAGTCCGTAGGGACTCTGAAGCCATGAAAATCTATGTAAGGGGGTCCGGAGCCCCAGAAAGAAGCAGGATCAAGGTCGTTGACTTCAGACTGATCAAAGCGCACAAAGAAGGCCGCAGCCTCGCTCGCAGGATCTGGAAAGGTGGCAGAGCTACTGCCCACCTCAAATTGAGGGAGCACTGTAGGAAGTAGACCTGCCAGAAAATGCAAAGGTTGAAATAAAGAACCTTGGTAAGAATAAAAGGAAGAGAAGCCCACGGAGAAGAAATGAAGGAATGAGATATGAAACTTACCAGAGCTAGCAGTAATAGGGGCTGTGGGAAAAGCAAAAGCAGGAACGGAAGGAACCGCAAAAACAGAAGTTATAAATATGGCAGGAATAGGTGTTGTGGGCATAGCAGGAGAAGCTGCCGCAGACACCCCCACCCCCGCTGAAATGCCTAACTCTCCAAAAGTCTCTACAAGTAGAAAAAATAGACATGCAAATGAAAAAGGAAATGAGTAAAGCTTAACAAAGGAAGAAGAAAAAAATTAAGGAAGAAAGTGCATACCCATTGTCTCGGGTGGAACAATATCCTCTTTCTCAGACTCAGAAATTCTCCTCCCCAGGCCTGGCTCATCCTCAGGATCCTCAAAGATCTCCTCAGACTCCTCTGAGGACAATTCAGCACGAGACCCACGTGTGGCAGAAACAGGGATAGAAGAAGGGGTGACTACCAAAGAGGAAACACCCTGCACTGCCTGAGAAAGAGCGGCAAAGGGGTCACCAGTGGAGATGACGAAGGGAGTAGCAGGAGTGACTTCAGTCTCAGTAACAGCAAGAGGGGTGGTTCCCCTTTGAACAGGAGGTGTCATGGCAGGAGTGGGAATGGCCTCACTAACCTCCCCAATATGAGTACCCTCATCCATGGGTACCGGTCCAGTAGGGGAGGTAGTGGCCGTAGGAGGAGCAGGTGCTGCAAACTCGTCCCCATCAAAAGAGCCTACCGTAGGAGTGCCCATGGGGGCAGAAAGCTCCTCGGCCGTAGGGCGGTATATGGAAAGAGGCTCAGGCTCATCCTGGAAGAGTAGAGAGAAGAAGTATGAGGGCCGAGTTAATGCTTTGAGCGAATGAAGTAACCAAAAACAAAATGTAGCAGATCGGGCAAAGTGCAGGAGCAAGAAGAAACATACCTCTGATTCGGGTTCCTCAAGTATAATGGGACGGGCGGCTGACGTATCCTCCTTTTGCTTAGACTGCAAAAGCAAAAGAGATAAGAAAGTGAGTCAAAGAAAAAGACAGCCAAGGTTCAGAAGAAGTCAGAGAAAAGGGAAAAGAAATATATATATATATATATATATATATATATATATATATATATATATATATATATATATATATATATATCTATACGTGTACTTGGAAGACAAAACAAGAAAAAGTCTTAGAAACTTACTCTTCACTGAGCGGCAGACACAGGATGGGGAGTTGTCTTCCTTTTACTGCCTCGTGTTCTGCTGGCAGGAGTAGCACTTGCAGGAGGCTGAGGAACGGCAGACTTGGGCTTGCTAGCAGACTTAGGCTTGGTAGGAGCTTTCTTGGCTGATGCAGGGATGTTCACCACTTTAACTCTCTTTTCCCAACCTGGGGGGTAATCACCTGTGTGCCAAAACCACCCCTTCTTCTCCTCATTCCACTCGAAGATGGCAGACCGGTTTTGTTTCCTGGCATAGGCCAGCACGGACTTAGAAGGAAGGAGCAACCGCGGATTAGGAGAGATAACCATACCAAGTCCTTCAGGAGGTATAAGGGAGAAACCACGACTGCCAGCCAACTCTGCACCAAACGAGTTCATGACGAGCTGCCAATAGAGATGCATAGCAGCGGTGTAAAGGCCCTCCCTCGAAGAGCCAGCAACTGTGACCGCACTGAAGCGCTCTCTCCAAAAGTCAAAAGCAGTATGCCGCAGAAAGGGTCTAGCCGAAGTAGGAGACTCTGCGAGGAAGGAGAGGTCATCAGGGATATCCTGATCCAAGCCAAACTGTCTCCTCACTCGGTTGGCAGGATAATGAACAAATCTAATGCCCTCATCTGCCAGGTAGGGCAGCCATCCAGGATTAGTGGCAGCCAAATATGTGATGCCCACCTCATCAAAGCCAGCCAGTGGGGTAGTAGTACCAACAGTATCAACAAACGAACCCATCACCGAATTAGCACAAGTATAACCAGGACGCAACTGTCTATAAGCTCTCCACGAAAAACCAACACCCTCATCAAAGGACTCAACAATGGAATAATCAATGGGCTTCAGACCGGACCAATGAAAAGCTAAGGGAAAATCAAGCTCAAACCTGCCACAAAAATCAGTAATAGCCCGCGGACAAGAATGGTACTTCTCCTTAGCAAATCTAACGGGCCTGCACTTTGCCAAATATGGAGCGCAACGCTCAAACAATAGCTGCTGCAAAATAGTGCTATGTACAGAAGAAGCAACTATATGGCAGGAACCAGCCTGACTCTCATCACTCTGCAGGATGTCCAGTTGCACATATAAATGCCCTAAAAACATGGGAGCTAACGGCAGACTCACCCCAGCAGATATCTTAATGGCCAAATGAAAATACAGAGGCTTTATGGCATAATGGGGAGGGGACCCGAAGACAAACTTACAAAGCCAAAAAGCAATAAAAGCAGCACGACGAGCAACAGCAGAAAACTTGGAGGAGGAACTAACCCAATAAGACAGCTTGGCATTTCCGGCCATCCTTTTCTTCAACTCCGCTTCAATATCTTCTTCTTCGGGGGAAAGCTCAATAGCGGCAGGATCAGCGTCCCCAAGAATAGGCAAAAGAAGCTGATTAGCCACATCCTCGAGAGTAACCGTAAGTTCGCCGCAAGAGAAGAAGAATGTGTGAGTGGTGGAGCACCATCGGCGAACTAAATGGCGAAGATTGTAGAGGTCTCGAAAGTTGGAAAGGCTTCGGGAAAGGACGACGGCCTTCAGAACACCGGCCCTCTGAAGCAAACCCATGAAATGGGTATCCGATAACTCACTGTCAACCCATTCTTTCCAACCCAAGGAGGTGCCTGACCCAAACTCGAAGTGAATGGGTACGGGGAGGGCGATACCTTGACGAATGACCAAATCGGAGATGGAGGAAGACACCGGAGCCCAAGAAACATCAGGCTTTCGCCGGCAAAGAGCAAGCCACACACGGTTCACCGGCGGCGGCACATACTCTCTAGGAGCCTTAGGAAAATGAGGACTAAGGCTGTACCAAGGATCAATCAGTGGGGCGCACTCGCTGTCTGGGTCGCGCCTCGCTTCCTCCTCCTCGGAATGGTCCGAATCGGAGCGCGCCTCTTCCTCTTCCACTTCGTGTTCCATCGGAGGGTCCACGGCGACACTTTTCCCTTTACGGCGGGAAGAAGCCGGAGTTTTCACTGGCGCCATGGTGTGAGGATTTGAACGGAGCAAGAAAGGGAGGGGTGTTCGAGAAGAAGATAATGGTGAGGAAAGGAAGAAATTTTGAAATAAAAGGAGTTTGTGCCTGCGTTGGGAAAGGGTTCTTCTCTTAAATACCTGAGTTATTAAGGCCGGCGTGAAGGGAGGCGACTGGTCAGCCATTGAGAAAGGGATGAAATTAATGAGGCGGTAATTGTGTTTTAAAGCAACTGCCATTTTGGGAAATCCGAAGAGTCACCACTGTTCACGGCAAGAAAATAAAAATATCTGTACGTGCAGGAAGGAGTATGTGGTTTCAAAAAAACCGCGAAAGGAAAGAAAAAGTGAAATAGACAAAAAGGTCCTTCATTCACATATGAACCGCAAGAACGCTCCATATGTTCAGGGGGCTAAATGTTAAGGGTCATTTTCGTAAAGTCAGCTTAACCCAGCAAAGCAGGCAATAAGAGTGGCAGGCACAGAATAGAACTATTAGGCCCAAGTGGCAGGAATGACAGAACACAGGCTCATAACATGAGTAAATGGGTCTTGAGGAAGCAAATGGGCCCAAAGAGCCCGGAAAGAGAGAAATGACACCCATGGGCAATGTATGGTATGAAAAAGTGAGAATAGGCCGCGGCAGGCCCAAGGCAATGTAAACAAAGAAAGTAGGGGTTGATGGCAAGCCCATGAACCCCAAAGATGAGAATGAGGAGATTGGGCCGGGGAAGCCCAATCAAATTAGTAAAAGCCCATGGGAACACAAAGTCAGTAAATGGGCCGAGGAAGCCCGAGGAAAGTAAAAGGGCCGCAGGCCCAAAGGAAAAAAGAAAGGGACAATGGAGCCCATAAAGTAAGAACACCAGCAGACTTTCTTAAGTCACTAGAGGAAGAAGTGAAACGGCAGGTTTGAAAGGGGCCTAGCAGGAACATGTTGCCATGGCAGGAAAAGCCAAGTAATGAAACAAGACATAAGCATAAACCGAGAGATGGGCCGAGGGAGATGTATTAAGAAAAGCCCAATCCCAAAGGGAAGCAGTGAAAGTACAAAACGGCCCACGTGAAAGAATGAAGAAGTATGGCAGACAAATACAAACAAAGCTCCATAAGCCGCAGGCAGACTTTGAACGTGCGTAGCAGGGAATCACGCGCAAGGCCCAGGTGCCACCAGCCTGTACCCAGCCAATATGGGTCGTGGTGGGGCCATGGGTCAGTGGTAAGAGGTAAGGGGGGTGTGGTTTGGTGGTGGGGAGGGGGGAAAAGATTTATTTTGCGTTCCCTGTCCAAACCCTTTTGGAGGTACGTCCTGCTGGGATGACAGACCGCCTAAAAGAGGTAAGATTGGAGAGGGAACGTTGGGTGCATGCCATAGGAAGAGAGAGAGAGCATTTAAAGCCACGGCAGAGAGCAGTGCCACGGCGGACAGAAACAAAACAAACCTGTCTTTGTCTGGCGAGGGCGAGCAATGCACAGACGGTGGTCGGCAAGCATGCCCAGACCAGACAAAGGTCGTTAGGGGGTAAAATGGTAAAAACGCGATCACGGCAGGCCCTATAAAAGGAGCCTCGCTGTGCCCTGTAAAAGGGACCGAAAAACAGAGGAAGAAATACATAGAAAGAAAATTTGATAAGAAAGAAAAGAAAAGAAAGGAAAGATAAGAAAACAAAGAGTGAGGATTACGGGCATGCACCAATAGATCTTTTCCTTTCTCTCCCCCTCAAAATCCCACTCTCTAAGGAACAACTAAGCAATAAGAACGTTCTTCAGGCATTTATTATTTAGGTCCGATTCCCTCAAAGTCATTAATCCCCACGGCAGGATATTCTCCTGGGAGGTTAGTTTCATTGAGAGGAAGCGTTCTTCCTCTTTGGTTTTGCCATTACGATCTCAGTTTTGGTTTCAACGTTTATTTTGATTAACTCATCATTCAATCAATTGTTCTCTCTTATAAAAGCCGTTATTATTACTATCATTATCACTACTGTGTCATTCGGTCCTTGTTGTTAACAGAAAACTATCGTACTCTGTTTCTTTTATTATCATTATATCTGCCTGCCGTAATTTCATTATAATAGCCCTGCTTGCCGTAAGGGTATTTCTGACGGACTAGGCCAAGTTTGTGCGCAAGCCGGCCCAAAGTGAGTTGCATTTGGGCCGGTCTCAACTTCCCTACTCAGAACATATTAGGGCCCATCACTTGCAAGGGGCAGCCCAGCCCAAACACAAAAAAGGCCCCTACAACTTCCAAACCACATGTGCCTATTAAAATGGGCCTAACAAGTGAGTAAATTGAAATTAACCCACATTGTTTTTAATAAACTTACGCATTTGTATCAATGATGTACATGTATTGGTATATATATTAGTAAGAAAGAGATAATGCAATTATTACAGACTCCTGTGGTAAGGATAGATCGGGCTAAGCCTAAAAAAAGAAAAAAAAAAAAAAAAAAAAAAAAAAGGGGCAATTACACTAGTCTACCTTAAACCATTACTCGAATTACACTTTACTCCCTGAACTACTAAACCGCGCACGATAACCCCCTACTCCAATTCCAATTATAATTTATACATTGCACTTAACCTCCTACTATCTATTTTTCTATTAATTCTAACATAATTTAGAATTAAAAGACCAATTTACTTATTAATATTATTAAGTCTGTTTTTGTAGAAATTGATAAATTGACATTTCAATGTTTTGTCAAGCTTAACACCAAAACAATAATAGGGGGCACTAAAACATAATTTCAATTTTGAAGGTTCAAACTTGCATCTCGATGTTCAAGGGTTAAGTGTAATTGAAATCGAAGTGATAATTTAAGATGAAAAGTGTAATTTGCCAAAAATAAATGAAATGAAATGATTTAAAAACTTTTATTTTTTTTAAATGCCTTAAAAAAACACACACACACCCTAAAGTACAATTAGCTCATGGCATATTATCTATAACATCATCAATTAATTGTCCCAATGAAAAGTGAGAAGACCCACCATCCATCAAGGCCATCCTACTTCTTTCAGTCATCACCTTCACCCTTTTCCTAATCAAGTTGTCACTCTCCATTAGTTGCCTTATTCCGTTCTCAACATCCTTTGAGGCCACATTTATTTGATTATCAATCATAAAATCTCTCCTAGAATCCAATATGATCTCCACAGCTAAATTCAACTCCTTCACCATCTCGAAGGCATTCAACTGTTGTTCAACGTAAAGTGGCCAAGCAGCAATTGGCACACCAAACCAAAGGCTCTCCAATATAGAATTCCACCCACAATGCGACACAAACCCTCCAATTGCAGGATGTGATAAGATTACCACTTGTGGTGCCCAACCAATGACCTTTCCAATCCCAGCCGTCTGATCTAAAAATCCTTCTGGCAAGACTTCCTCCAAATTCTCATAATTAGTGGGAAGTGCAATCTTACCTTTTGGAGGGGGTCGACGTAGGGACCATAAAAATCGAAACCCACCTCGATCAAGAGCTTGTGTTATCTCCCTCACTTGATTGTCATCCAAACTCCCCATGCTCCCAAAACACAAGAACACCACAGATAATGGAGGTTGATTATCAAGCCACTTCATGATATCATCAATTCTTTGATCGTCTGATCCATTGGACCCCACATGACTATCGTCGCTCTTCAAGTTTAAGATAGGTCCCACTGGGTACACTGGAGGAGTATATTTAGCATTAGAAATGGACAGAATCGCATAAGGTTCAAGCTCCATAAATGTGTTCACAATGATGCCTTTAGTTTCTTTCCGCCTTCTAGCACAATCAAGGATCAGAGATGCCCCTTCCTTGCTTAGCATTTTGGCCCTAGCCGGGACTGGGTTAACAAAACTCGGCACGACCAACTTATCATCTGAGTCTTTGAATAACTCGGATGTATCCTGGTTGTGCTCATCACGAAGGGTTTGGAGATGGAGCACGAGACTGAGAAAACCTGCACTCGCAGTGAAAAACACGTAAGTTGGAACCTCAAATTCATTGGCGACGTCTACCATCGTTGCACAGAACAAATCGATCATAAATCCGGCGAGTTGAGGCGAGTTAGAACCTGACCTCGATTGTTTGAGATTGGTAACAGCTTCTTTGACGTGTGGTGTTTGACTTTCAATGTATAATGAAAGAAAAATCATGGGATTGGTTTCTTGGTTTAGAACATACTCTGGGAGATCAATAAACTGTATATGTTCTGTATATGAGGAAGCATTGAGATTGAGAGATTCAGTGTAGGCAGCAACCTTGGGGTCAAATGATTGTTTCATGATGAGGACTGTGATGTAGAGCCTGTGATCCCGATCAACGAGGAGCCTTGCAATCTCTACCATTGATACAAGGTGACCAATACCCAGTGAAGGAATGAAAACTAGCTTTGCTTTCTTCATTGTAAACACTGGAGATTAATGGAAAGAGAGAAATGTTGTAAAATGTTCACTCTTTTCCCTTCGTTTTCTGTAGAGCTACAAAACGTGGTTATGAATAGTGGCTAAACTGCCAAAGAATCTTTTGATTCACTTTTCCTGTCTGGCATTAGTGGCCAGGTGTTTGATCCAATCATTACCATCATCTGCCGACTGCCATGACCCACTAACCTCAAAAAAACAAACTGAGTAATGACCCACTAGTAGCTAAAGCCTCGTGCAACACAAGTAAATTATCTCTGTACCCAAATGCCACCTACCCAATAAACCTCTTTCCCCAAATTCTCCTTTTAATTTTTTTTGTTTTTCACACTAGGAAGAATGATCAAGAAGACCTAGATAGCTTTAACAGCTGAGGCCAAAAAGTGTTGGTGTGAAGAGATCCAATTAACATTGAAATCAAGCTTTTTATTTTTTATGTTTTTCACAACAGGAATAATGATCAAGAAGACCTGGACAGCTTTCAGCAAAAAAAAAAGAAGACCTGGACAGCTTTAACAGCTAAGACCAAAAAGTGCTAGGGTAAGTTTGGCATCGACTTTAAACTTTAGCTTTTATATACAATTTTTTAAAACTTCATTTTTTTTCTTGCATTTTCTTACATTTTCAAATTTTTTCATTGTACAAGCACTTTAGCATACTTGCAAAATACTAGATAAACTATTCTGAAACAGTCTCGAAAGCAACTCAGTGAAAAGATCCAATTAACACTGAAATCAAGCTCTTACTAATGTAGTTAACAAACTGGTGCTAAGAGCATATAAAGTCATCAATAGGAACAAAGTGTTAAACGGGTTGGATCAAATTCGGTAAAAAAAAGCAGGTTTTAAGTGGGTTGGATTTAACGGGTTATGGGTTGGGTGAAGTTATGGATTAACCTATATTTTTTAATATGCAAAAAAAAAATAAAATAAAATAAAAAATGATTCAAATGTAGTTATTACTTTTGGATAGTTGATGTCATATTATCACATTGTTTAGCATTTGGAATGATTTACTAGTTTATGTGGTCTAATTTTTTTTTTTTTTTTTTAATAAAGGATCAACTCACAGGTTAAACAATTTGACCCTTACTTCATGTCGGGTCTAGGTCAACCCGTTTTGCTCTTAGTAAAATATTCTAAGGTATTTTTCTTTGGGTTAATGTGTTGGGTCCAATTTTTGCCAAGTCTAGCGATATTCCACAAAAATTAGGGAAATGATCTCCTCCAATTGAATCATCAAATTCTTTCCAATTTTTAGCCAGACATGTAACTCATGACATTTATTTATTTATTTCAAATACTACATGTCTTACCTCTACATAAAAATGACAGAATTAATTGGAGGGGATTTAATCCTTATTAGTCCAACTTATCCCAATCAAGTAGCATATCACTTACTCAAGCAAAATTTCTCAGAGCATTAGCATTGGGGAATGGTAATGCCAAATCTAAGGAAAATTTAGAATTTTAAGCCTCAAAATCATCTGCATTGAGGAAAATTTAGAATTTTAAGCCTCAAAATCATCTGCATTGGGGAATGCTAAACAGCAGTATTGCAAATTTTTTTGCAATACTGCTACAGTGCAATTCTAAACATAGAATTGCACTGTAGCAAGTATTGTAAAAAAATAATAATATTTTAAGATATGAGAGAGAGTAGAGAGATGGAAGAGAAAAGATATAATTTTAAGATATATTATTTTATTATGTAGATATATTATTTTAATGAGTAAAAGAGGAAAATAGAAGTTTGGGATGTGAAGGTATTGGAAAATGATGTGGTATAATAATAAAGTGGCTTTCTAGAATTGTAAAATAGAATAACATTGAAATTTTCCAATGCTAATGCTCTCATGCGGACCGCTATCTTGAGAGCATAAGAAATGCTCATTACTGAAAAGATGGACTTATTGAAGCCTATCCTTCAAGGCAAACTTTTTTAAGATGGAAGAACTAAGCATCAACACGAAGGGCTAACTGCAAGAAGCTAGAGGAAATAAGCAAAAGAGAAAATGCAGGGACAAAGAGCGAGAGTAGACCTGGCAAATTAGACCTAAACCTATTAAGATAGTAGATCTACTTTAATTATGAATTCCTTATAGAAAATGACATCTTTTCATTTTAATAATCGAGAGATATTTGTTGAAAACAAGCCACCAAAATAGCAACACATAATACAACAAGCAAAAATACAAAACAAAACACTTGCATTATTTAGACCAAGAATATAATATTTAAGAATGAAGTGGATATGCTACTATTATGAATTTTTATGTAAAAGCATAATTATTAGAAAAAATATAGGTTTCAAGTTATATCCGTTATTATGATCTGAACTTAGCCAGTACGAGTTAAAATTGTTGGAAAATCTAGTTGTAGATTTGATACTATTATATATGCATGACTTTGATGCTATTTTGGGTTGAATTCGTTGTCAACTCACCATCCAGTTTTAGAATGTTTTGAGAAACGTGTAGCCTTTCATATACTTGGATGATCTGAATTTTATTTTGAGGGAGTTAGAAATGTTAAACCATTGAGTATATTTTCTGCTTTTCAAGCTAAAAATATGCTTAAAAAGGGATGTATTGAATTTTTGGCATATATGATTGACTCTGAAGCTACTAATGTAAAGTTAGAAGATATTCCTATTGTAAAGGAATTTTTTGATGTTTTTCCAAAAGAGTTACTTGGAAAACTATGAGTTGAAATATCTGATTAGGAATTGTAAAGGCTATTCTATTTGTGAGTTTATTATGTAAAGGTGTTGTTTCATTATGAAATTTATTTATTAGTTGATTAATTTTTCTTGTTGGCTTATAAATATAACCTGAACAACATATTGCTATAAGAATTTTTTATTTTGTTGATTGCTAAGGTAGACGTTTCATAAATTCAAAACTAAGTCTATAGATTTTATTGCTTTAGCAAAATAATGATTTAATTGCGAATTCTACAAGGGGTAAACTGCTATTAATTAAGGAGTTAGCTAAGTGTGTCAAGGAAAGGGACTCACCTTTGGGACTTGTCTTTTGATATAGTATTGTTTAAGATAAATAATGGATTCTCTTGATTATGTGATTTGTATATATGTATATGTATGTATGTGTATTACTGTGGGGAACCTCTTTGAGATGGGAATTAAAATTTTCTTGAGTTTGAGAGTTAGGTTGTCATTCATGTGTAAGTTTATATACTTTGGAAGAATTTTCAGTAATAAGTTTTGGTCCATTTAGGTAACGAGAACATGGACACTTGAGCTCCTCTTTTAGAATATTGATGTTTATTACTCATACTATGAACATAGTATTTAAGAATGAAGTGGATATGCTACTATTATAAATATTTACGTAAAAGCATAATTATCAGAAAAATATAGTTTTCAGGTTATGTCTGTTGTTATGATTAGAACTCAACTAGTAGAGTTAAAGTACTGGCATTTCCATGGAAATATTGATTGATTGGCCATTAAAAGTAGTGAGGACTGTTGTACCCTCCCTTGTTGGAAAATACCAACTTGTGGAGGATGCCCACCAACACCTATAGTTGACAATTTGATCACCCTGAAAGGGGTGTGACATTTTCTGATATGACCCTGGAATTTCCTAGCATTATGGGGAATACTGGATTGTGCTGGAAGCCTCCCAGAAGTTGTGATAGAGTTACAATTGGACTGAGTAATATATTATTAATAAGTTATTGAGCAATTCAAAATTATAAGAAAATATTATGATAAGAAAAGTATGCTGAATGTATTATAAGTCTGATGGAAAGTTTATGATAAAATATTTTACAGTCTATTTAAAGATAAGGTTATCAAATTATGTTAAAGATTCTTATTATGTCCTTTTTATTATTACGTGAAAGGAAAAATGATGTATTTTTGTATGAAAGTTCATAAGTTATTTTAAGAATAGTATGAAGACTATTCAAGACCATTTATCAAAGTTGGCATATTCATAACATATTTGATTTACATGCATTCTTATTAAATGCTCGTGGAACTTAAAACCTTACTGGGTTTTGCAGCTCACCCTATTATTTTTCAGTGCCCAGGTTCTTTCTTGGAAGCAACAAGAGTATTCGAGGTGACAAGGGATCTATGGTTCACGTTTGTTAGAATGTATGGTTATTTTGTTGTATAGAAGATGTAGGTTTTTTGTTGTATAAGAATCAAGATGTACTTGATCCTTTGAGCAGAGACGTATTTTTGGAACCTTATTTTGTTAAGTTTGTTTTGAACCCTAGTTGTATGTCTTAGGGGTTAGGTTTGTAGATAAGAGATTTTGCTAAACGTTTAGTTATGTAATATTTACACAAATACCTCAAGTTTTAGCCAAGTTGTTAATCTTGCAAAGTTTGAAAGTAATGAAGTTTTAAATTTTTATGAATTTTGTATATCATGGCTTTTAATCAAGGAACAAAAATAAAAATAAAAAAGAAGAAGAAGAAGACAAGAAATGAATTTTGATAAGCACCTTCTGCTTTAGTTGGTTCGTGTTAGTATTGAGTTAACCTTGATATTAATATGCCGGTTATGCATTAAGAATCTAAAGTACAGGTTTGCATCGTGACACATACTGTATCGTACAATTCATGTGCACTTCCATACGCTCTTATGATACAAAATTTTTTACACATGATACAACATGATAGAATAAGTATCATATGATACGGACAAAATGGGCTTTTGTCCTTTTTAAAAAAACAATTCAGCATTTTCCCCTCTTTCTCAAACTAATTAAGGAAATGCCCCTCTTTTGAAACTCAATTTATGATAAATCGAGTTAAGCCCTATATATAGCGGCATTTTTAAGAAGCCTATAGTAACGTTTTCAGGACATATAATGGCTTTTTGTAACTTGACCTATATGAAATCGAGTTATAGGTAAAAAAAAAAAAAAAAAATTGCCTATAACTCGATTTCATAAAGGTCGAGTTACAAAACGCTACTATAGGTCTTGAAAACGTCACTATAAGTCCTTAAAAACGCCACTATAGAGTTGCAGGATTTTTTTTTTTTTTTAATAACTCGATTTATCATAAATCGAGTTTCAAAAGAATGGCATTTTCCTAATTAGTTTGGGAAAAATGGCAAAATGCTGGATTATTTTTTTAAAAATGGCAAAACGCAATTTTGTCCCGTATGATACTAATAACAATGTTTGAAACAACGTCTATGGATGGGTCTAGGATTTACAAGTAGGCTTGGTTAAATTAAAATGTGTTAAATTGTGGAGGGTATGGTGGTTGGCGGTATTGTGCCACTTAAGTTGTTCAGGTGACCATTTTATGCGAATTAAATATTTCATATTATCATTGAGTGACAAATAAATGACTCATTAGACAAATTAGCATTTTCCTTGAGTTAGAGGATGAAAATGATCGCATTAAAATGAGTTTAAAAAAAAAAAAGAGAATAAATTGACACAATAAAATTTCCAAGAAGCAAAATGAAATTTACCGAAAAATTTGAGGACCAAAAAAGTGCCTTTTTTTGTCTTCTATAAAGTTGTTCTATAGTTATCAAATTTTCAGGTTTAGAATACTACTAATTAAAAATACCAAAATTTTCTTAAAGTTCTTAAAATAATTCATGTTGTAGGGACCCGGTTCGGGCACTTCCCTCCTGGGGATGAGTGGACCCAAGCCCAAGTAACCCTATACAATAAATTTGTAGAGAGTGGATAGAAGGACTAGGCATTAGTGAAAGATACAACAATTGATGAGGGCTTACAGGATCAATAAGTGAGATTTGGCTAAGTGTTCTAAGGGAAAATTCGTCATCGGCCCAGTCCGAGGAGCTCTTCCCTGATTGCTAATGAACATAGGGGTTGTCCTTGAACACTTCGAAAACCCCGAACCTCCCAACCCCCTGAATCTTGGGGGTTCATTCTATTATATAGTCTTGTTCAATTGATCTCTGCCGTCCACTTGTTGGTCATCTGGACCTGTATCTGAGGGCTTGTCTCATCAGCCACCTTCCCAGGCTTTCTGTTAGTTAAAGTAACCAAGGCATCACTGTTCAATGGTCAATTCTCCATTAATGCGGCCAGAGTGTCAGCAGCGTACATTTAATGTGTGGGTGACAGCTTCCCCTCTTCAATATCGACCGGCCGAGGACATGGTCGTCCTCAGCGATGCTCCTTGATAGCTTGGGCCTCCCCCGCTCATCCTCGGATACTGCATTGTCCTCGGCATGGGCCTTGGGCCTGATATGGAGTGGGTCGGGGTTGCCAAATCTTTGGGCCCCACAATAGCCCCTCAAAATTCTGCTGCCCGGATCCTCAGGCGGGGAGGAGGATTTTGATGTCCTCGGGTCCTTGCCCTAGCCTGGCAAATCTTGTCTTCCTGTCAGTACCAAAATCCTTTCAACTACTCAGAGAACGTCCCTGGCGTTTCGGTACTTGGAGCGCACCTTCATTAAATTTCGGCGGCTCTGTGTCCTCCACGTTCAACGGTGTGATGATGAATAAACGGTAGGGATACTTCTGACTTAATAGGCGGGAAAGCCCATGTGGTTACTTTTAATTGGGGGTATAAATACCCAATCGAACTGATTTGCCCCTTCACTTTTGCATTCAAGAGCTCTTGCGCACATACGCTGAACTTGATTAAGCCTCCGATCGACCTTACGCCTCCTTTCAACATAAAAGGCCTGTCCGAGGAGCCTTTCCTCATTTTTGTAAGTTCTCTTCTCCTTCTAGTTCATACTTCTCCACCTGAGTTCCTTGTCTTCGCGTTCTTTTTCTTCTCTCCTTCATTTTTCCCTGAGCCCCCCGTTAGTTCTTTAGGATGGGTAGGTTTAAGAAGTTAGTTGAGTCTGAGGAGGCAATGGAAAAATTCGTTGCTGACTATAAGATCCCCGATACAGTGGGTTTGAGGTACTGTTGAGAAGGGGAATGGAGTACTAAGAGAAAAGAGGGTGAGATGGCAATTCCTATAATTGCCTTCTTGGAGGGTGGTATGAGAATTCCCATGGGATCGGTGATGAGGGATTATCTTAGGCACTTCAGCTTATCTCCGACCCAGTGTGCCATCAATGTATTTAGGATCTTAGGCTGCGTGGATGCCCTGAACGAGAAGATGGGGCTGAGGCTAACCCATCATGATATAAACTGGTGCTACAACCTCCAGTGCCTGAAGGGGAAGTCTTATTACAAGAAAACGAAGGACAATAGGGTCTGGCTCATCCAGTGCCTCCCTGAGTCTAGCAAGGGCTTGAACAAAGACTTCCTCATTGTGTCTGAAGAGTGGCACGATGGCCTTCATTGTCCAATAGTGGAGGGTACACCAGGTGGGGCATTCAGACTAGGAGAGAGTCTAATTTCTTGTGCTTTTGCGCCCTGCTTTGCTTGGTTTTTTGACAGGAACTTGTTATCTCTTATGCAGATCCACACGCCTTTGATCGTCACTTCAGCTTAGTCAACAAGAAGGATTTGCAAACTGTACTGAGGTCGGAGGTTTTTGTGAATAGGGCCGATAACCAAGTTAGAGCTGCTCCTGAGATCCTAGGATACAATCCGATTCAAAAATCGTTCTCGGCCCCAAAGCACGTTATCCGAGCTAAAGATCCTCGGCTGCATAAAATCACCATAGTCGAGCACGGGTTTCTGATTCCCGAATGATCTCCTATTCCTGAGGGCGTACCGTTGGCGGGCACTTCTTCATCACCTCAAGTTACCAAGGCTGAAGGGGAAGAGCCAGGAGAAGAGGAAGTTGCTGACTCAGGTCCGTCCGAGGACGAGTTTGACGTGTTCGACCAATTCCATTCGCCCGAAGGCCCTTCTGGCGATTTAGGTGAACCCAGCTTAACTGAAGCGGACTTTTTATCTGAAGAATCCTCTTCTCTATCGAAGATGAGTTTCAAGAGGCGACCTCAGACAAGCCTGCTAGCCTTGATTGAGGGGCAGCAGGGGAAGGATGCGTCGGAAAAGTCTTCTCCCCAGCTTCCTCCTCCCCCACCCCAACAGAGTTCGCCATCTAGATCTAAGCCCACCGGTCCTCGGTAGAAGAAAGACAAAGGGAAGAGGCCTAGGGAGGGTAGAATCTGATCCTTCCAGGGCGGTGACGGTGCTCGGCAGCTATCAAAGCAGCTGAGAGCAGGGCGCCGAAGTCAGGAAAAATAGGTCACCGTCTAGCCTGGGGCCCAAGCCTGGCTCCTTGCCCCCATACTCCATGGGAAGCCCTTAACGGACGAGGCCTCCCTCAGGGACCCTCAAGGGGGCGAAAGTGCGCACGTGGCTGACGCATTGGGGAGGTCCCTGCTACTCTCTGCGGACATGGCCCAGCTGGAGGCTCTGAGGAGCAAGGAGGTCTTCCTTGGCCTCAAACAATATTTGCACATGGTAAGTTTCCTGATCACTTGTGATTCTCTTAACTTCCTTTTTCTTGGCTCCTTATCTGTTGCGCATTGGTTTTAATTGGCAGGCTATCCAGACTACCTTTAGGTTGAAGGATATAACCAGTAGCCAAAGCAAGGTCGCGGGCTCGGAGCGTAACAAGCTGCTAGACGTTGTACGGACACTCAACGCCTCTAAGGCTGATCTTTCAAAGGCGATGGGGGAGTTGGAGGAGATGAAGAGGGCTCGAGACCTTGCCGAATCAGGCCTTGCTAGCACCCAAAAGCAGGCCCTGGATCAAACGGAGCGCCTGCTCAAGGCAGAGGATCAGCTGAGGGTCGCCAAAGAGGAAATCCGACCCTGGAAAAGAGGGTGCTCGAGGCAGAGGGGGCCAGAGGCATTGCGGAGTCTGCCAGGGACGTGGCCTTGAAAGCCAAGGAAGAGGCTGAGTTGGCCAGGGCCGAGGCGGAGGCTTCCAAAGACAAGGCCGCGTAGGAGGCCTTCGAGTCAGTGGTAGCTGAGACAGAGGCTGCCCTTAAGGCTCAAGTGCTTGGGGTATGTAGACTTTACTGTTCCCAGGTGTGGAATGAAGCCTTGAAACAAGCAAGTGTTGGGGCTTCGTCTGACCTGTGGAAAGTAGAAAATGTGTACTACCCTCTTGCCATTCGCGAGGGAGTTGGGGGTGTTCCTGATAAAGGCGCCCAGGCTGCTACCACTTCGGACAAGCCCACCAAGGAAGCTGATCCTCCTAGGGCCATTGAGACATGCAAGGGTCCCACTGCGGATGCACCCTGGGAGGTTGTGGGCCCCTTAGCTGATGTCCAAGCCCTTCACGTTGGGGAGATATCTCATCCAGCTGACCCTCCCCAGGCTGTGATCCCAAGCGAGGGTTACAAGGACCCTGAGACCTCTTCTGCCCAGCACCCTGAGAGGGGAACTAAGATGGAGCAGAAGGAATGATCCTCCATGGCACATTCGCTTTATTTGTTTTGTTTTTTTTTTTTTAGACATTGTAATGGCACTTTTGCCTTGTATAACTATTAATAATTCAATGAAGTGCATATTTCATTTTCTCTTGTTCGTCCTGTTTGTATTATCATTCTTTTTTTTTACTTGTACAACCCTAGCTTTGATTGCGCTCCAGCTGGCCACACCAATGCTTTAAGTGATGCTCATGGGTTTGGTCTCGAGATTTCATCGTAGGAAATGTCACTATCCTCTGTAGTGCTCATTATTAGAACCAAAGTGGTCAGCCTCGCCGTAGGTTTGGGTCCGCGGACAGTACAAGACCCTGGTTCTGTCTAGTGCTTAGATCCTCCTAAAGTGACTACTTTCCCCATAGGTTTGAGTCCATAAACCATGCAAGACCTTGGTTCTATCTAGTACTTGGATTCCCTTGAAGCAACTAGTTTCCCCGCAGGTTTGACGCCGAGGACCATGCAAGACCTTGGCTCAGCCTGACACTTGGTCTTTCGTGAGTGAATAGTTTCTCCATAGGCTTGAGTCCGAGGACCATGCAGGGCCTTGGTTCTGTCTAGTACTTAATTCTTCTGAAGTAACTAGTTTCCCCATAGGTTTGAGTCCGAGGACCATGCAAGACCTTGGTTCTGTCTAGCACTTAGTTCTTCTGAAGTAACTAGTTTCCCCATAGGTTTGAGTCCGAGGACCATGCAAGACCTTGGTTCTGTCTAGCACTTAGTTCTTCTGAAGTAGTTAGTTTCCCCATAGGCTTGAGTCCGAGGACCATGCAAGGCCTTGGTTCTATCTAACACTTGTCTTCTGAAGTAACTAGTTTTCACATAGGTTTGAGTCCGAGGACCATGCAAGACCTTGGTTCTGTCTAGCACTTAGTTCTTCTGAAGTAGTTAGTTTCCCCATAGGCTTAAGTCCGAGGACGATACAAGGCCTTGGTTCTGTCTAACACTTGTCTTCTGAAATAACTAGTTTCCCCATAGATTTGAGTCCGAGGACCATACAGGACCTTGGTTCTGTCTAGCACTTAATTCTTCTAAAGTAGTTAGTTTCTCCATAAGCTTGAGTACAAGGACCATGCAAGGCCTTGGTTCTGTCTAACACTTGTCTTCTGAAGTAACTAGTTTCCCTATAGGTTTGAGTCCGAGGACCATGTAAAATCTTGGTTCTGTCCAGCACTTAGTTCTTCTGAAGTAGTTAGTTTCCTTATAGGCTTGAGTCCAAGGACCATGCAAGGCCTTGGTTCTGTCTAACACTTATCTTTTGAAGTAACTAGTTTCCCCATAGGTTTGAGTCCGAGGACCATGCAAGACCTTGGTTCTGTCTAGCACTTAGTTCTTCTGAAGTAGTTAGTTTCCCCATAGGCTTGAATCCGAGGACCATGCAAGGCCTTGGTTCTGTCTAACACTTATCTTCTGAAGTAACTAGTTTCCCCATAGATTTGAGTCTAAGGACCATGCAAGACCTTGGTTCTGTCTAGCACTTAGTTCTTCTTAAGTAGTTAGTTTCCCCATAGGCTTGAGTCCGAGGACCATGCAAGGCCTTGATTCTGTCTAACACTTGTCTTTTGAAGTAACTAGTTTCCCCATAGGTTTGAGTCCGAGGACCATGCAAGACCTTGGTTCTGTCTAGCACTTAGTTCTTCTGAAGTAATTAGTTTCCCCATAGGCTTGAGTCCGAGGACCATGCAAGGCCTTGGTTCTGTCTAACACTTGTCTTCTAAAGTAACTAGTTTCCCCATAGGTTTAAGTCCGAGGACCATGCAAGACCTTGGTTCTGTCTAGTACTTAGTTCTTCTGAAGTAGTTAGTTTCCTCATAGGCTTGAGGCCGCGGACCATGCAAGGCCTTGGTTATGTCTAACACTTGATTCTTCTGAAGTAACTAGTTTCCCCATAGGCTTGAGTCCGAGGACCATGCAAGGCCTTAGTTCTGTCCAGTACTTGATTCTTCTGATGTAACTAGTTTCCCTATAGGCTTGAGTCTGAGAACCATGCAAGACCTTGGTTCTGTCTAGCACTTAGTTCTTCTTGAGTAATTGGTTTCCCCATAGGCTTGAGTCCGAGAACCATGTAAGGCCTTAGTTCTGTCCAGTACTTGATTCTTCTGAAGTAACTAGTTTCCCCATAGGCTTGAGTCCGAGGACCATGCAAGGCCTTAGTTCTGTCAAGTACTTGATTCTTCTGAAGTAACTAGTTTCTCCATAGGTTTGAGTCCGAGGATCATGCAAGACCTTGGTTCTGTCTAGCACTTAGTTCTTCTTGACTGCTTGGAGTGAGGGAGATCATCCTCAGCGTTGGGGAGTCTGCCTTAGAGTTATAACGGCCTTGAGCTTGCTCCTCCGAGGAGGGACCCCTCTTCGGTTTGGCTCCTTCGTCCGGCGCGCCATTTCCAATTACAAGGCGTCTTTTGGGCTATTCGAGTAATGCGCTTGACGCTTCAGTGCGCGAGGCGTATCCTCATTAATATCCTTGCAGATTTACGAAGATCCAGCGGCTGGCAAGCTCTTTGGAAATTTGGCGGAGTTAATACCTCCAGTAATTCTTCCTTAGGATTCTGTGCGGGCTGGTTTTCACCAGCTCTTGACTCCTATATAAGGCATTTTGGGGTAATCTTTTCTTCAAATTTCACAAACACTTGGGTTCAATAGGGGTTCAAGGCTCTCCGTTTTCTGGGAATTTTCAGGGGCCTTGCCAAAATAGTGATTGGTGCCTGAGGGGATGGAGTGGCCCTGGAAAAGGGCGAGGTTAAGAAAGTCGAGCCCCCTTCAGGAGCCGAGGATGCCACTCCGATCCTGGACGAAACAATGGAGGCGAAATAAGCAGAGGCCAAAGATCCTCCTTCTTTTCAACCTAGCCAGAGAAAGGACTCCCCTTGCAATTTGGAGGGAGATCCAAAAGGAACATAACGTCCCTCCTCCGCGTGCGGATCTACCGGCTCTCCAAGCTGGTAGTGATTCGCCGGCGCCCGGTCGTCGTGGGACTGGGAGAGAATCAAGGGGAAGCCTTGAGATGGGACCGTCAGGCGCCGTGCCTTCTTCTTCCTTCTCTTTCAAAGCGCTGCCCATGCTGGTTGGGGAGCTGTGGACGGTCTTAGAATAGGCCTGTCTCCGCCTCTCCCTCCAAGCTTAGCCTAGCTTTAAAACATGCCTGCCTAGGCCCCCTTTCCCCTTTTTTCTTTTTTAGCTTCAGCACAAGCCTGCCTAAGCATTTACCTTCATAGTTAGCTTTAGAACAAGCCTGCCTAAGTATTTTTTGTATAATGTAACTTTTCTTTACTTAATAAAGAAGTAGCCACATTTTGTTTCTTTTGTTTCTTGCATCTTCCATTTCTTTGTGATGATTGCCTTTTGAATGAGTACGTTGCCGTTGTTTGCGTTGTTGTTGTTGTTGTTTTTTTTTTTTTTTTTTTTTTTTTTTTTTTTAACTTGGAAAAAGTGTTGTTATTGACCCTTCCGCACCAACCGTCGCACTTACTAATCCTCAAGTCCTTCCCACAGACGGCGCCAATTGTAGGGACCCGGTTCGAGCACTTCCCTCTTGGGGATGAGTGGACCCAAGCCCAAGTAACCCTATACAATAAATTTGTAGAGAGTGAATAGAAGGACTAGGCATTAGTGAAAGATACAACAATTGATGAGGGCTTACAGGATCAACAAGTGAGATTTGGCTAAGTGTTCTAAGGGAAAATTCATCCTCAGCCCAGTCCGAAGAGCTCTTCCCTGATTGCTAATGAACATAGGAGTTGTCCTTGAACACCCCGACAATCCCGAACCTCCCAACCCCCTGAACCTTGGGGGTTCATTCTATTATATAGTCTTGTTCAGTTGATCTCTGCCGTCCACTTGTTGGTCATCTGGACCTGTGTCTGAGGGCTTGTCCCATCAGCCGCCTTCCCAGGCTTTCTGTTAGTTGAAGTAACCAAGACAACACTGTTCAATGGTCAATTCTCCATTAATGCGGCCAGAGTGTCAGCAGCGTACATTTAATGTGTGGGTGACAGTTTCCCCTCTTCAATATCGGCCGGCCGAGGACATGGTCGTCCTCGGCGATGCTCCTTGACAGTTTGGGCCTCCCCCGCTCATCCTCTGATACTTCATTGTCCTCGGCATGAGCCTTGAGCCTGATATGGAGTGGACCGGGATTGCCAAATCTTTGAGCCCCACACCTATTTATTTCAAATTATTTTAATAATATATATTATAATATTTTTTTTCGTGGAGAAAAACTCTGTCTTACATAGTATTTACCACAAAACCTATAATAAATCCTGTTCTATTATATTACTAAAATACTTTTTTTTTTTTGTAAACTATTATTAAAATACTTTCTCTAATTTATATATTGTTGTCAACTCATGCATTCGTATGGCCATTGTACTAATGTATATTAGTAATCTCTACGCAAATCCTCTTTGGCAAATCCTCTTGTCGCGTAGTTCAAATCAAAAGTAAAAACACAAAAAACAAAAAAAAAAGAATATATTATGGTTCAAATCAAACGTATTCTTTTTTGGCTCCAAACTTTATATCAAAAGTAAAAACACAAAAAACAAAAAAAAAGAATATATTATGGTTCAAATCAAACGTATTCTTTTTTGGCTCCAAACTTTATTTGAAAACAAGAGATAATATAGTTGGACAAAATTTAGGTATGATACTTTAGGAGTTGTTTCTTAAGTTTCCCATTTAAGATTGAGCTATGTGGCTACTTAACTAAAAAATACACTTCAATCCTATGAGAAAAAATCCATATGACAGAATTTTAAGAGGGGGAACTTAAGGAACAGTACCTAAGTAATATACCTAAATCTTGTCCAATACAATTAATACAAGCTCATTCGATACGAGTTAAATCATAGATCTCATTAATTTGCTGGGCAATTAGAAGGAAATAAATTAATATTACTATCTGAACTTGTAATAATGTTAAATCATAGATCTCATTAATAGATCTCATTAATTTGTAATAATGTTATAATAGGCTGGAGAAGAGAAATAAAACAGGAAAAATTAAAAGAGTTGTTGTACTAATTATTAACTTGTGACCGAGTAAGTAAAGAAATCCTGGATCTCCCCCGGTTTTTATCTTCCACCTTCTCCTTTCTTCTTTTAAAAGAATACTCCTTTGTTTTTTTATGGGAAATATCATAACTTTTATTTTATAAAGAAGAGAAATACAATGTATCTTGAATCAATACCGATTTAATAATGGGTAAATTTTTCTCTATTCAAGTTACAAAATTATCAATTCCTTTGGTGTGTTTTGCCAAAAAAAATGAGTTGATTTATTTTCTTGCCGCATCACGTGTTGTAGATGAGTCTGTTTGAAGTCCTGGAGTTTGTGTTGAGTATCAACAATGAGGTTGCAATAGCAATTGGTGAGGTGGTGGATTCATTAAGCACATCAGAGATAGTGCTAGAATCTGTTTCGAAGACGACATCCTTGATACCGATATCCCAAGTAAAAGAGACAGTTTGGTCCATGGCCTTTGCTTCAACCTCTAAGGGTCCTAAGAGTAGCTAGAGATGCTTAATCAAGGTTGCAACCATTGCCCCCTCATGATTTCGAATCACTACACCGAGGCCCACCGATTGGTCAAAGATGGCAGCATCAATGTCAGTCTTGTAGTACAATAGGGTTGGGGGGACCTAGTGCATGTCTTGGGCTTGTCTATGCTAAGGTTTTCGAGGATGGGCCAACTGGAATTCTTCAAGACAAGGCAAGCTTTGAGGAGAATCTCACAACTAGGTTGTCTCGAGCTACCATGTCGTGTCTTACTTTGGCCATACCACATGCACCATGCAATAGTAATGACAAGTTCAAGCGATTCTTTCCACACATGCTGGAAGAAGATTAGGTGCCAAAGTAAGTCCATGAAGTCTTTGTAGCAAATGCCTTTATCATCAAAAGGGATACTCGAAAGTGCCCAAGTCTCACAGGCTCTGGTACAATCCCTGAAAAGGTGGCCACTAGTCTCCTCAGCCAAACTACGAGCTTTACAATTCACATCCTCAAGAACCTAGCAATGGCAAAGGTTGACCTTTATGGGCAGCATATTTCAGTAAGCTTTCCACATGAATGTTTTGATCTTTTTTGGGATATTGAGGCCCATACGGTATGCCAAAAGGAGCTCTTGTTTTGGATTTTAGATGTGCTTCTTGAGGTTGTAGCCAAGGTGAGGGATAAGGCTACTTTATAGGCACTATTGATAGAGAAAGTGCCCTTAGGAGTGTATGCCCAAACCAAATGGTCCACGAGTCGGCGTCTACTCAGTTGGATACTAAGGATGGTGTTAGTGTCATTTGGAAGGAAAACATAGTGGGTCAACTTAGTCTTCCATTCCCCAATTTCGGTATTGATGAGTGCATTGACTGTGGCATCTTCAGATAAGGTGTTTTGTGGGGATGTGACCCAAAATGTGGAAAGCTTTGGTAGCCACTTATCATGCCAAATGCCCACCGTGGCTCCATCACCAATTTGCCATTGGTGGCCAGCTTGAACAACAATTTGGGCAACCTTGATACTCCACCATGCAAAGGTTGTTTTGTTCCTAGACCGGCATGAATGAAGCCACTATGATGGAAATAGCGTGCTTTGAGGACCTGATAGACAAGTGATCATGTGTTACATTGCAATCACCAACCATGCTTAGCCAAGAGATCCAAATTAAAGGATTTCAAATCATGCAAGCCCAACTCCCCCCCGTCCTTCTTTGGTACATAGACCTTGTCCCAACTTAGCCAAGTGATTTTGTTCTTACCATTTGTTTATCCCCACTAAAAACTACAAACCATGCTAGTCATTTCATCACAAATGATATCTGAAAATTTGAAACACTTATGGTGTAGGTGGGTATGGCTTAGGCAACCGATTTGATGAGAATCTCGTTACTTTCTTGTGAGAGAATCTTTTCCTTCAAGCCAAAAAATTTGTTGTTGAATCATTATTTTAGAGCACGAAAGGTATTCTGCTTTGATTGACCCACTTAGGAAGGCAAGCCGAGATATGTTTCATGTTGTCATATCACTTCCGCTCTAAAATAGTGCGTTATATCATCTTAAAGGTATTATGGTGTGTTGTGGCTAATGAAGAGGGATGTCTTTTCCCTGTTAAACTATTGGCCAGAGGCATGTTCATAAGTGTCCAAGATTTGTGCTAGCTGGCCGCATTCCTCTCTAGTCACCTAACAGAAAATAATATTGTCATCGGCAAAGAAAAGGTGCGAGATCTATGGGTCATGTGGGCAAGTGGCCACCCTTTAAAGTATTCTAGTTGATGTGGCTTGGTGAAGAAGAGCTGACAGTCCTTATGCACAAAACAAAAACAAGAAGGGGGATATGGGGTCGCCTTGCCTAAGGCCCCTTATAGGTTTGATATGGCCCTGGGGCTTCCCATTATGTCTAATGGAATAAGTAATAGAGCTGACACTTTGCAGCATAAGGTTGACCCATTTTCTGCGTAATGACCTATAAATAACCCCACTCAACCTGGTTAAAAGCCTTGCTCATGTCTAGCTTTAATGCCATCTCCCCTACCTTGCCTTTCTTCTTTTGGTTCAAGTAGTGCATGGTTTCAAAGGCCATAAGAACATTATCAGTAATGAGATGATTAGACATGGAAGCACTTTGGGTCTCACTAATAATGTAAGCAACGAAGCATTTCAACCTATTTGCCAAGACCTTGGATGCAAGCCTAGAAATGACATTACTAAGGCTAATGGGTCGATACTATGTAACCTTGGTGCGGTTCTTTATTTTTAGGATGAGGATAATATGAGTTTCATTGAATTTAGGGGGAGTAATACCCAAGTTTAGATAGTTTAATAATGCCTTAGTGACACACTCACCAAATAAAGACCAGAAATGGGGGCATGCTGTCGAGGCCGAGAGATTTTTCTGGGTGCATTTGCTTGAGTGCTCGGTGGACCTCATTAGCTTAAAAAAATTCTGTTAAGCATTCATTCATGGCCTCAGTAACCACTGGTTGAACAATAGCAATAAGGGTTGAAGTGAATCAAAAACAATCCCTTCCATAATGGTCGTCTTCCTGCGATACTCTGTTTCCACATCAAGCTAGCAATTTATGTCTCTATGGGTCTTAAGGATTTTGGTTTCATGAAGCTAAGGGTCCCTTTCCAAACGTTGAAGTTTCCTTTCTAAGGTGCAAGTGGCTTTCCAACATGGCCAAATTTGACTTTGTTCTATGCCTTTAGTCTATCTCTACAACTGTCAAGGAAATTTGTAATATGTGCACCATTGGGCTTATAGAGTCCCTCAAGCCATGCATCTTGGACAATTTTTTCATAGCGTGGGTCCCAAAGCCACATGGCTTCAAAGTGAAAACGTGGCGGGTATGTGGTCGGCGAGGTCGAGAGGTGGGGAAGTGGATGGCTAGCAAAGTGGTCGGATGTGGACATGGCAACATGGTGAACCTTGGTTCTAGGGAATTTTGATCTCCATGTGGCAATAGCAAGTGCATGGTCCAAACGAATGTGAGTACAACCCTTGGTAGGATGGTTATGAGTCCATGTAAAGGGATACCCAACATAACCAAGGTCAATTAGGCCACAACTGTGAATAATTGTACGGAAACGGTCCATTTGTCAAGCTAGTCTTAAGCTCCCTCTAGCTTTCTCATGTTGGCTAATGATCTCATTGTAGTCTCCAATACAAAGCCACGGGAAAGTGTTTGTCCAGACGAGGGATTCGAGCAAAGTCCATATCTCATCCCGTCTGCTAGTGTTAGGGTGTTTGTAGAACCCGGTGAGTCACCATTTTTGACTTGTGTTAGCACAAACCACATGGGCATCAATAAACCGACGAAAAAAATTTATGGCATGTACCTTGGTCGTATGTCCAATGCTGCTTTCAATTATTCAATTGCTCAGTGGTGAGCTTTGTCTCCATTAAAAAGACACAAATAGGAGCTTCTTATTCCATGCTCTCTTGAGAGCGTTAATTGTGCGAGGGTTCCCAAGCCCCTAACAGTTTTAGCTTAGGATACTCATTATGCCATAAGTTTGATTAAAACCTTCATCTCTGCATCCAGTCATAACTTTTAGGGATAAAACACATTTTAGTCTCTACATTTTCACGCGATTCTCATTTTGGTCCATAACTTTTTTTTTTTCACCAATTTTAGTCCCTAAAATCAAAAAAGTGATCTCGTTTTTGTTCCTACCGTCAGTGCCCTAACGGCAAAGTCCTAGGTGGCAAACAGAACACTCTATTAGCTGACATGGTGCTGATGTGGCACTGATGTGGCAATTAAAATATTATTAAAAAAATATTATTTGGCATTTTTATATGCCACGTCAGCATTTTAAATTTTTTTAAAAGCCACATCAAAAAAAAAAAAAAATTTAAAGAAAAACCTTAAATCTAATTAATTTAAAATTTTAATTTCTTAATATTCATGATCTTCAACTTCCTCTTTGTGTTCTTCACAGACTAAAACCTAGCAACCAAGAACCATATCAGAAGATCACAAACAAAATTTTAAGAAACCTGAAATATTCATTTCTTCAACACAAACCTGAAATCTTCCAAACTCTCTCTATCTCTCTTAGTTTCTTTGAACACTCCAAAACCTTGAACTTTTGCAATTTCTGATTCAGAGTTCAAAAATATCGAATCCAAAAATGTATGGACAGAGCTCTATAGAGTCCGATTTTGCTCTTCTTGAGTCGATTCGCCGGCATCTACTAGGTGAGACTGAAGTGGGTTCTTCGGGAAACGGTCCAATTTTCGGTCGGAGCTCCAGTTTCGATAGCTTGTATCCTTGTCTCACCGAAAACTGGGTGAGTTGCCACTCAAAGAAGACGATTCGAAGGACATGGTGCTCTACGGTGTTCTCCATGACGCCGTCAATGTTGGCTGGGTTCCATTCCCTTCTCTCGCTCCGATACCCACTGAATCTTTCAATTTCCAGTCCCAAGTAATAAAATCCGAACCCGATATGTTCGTTTCGGTGAAACCTGAGCCCGAAATCTTAACATTAGTGAACAGATGGGTTCCGCCCCAGATATCTATTCTTCCTCCAACAAGTCTTGCAACCCGTTTTTGATTTTATGGGTTTTTTGTGTGTTTGTTTCCCAAGAAAATTTCTGGGTTTATGGGTTTGCTAGAGATTGGGTTAGTTACTATGTTTATGGGTTTGTTTCTTGGATTTATTTTTTGTTTTTCTGGATTTGATGGAGATTGGGTTTGCTTGCTAGATTTGGATTTGAGGTTTGCTAGAGATTGGTTTGGTTGCTTCTTGGATTTGGGAAGAACATGAAGAAAGTTTCTTCTTAGTATTTAATTTAATTTTTTCTTCCTATTTTTATTTGTGATCTTCTTATATGGTTCTTGGTTGCTGGGTTTAGTCTGTGAAGAACACGAAGAGGAAGTTGAAGATCATGAATATTAAGAAAATAAAATTTTAATTAAAATTTTAAATTAATTAGATTTAAGGTTTTTCTTTAAATTTATATATTTTTTGAATTTTTTGATGTGGCTTTTAAAAAAAATTAAAATGCTAACGTGGCATATAAAAATACCAAATAATATTTTTTTAATAATATTTTAATCGTCACATCAGTGTCAATTCAGCGCCACGTCAGGTAATAGAGTTTTCCGTCTGCCACCTAGGACTTTGCCGTTAGGGCACTGACGGTAGGGATAAAAACGAGATCACATTTTTTATTTTAGGGACTAAAATCGGTGAAAAAAAAGTTAGGGACCAAAGTAAGAATCGCGTAAAAATGTATGGATTAAAATGTGTTTTATTCCTAACTTTTATCAGACTAGCTTTGTCTTCTGTCATAGTAGTCAAGCTTTTTATTTATTTATTTATTTTTATTTTTTTTTATGCCCATGGATTTGTCACTAGCTTCACTAGTGTTCGTTGCATTTTGGGTCAATTCAAGCCTTTTCCATGTATGTAGCTTTGGGCCTAAGGGTTTTTCTGAGGTGATGTCTGTGGAATGTTTGATGAGAATCTCTGCCCCCGAAATGATTGGCTTTGTTGCAGAGAGAGATGGTAATGAATTCTACGGCCAATAATGCAGGATCTTCCTTTTCTGAGTTGGTTGACTTTAGTGGACATGGGATGGAGGAACTATCAAAGGTTTGTAGTATAGGAGGAAGGTTTTGTGTACTTGCGGGTGATGGGGATGTATTTGGAAAGTGGTTTAAGTCTTGGTCAATTTCGATGATATGGATATGGAAAAGGAGTGTGAGGTGATAACTGAAGTCAAGGTTGTTTTCATTTCGAGGGTTGAGGTTGACTCTTCTGTTTGGTTGGCAAAGTTGGCCAGTGAGGGCGTTGGTCTCGGCGGAGGTGCAGGTGTCGATCTGGTGGTGCGGGGAGGGGTTGAGGGAGGGATAGTAGAAGAATGCACTACCTAGGGTTGTCGAGGTTTCCCATGGCGGTCCGCAGCTAGGCTCCGTACTGTTGCTCATCCTTTGATAGTGCGCCACCACCATCGATCCAGAGTTTGCAATCCTTCTCATCGTGGTTTAATAGGCCGCACCAGTAACAAAAAAATTGGCATGCATTCATACTGATAAGATATCCATAGTGGCTTGGATTCGCCCAAGTTTACGAACCTACCTCGGTAGAGAGGTTGGTTGATGTCAATGTTAAATCAGACCCATATATAATGACCACGACATTCACCATTTGGAGACACATCAACTTGCTCCACCATGCTCAATATTTTTCCAATAATCTTGACATTGTTCTTGGTCATACATCGAAGAGGGAGACCTGTATCCAAAAGGATGTCTAAAGAAACATTGCATCATTTGCGAATTCATTGTCCTTTGGTTTGAACAATCCGATCAAATACTTATCAAAAGACTAGGATCCTTGTGTGAGGATTTTCATAGTGCAATGTCGTCATCGAAAATTATCAAGACTATGTTAGAGCTAAGGTTGCGAACCTCAAAATTCTAAACAGAGCACCACTCCTTTGTTAGAAGAAAACACAAGGAGGATAAAGTAAATCAACATAAAGAAAAAAAAAAAAAAAAAAAAAACCACCCCCCCCCCCCCCCCCCAAAAAAAAAACAAAAAAAAAAAACTATTTAGTCCATATATAACTTTTTAAGGATAACAATGTAAATCTGCTCATACCCCCCCACAGCCAGTTTCTTTACAATCATGTTGTTTGCCGTTTAACTCTTTTGGGATCGTTTCTTGCACCACACACTTTTTCAATGGTATTAAGTTAACCGAGCAACAAAACTAACATACTCCACAAAACTGCCATCCAAATGCAATACAAAACCGTTCAAACTCTCACTTTTTATATATAGATTAAGATTAAGATATAAGATAAGGGCTCAGCCTAAAAAAAAAAAAAAAAAAAGAGAAATGATTTAGCTAGAAACATAAAGCACAATTAATGCTTTGAAAGTAAAATAAAAAAAACACAATAAGTTCATGCCATACTATCTGTAATAACATCATCAATTATTCGACCCAATGAAAAGTGGGAAGATCCACCATCCATCAAGGCCTTCCTACCTTTTTCAGTCATCTCCTTCACATTTTTCCTAATCTTGCTGTCATTCTCCATTAGTTGCTTTATTCCTCTTTCAATCTCCTCAGAAGTCACAATAATTTGGTTATCAGTATATTCTGTTCGATAATCCAACATGATCTCCGCAGCTAATTCCATCTCCTTGACCATCTCAAAGGCATTAAACTGTTGTTCAGCATAGAGTGGCCATGTAGCAATTGGCACACCAAACCAAAGGCTTTCCAATATTGAATTCCACCCGCAATGCGATACAAAGCCTCCGATTGCAGGATGTGATAAGATTGCCACTTGTGGAGCCCATCCAATGATCTTTCCAATCCTAGCCGTCCGATCCAAAAATCCTTCTGGCAAGACTTCCTCCAAATTCTCATGCTCAGTGGGAAAGGCAAGAGCCCCTCCCTTTGGAGGGGGTCGGCGTAGGGACCACAAAAATGGAAACCCACCTCGTTCTAATGCTTTTGCAATCTCCTTCACTTGATTGTCACCAAAACCTCCCCTACTCCCAAAGCACAAGAACACCACAGATGATTGAGGCTGATCATCCAGCCATTTCATGATATCAGACCTTTGATCACCCGACCCCACATGACTATCTTCACCCTTCAAGCTCAAGATGGGTCCCACAGGGTAAACAGGTGGAGTATTTGTAGCATCAGAAAATGAGTGAATTGCATAGGATTCGAGCTCCAAAAACGTGTTCACAATGATACCTTTAGTGTCTCTCCACCTTCTGGCATAATCAAGGATCAGAGTGCCCCCTTCTCTGTCGGGCACCACACCAGGCAAGACCCTAGCTGGGATTGGGTTCACAAAACTTGACAAGACCAACTCAGAATCTGAGTCTTTGAACTCAGTTATATCCTGCTTTTGCTCATCACGAAGGGCTTGGAGATGAAGCATGAGACTGAGAAAGCTTGCACTCGATGGGAAAAACAAATAAGTAGGTACCCCAAAGTCGTTAGCCACGTCTACCATAGATGAACAGAACATGTCGACCACAAATCCGGCAAGTCGAGGAGAGTTAGAACCTGACCTTGACTCTTTGAGCTTAGTAGCAGCTTCTTTAACATGGGGTTTCTGACTTTCAATGAATGAAGAAACGAAAACCATGGGGTTGGTTTCTTGTTTGAAAGAAGTTTGAGGGAGATCTATAAACTGTATACATTCAGTATATGAGGAATCATTGAGAGATTCGATGTAGGCGTCCAGCTTGGAATCTATTGAAAGCCTCATGATGAGGACTGTGATACAGAGCCTGTCATCTCGAGCAACGAGAAGCTTTGCAATCTCCAGCATTGAAGCGAAGTGACCCCTACCCGGTCCAGGAACGAAAACTAGCTCTGCTTTCTTCATTGGACAGACTGGAGAGTGAAAATATCAGAGATGTATTGAATGTTGGGGCCGGCTCCTCTCCCGTTTTAGTGCCTCATGTTTTCTCCTGTTTTTAAACAGATGAACGACACGTAGCATCTACAAAATCTAATGGTAAGATGTAAGGCCACATCACAACATCATTTATTTCCATTTTACCAGCACTCTTTAGCAATAAATCCACTGTTCACACCCCACTGCACTTGGCAGTGGATGATAAGGACCCGTCAGAAATCATGCCGGAAATATCACCGGATTTGAGAATCCATAAACATAAACAGAGCCTCAAGAGAGGGAGAGAACCCATAAGCACAAACAAAGAAAAATTATGTTGATTATAAAAAGAAAGAAACAAAAGGGAGAAAATCCATTTCATTACAATTCAAACCAGACCCATGACAAAAACCCACTGTAGAAATGGCAACAGAGAGCTCAGAATCAAACTACCAAGTCCGAAATCAACCAAATCCCAACAAAAAAGATGAACAAACCAACAAGTGCAGATCCGAACCAGTTAAACACACACAACCACAACTAGCAATTAGAATTTAGCAGTTAGCTCACACATACAAATACACAAGAAGCCTTTGTTGTTCTTCCGCAATTTCTCAGCCCATTCTTTCCCCCTCTTGCAGCTCTGTTTGTGATAGTTTCTCAGATTCAGTGGTAGGGCTGTTTGGTGTGTGAGTAGTGGGTTACTGCTGAAGAGTGGGGTAAAAGAGAAATAAATGATAATTTGTGGCCTTTGTTTTTACCATTAGATTTTATAGACTCCACGTGTCGTTCATCTGTTGAAAAAACAGGAGAAAACATGAGGCACTAAAACGGGAGAGGAGCCGCCCCCATGTTTATCCACCTAAATGTCTTCCTGTCCACATATACATAATTGAAAAATACAAAGATTTTTCTCCCATTAACCGCAGTGTTAAAAGATTTAGCTTTTAGTATATAAAAAAAAATATTCTACCTATTTTACCATTTTTTCTATAATACACTTAAGATTAAAAATTTTAGTTTTATATTCATCCTATTAAAATAATATAAACAATAAAATAAAGGAGAAGAGAGCATGTGACCAATGAGAGACAAAAGAATAAAAATAATAAAGTGAGAAGAGAGAATACGGGAAAGAGAGTATTTCGCTTTATTTTTATGGCGGGAATTTGGCAGTATTTCGGGACAGATGCGTCCTAGCATACAAAATACTATTCTCACTAAACTTTCGCAATAAAAGTATGGCAAAAAGATGCCCCATTTTCGAGGCAAAAATCTAGTAGAGTTTTATGTTTGGTGCGCTATAGCGCACTAGTAGGATTTCGTGCCTGTGTATATGACATACGTCAATATATTCATACTAAGGCAAACTAGAGCTCACTAAAGCATTAAACATGTTGACGTGTCGCATACACAAGAAAACCAATGTCACTAACTAACATAGATCAAAGACAATCACACCGCGATAATCATGCACACAATGTAGTATGAATATGCATCACAAGGATAGTACCCTTCCAACCAAGTGAGTTTATCATACAAAGTGCGTGACCATATTTAAACAAGCAGAGAGAGAGAGAGAGAGATATTGTTAGGACATATATGATTCACTTATTAGGAATATATGTCATTATTTTATATAATTGATTAATCCTTTGACAAAACACACTTTACTTATATCTAGATAAATCTAGGATGTGTTTGATGTTTCAAGAAATTTTGTTTCAAGTTCAAGTGTTAAAGCCATGCAAGTCTATCCAAGATTCAAGTGCAGAAAGTGTTGTTCATTAAAACTTGATAGCTAGCTCGACAGCTAGCTATCTATCAAGACTTAAGAGCTGTCCTAGCCTGTAGCTCGACAGCAGCTCGACAGATAGACATTTGTCGAGATTTATGAAAAACAAGATTCAAGTGCAGAAAGTGTTGTTCATTAAAACTTGATAGCTAGCTCGACAGCTAGCTATCTAACAAGACTTAAGAGCTGTCCTAGCTTGTAGCTCGACAGCAGCTCGACAGATAGGCATTTGTCGAGATTTATGAAAAACAGAGTTTCAGTTCTGTTTTGGCTCCAATCCATGATTGTATATTTATGATTTCTTTTCTCACAACCCTAGACATATAAAATGATTATTTTAAGGGCAGTAAATAAAGACACAAGTTGCACAAGTGTTGAGCAAAGTTTGCTTAAGCAAATTGTGATCGAAGACAGAATTTGCCCTAGTTCATCTTTCTTGTGAAGAAGCTGCTGTAGGATTTTGTGACCAAGCATCTTCTTGATATTCACTGTCTATATGAACTGAAAAACTTTGCAACCAACAACGTTCTCTAGTTGGTGATTGAAGTCGCGTACTGGGATTCGCGCAATTGGTTAGTCATGTACTGGGAGCTATGCATTACAAGGAGAGATTGTCACTATAGAACAAATCCAATTAGGTATTGGGGTAAGGGTTCAACTGTAGGTTGGTATAAAGTACTGGGATTCCTTTACTTGTAACCGCTTGTTGTGATAATAGTGGATTCTCGGGACTGGTGACCTTAAAATCACACGATGGGGTTTTTGCCATGTAGGTTTTCCCCATTCGTAAACAAATCACCGTGTCAATTTATTTTTCGCTGCATTTAGTTTATTGGTGATTTGTTTGTGCTGCCACGTATAATTGCATGTTAATTTGGTTAATTAATAAACTTGGCTAATTAATCAATTAATTCATCACAAGGGGTCAATATGTTTTTGTCCTATCATATATATATATATATATATATATATATATTGTAGGGGGTAGAACAAACAGTCCAGCCCAAGGTGGATGAGAGTGGGCTAGAATGGAGACCCAATACAACTAATTTGTAGAGATGAATGGTCAAGATCAACCTTTTAAGCCTTTATAACTTCGGTATAGTAATTTAAAGAAAGGAAATTGGCAAGGACAATAGTTTTAATAAATAATTGCAACAATGAAAGAGAGATTCTTATTTAAGTTCTTCCTCAGGTTGGCCGAGGAGGGACGGTTCCTTTGACACACAGTCTTTAGATACATAGTGATTACTTTCTCTCTGTTTCCTTATTTCTCTCTCTCTCTCCACTTTTTCTGATCCCCCTTCCAGGATGATCTTCCTTCCCATATATAGCTGCTTGGATTGCATCCCAGCCTTCCACTTGGAGGGCTGTTAATCTCTCCTTAGATACTTGTCCCATTAGTGCCTTGTTAGTGGTGGTAAAGTAGGCTAGAGGCTATGGGAGCACTATTCAGGGGCCATTCTGCCATTAATGTGCAAACTGAGTTGGTACAGTGCATTAAATGTGGAGGTAATGGATGCTTTATTTGGAAACCTCCTCCTTCCCTTGCTTGCATGTCGCTACTTCCTTTCTTGGCCTTCACTCTTATGACCTTGGTGGTTTATCTCTAGTCTCTCAAGGTGTGTTTGCTTCTCAAGCTACTCGAGTGGTTCGCCTTCCTCGGTTTCATTGATTGGAATCTCCTAATTGAGTTAGACCTAGTGTGATGAATAGTTGGGCCCAGCTACTCCAAAAGTTGAGCCCATTGGGCGATCTTCCCTCTTCAAGCTTCCCCCTCCCACAATAGCCCCTTGAAACATCACTCCCTTTGTTGCTCGGGGGAGTGGGGTTTCGGTAGGAGATGGGGGAGTTGGCACGCTCTAAGCATGTTCCCCACATAGAAATGTCTTTTCAACTACCCTAGACATGCTCTTGACGTATTAGTTTCCTCAACGCTACACTTAATGCTGCAGATGGCTTCATGTCCCCCATGTTCTATGGTAAGATAAAGATCCTACGGTTGATGTTTTTCAGAGTATATGGGTGGGAAAATTACTGCTCTCTTTTCATCTCTATATAAAGGGAGGTGGAGGTCATTCTTCCCACTTTCAAAAAAATTTACTTTAGGATGGGTAGACTTGCTAGCTTAGTAGACACTCCCAAAACAAAGAGACTTTCAAGGCTAGGTATAATATTCCTACTAGTGTAACCATACAACATGGCAAATTAGGGGATTGGTACACCAAAAGGCAGACTGAGGATGTAGTTATCCCTACGATAGCCTTCATAGAAGGGGGGATGAGTATCCCTATGGATGGAGTTATAAGGGACTTCTTTAACCTCTTTAGGATCTGCCCTACCCAATGTTCCCTAAATCTTTTCCGGGTAGTGTGTAGTGTAGCTCGGTTGAAAGAGAAGATAAGTGTGGTCCTAACCCATCACCCATCGTGATATTAACTAGGTATATAGTTGTCAGGATAGCAAGGACACGGGGTTTTACCTTAGGACTAGGGTTCCCCTGGTTAGGTTGATCTCCTGTCTTCCCGAAACAAACAAGGGCTTGGATGAAGACTTTTTGATCATTTCGGGAGACTGGCATGATGGATATCATTGCCCTGTCAAATATGGAACACCAGGTGGGCCTAGGATTTCCACATCACAAATATCTTAAAGGCCTAAGAGTCACATTAGTTCCTAGGTACTTCTGTGGAATTTAAACAAATCAAAAGTTCATTTAACATTTAAAGAATTAATTTTGAATAAGGTAAGTGTCCTGAGGGATAAGACTTTTTCGGGGTTGTGTTTTACTTGTTTAATTAAGAATTAACTGAGCATTAATTTACGCAAGGATATCAAACCTAACCAAGGTTATGTTTAACCCTTAGATTATTTTAGGAGTTATTTGAGGTCCAAAAAATCACAATATTGTACCAAGGCCCAAAAACAGCACAAAGGATCAAAATCTAGGAAAGTAAAAGAACATTTGTGCTTTCAATAAAAGGAAAAGGAGGAGAGGCCCGAACCCGTTAAGGGTCCATGGGGAGGAAACCAAATCCATGAATAGGCAAGCTTCGGGCTTCATGAAACAAAGGAAAGAAAAAGCCCAGCCCAGCCTTCAAAGGTCAGAAAAATCGCTAGAGGCCTAGGAAAAGAACTGGGCCAGGATTCCTAGGAGCCTGGGATCCTCAGGACATGCAGCAAAGTCAAGATTGGATTAAGACAATTCAAGGGGGCATGCCAAGAAATACAAAGAACAAGAACAGATATGTCCTTATTAGCCACCCAAGGATGTAGAAAAGATATTAGAAGGCTTGGGAACCAACAACTCATGAGTAAGGTCCTGGTACCTCGGGGAACCCAGAAGAACCATGAAAGAAGGTGGTTGAGGATCTTTTAGCCTGGCAGGAAGGAATCAGCCCACATAAGAAAATGACAAAGGGGAAAGCAACCAAAAAATGGGTCTGAAAAGTGGAGTCTAGAAACCTTGGAAAAAGAAAGACTAAAGGTCAGCCCTTTAGGACCCCCTAGAACGGGAAAGTTAGCTGGGGTCTTTTGAAGAGAAAACCTCAAAAGAGGGAAATAATGAAGAATGGGGAAGGAACTAGTTACCAGTGTTGCTAACACAACATTGATTTTGGTACCCAGAGGAACAAATAGAGGGAATCAATGATACCCCAAAAACCCTAGGATGGCACTATAAAAAGGGGAAGCAGTAAACAGTGAAGGGCATTCAGCCATAGTCAATTGAAGAAAAATACTTGAGAAAGCTCTGTCTGAATTCAAAAGGAGAGAAAAGGGAGGGAAAACACCATCCGAGATCCTCAGAACAGCCACTAGAGAACTATACTTAGATTCAAAGGAATTCAAACTTTGCAAGTCTTAGAGGCCTGAAGAACCATCTAAGTCTGTGATTTTTGAACTTATTTGGACCTCGTAACATGTCCTAGTGAGCATAATATATTGCATAATTAAGAAAATAATGAAGCATTTTACATTATTTTAAGGATCCTTAACATCCTATTGTATTTCCTTCTTTTTGTTATTTTGTTCCTTGTTGTTCCCTGTTGTTCAATACATATATTCTTTGTATGTTAGTATGTATGTGTTGTAAGATTCATGCCCTTTGCAACACTTAGTTCGAAATCAGCCTCATTTAGTTGCTGTGAATCAAGCCCAATCCTTTAAAATATAAAGCATTGGGCCCAGGATCCTCACTTCCTCACTTGGGCCTGTGTGCTACTTTTCTAAAAAAAAAAAACCCACATAGCTAGTAATCAGCTAACTTTATGGTGGCCACTTCCTTCCTTTCTTCAATCATATCTAAGCTAGTGAAAAGGAGTTGCTCATTTAAGTTACTGTCGAACTAGTCAGTCCTCATCGTTGGGAACCTCGTCTCTAGGGGAATAACTGCCTCGGAACCATACGTTGACCTCCTCGACGTGGTGTGATATGCCCATAGAACGTAAGGTAGTTCATCCACGCACTTACCTTTTGCCTCATCCAATCTTTTCTTCAATCCATCCACTATAACCTTGTTGATGGCCCTGGCTTGTCCATTGCTCTACGGGTAGGCTGGTGTAGAATACCTATTCCTTATCCCATATTCACAAGAGTATCTTTGGAAGGCTTTGCTATCAAATTGGAGTCCATTGTTCAAGATAAAAGTGTGAGGTACACCAAATCTTGTGGTAATATTTTGCCAAACAAACCTCTTTCTCGGATGTTGGAGAGGGGTTTTGCTTTAACCCACTTTTTGAAATAATTAGTCCCATGAGGATTCCCTGATTTCCTGTTCTCTTTGGGAATAACCCGACAATATCTAATCCCCACTGCACAAAGGGCCACAGACTAGAAAGAAGGTTAAGGATCCCTCCTAGCTGATGGATGTTTGGGGCATACTTTAGCATTGGTCACACTTCTTAACAAACTCCTGAGTGGACTTATGCATGCTAGGCCACCAATACCCTTGAGTGAGAGCTCTGTGCGACAAAGACCTTCCCCCTGTGTGACTACCACAGACTCCTTGATGAAGTTCTTCTAACAAAATTTCTACTACCTTAGGATGTACGCATAATAGATAGGGGTCTGAGTAAGAGTGTTTATACAACTTTTTCTCCTCAGACAACCAATATCGTGGTGCCTTCCTTTGAATCTTCTCGGCCTCTGCTCTATCCTCGGGGAGCGTTCCCTTCTTTATGAATGATATCATTGGGTCCATCCAGCATGGACCGACTTGCACCGCATTTACTAGTTTAGGAGTTTTGCTATCATGACTTGGGGTTGGTAGGTTTTCTACTATTACGACCCTTGGCAAACTCTCTCCTATGGAAGTGGCTAGGGTTGCTAGTGAATTAACATGAGTGTTTTTTCTTCTAGACACTTGGTCTATGGTGAAAGTTCCAAAGCTGGCTTGCAAATGCTTTACCCAAATACCATCGCATCCTTTGATCCTTGGCCTCAAACTCTCCCGGACCTACCCCACTATCAACCTTGAGTCACAAAAAACTTTAATGGATTTTCCCCGAACTTTTTAACAGAACTCAAGCTGGCTTTGAGGGCTTCGTATTCTACATCATTTTTGGTGCCTGAAAAGTCCAATCTCAATGATTTCTTGATAGTAATTCATTCTGGGGAGATCATATCTATTTTGACCCCTGAGCCTCTCTAAATTACGGCCTCATCCATGTACAACTCCCTGTATACCCTTGGATACTCCTCAGACACTTTTTTTTTTTTTGCTCCTTTAGTTAATTCTACCACTAGGTCGGCCAAAACTTTCCCTTTTACAGTTGTCTGATAGAGATATTTGATATCAAACGCTCTTAAGATGGTCCCCCACTTCGCCACTCTCCCTGTAATGTCTGATTTCTTGAGCAAAGCTTGCAAAGGTAGTTGGGTAAGGATGATAACCGTGTAAGCCTAGAAATAATGGAGAAGCTTCTTGGTAGCATGTATGATGGCTAAGATGGCCTTTCCTAGAGGGAGATACCTTACTTCTACTTCTTGGAGGGATTTACTTACGTAGTAGATGTGCTTTTTCACCCCTTCCTCTGTTCAAACTAAAACTAGTCTCACTGCATGGGCCGTGACTGCTACATAAGCATACAAGACTTCCTTTTTTTTCTAGTTTAGATAAGATTGGGGGTGAGCTAGATACTTCTTTAGTTCCTTAAAAGCCCTATCGCACTCGTCAATCCATGGAAAATCCTTCCATTTATGATGCAATTGGAAGAATGGCCTACATCGTTCAGCCGACTGAGATACAAATCTATTTAAAGCGACTATCATTCCTATCAGGCGCTGTACCTCTTTCGGGTTCCAAGGTGGGACCAAACTATGAATGGCTTTGATCGAATCGGGGTTAACCTCTATTCCTCAATGGGTAATCACATAACCCAAGAATTTCCAGATCCCACCTCGAATGAACACTTAGAAGCATTTAAACGGAGCTTGTACTTCCTTAGGACGAAGAAGACTTCATTCAAGTCTCCTAGGTGCTCGGATACCTCTTTGCTCTTCACAACCATATCTTCTATGTAGGCCTCCATGTTTTTACCTAACTGAGCTTTAAACATCCTTATTACCATCCTTTGGTAAGTAGATACATCATTCTTCAGACCAAATAGCATTACTCGGTAATGATGGTTTCCCGTTGGGGTGAGGAATGTAGTCTTTTCCTGGTCTGGTAATGCTAATGGAATCTGATGGTAGGCCTATAAAGAATCTAGGAACCTCATCCATGGATGGTAGAAGATTGCATTGACAAACTGGTCAACCTCAGGACCGAGAAGGGATCTTTAAGGCAGACTTTATTAAGATCGGTGAAGTCCACACAAACTCTCCACTTGCCCATCTTTTTCTTGACAATGACAGTGTCAGCCAGCCATTTGGGATAAAAGACCTTTTCGATAGCCCCTGCCTTTTTCAGCTTGTTAACCTTTTCTTTCACCGCATTAGCATGCTTCTTAAAGGACTGCCGAGGTTGTTGCTCACTCGGTACAACTGCCGAGTTTACATTGAGGTGATGACATATAAAATTTGGATCAACCCTTGGGGCTTCATATGTACTCCATGCAAAAAAATCCAGGTTATTTCTTAGGAAGGCTGGTAGTTGAGCTCTCTCAGGCAGTGCTCAGGCAGTGGTAGTTGTGTCCCCACTTGGAAATACTTTTCATCGTTCATTTTAAGGATCACTTTCTCTAGTTCTTTGCATTGTACATTGGCTCCCGTTGGTTCATCTAGAGCCCTAGTCTTACCAGTCATTGATTGCTATGATGCAAGGCTTGGGTCTAGGTGATTTATCTGCAGCATTTAATACCTCACAACTATGAACATGCACTGCCTAGCCACAATTTGGCATCCCAGCAATTTCTCGACACGACCTTCCATCGGGTACTTCACTTCCACATGTAGGGTGGAGGAAATAGCCCCCATAGCGTAAAGCCAAGGTCTTGACAAAATAGCTGTGTAAGGAGAAAAGACATCCATAACAATGAAATCCACTTCCACTACCATGTTTCCCATTTGTACTGGCAACCTAATCATCCCTTTGGAGGTCACTGCCTTTCCATGAAACTTGACTAAGGAGACATCATACTTACTAAGATCCTTAGGCTTCAAACCTAGCCCCTTATATAGGTCGGGGTACATAATTTCAGCCCCACTTCCTTGGTCTACCATCACTCTTTTGACATAAAATGCCCCAATTCAGAGTGTGACCACAAGGACATCGTTGTGAGGCTGAAGGTCCCCACCTTATCAACTTCAGAAAAGCCCAAGATTGGCTCATCTTAACTTTTCCTCCGCTTGGATTCCCTATGATCTTCTCCAATTGCAACTTGTGGAATGATGGTCATTATCCTGGACGAGAGGCCAACCTCCCTTCTTGGAGCGACAAAAATAATGTTGATGGTCCCCAACAAAACCTGACTGCTCTCCTTGCCTGGACGGGCCGATGCATAAACTACTTCAGCTTTCCTACTTTGATCACCTGATTCAAGAAATCATGCAAGGTCCTTCATTCCTTGGTCGTGTCGCCTCGATCCTAATGATACTAACAGTATAGGCTTGGATTTTGTCTGGTGCGATCCCTACCCATCTTGTTTGGCCATTTGAAGTATGACTCGTTTTTTATTTTCTCCAACACTCAGTACTCAGGCTCCTTGAATATAGAGTTCACTGTCTGGGTGTTTGGTTGAAAAACTCTCTCCTTGGCTGACTGGGGCCAAAATGATCAGGCCGAGGGTCTCTTCACTCGTTCATAAAGACCTTAGCCTTTCCTTTGTCCTAGACTTGGTTGTCTTCGACCCTTTTATACTCCTCTATACTATCCATCAGCTGGTGCATATCTTGCGTGAGCTTCATAATAAGGGACTTTCTTAGGTCCGAATTCATAGGAAGCTCCACTTTGAAGGTGCGGACCACCACGTCCTCAAAATCCTCATCAATTTCGTTATAGAGCTCCCAATATCTTTCTGAATATGTCTTCAAGGTCTCTCCCTCTTTCATGGCTATAGAGAGCAAGGAATCTAGGAGTTTGGAAACTCTGCTGCATTTGACAAATTTGGTGCCAAAGGCCCTTCTCAATTCTTCATACGACCTTATGGACCCTACTTCCAACCATCAAACTATCTCATGGGTGGGATTGAGACTCGATGGAAAACCTTTACACATGAGGGCCTCATTTCTGGAGTGAATGGTCATTCTCTTGTTGAAATGCTCACATGCTCTACTGGGTTTGTTTTATTGTTGTAAATTGTAAAGACTGGTTGGATAAAGTGACGGAGGAGCTCCACATCTTCAATATAACTAGAGAACGGTGACCAAGAGATTTGGCGTAAGGCCCTGCTCATGGCATCAGCCCCCAAGTTACCCTGGGGAGGCGTCCCATTCCTTTTATGGGGGTGCCTTTCTCCCCTCACCAAGTGAGAAGGTGCCCCGTGAACACCGCTTCGTGGGCTTCTTGTTCTCCTTTTGTGGCTCCACTCATCATCTAAGTTGGAGCTTGAGCCTGGTGTAGGACTTCTGTGCTCCCTTATTTGCACCCTTTGACGAAGCCGCTGCTGCAACTGATGGACTTCCGCCCTAAGATCATGCACCTCTTGGTCTTGGGGGGGCGTGCCTTGAGGAAACGGAATGGCAAGCCAAAAGCAACAATTGCCACAAACCTACTGGCTAGAGCATGGCTACAACAACAAAGAAATCCAAATGCCAGATCACAAATAGCACTAAAACATCCAGACTCAAACAAAATCAACAATCCATCCGCATGACAACTCCAAAAAAAAACCCACAAGGAAGAATTTGCATAATCCATGAGCTAAGAAGACCTTCTCTTAAGAGCAGGGTCTGCAAATCTCTAACGATAACAGAGTTCTTGATTTATGTTGAAACTAGCACAAAACTTTCCTCCCCGAATCCAAAACTTAACTTGCTTCCTGATGAAATCCACAATCTGATCCTCAATTCTAACCAAACCTTGGAAGATAGTTGAAGTACTCCTACTGTTACACCAGGTATCATATTCTTAAAAGACTAGATAATTTGTCAAAATAATAATAATAATAATATATGTTTGAATATAACTGCGTACTGTTCATATATATATGCGCGCGCACACACACCTAAAGAGATCAAACCTGAAGCATATAATTGCAGACAGTCAAAACCCTGATGGGATAAAGTTGATCAAGGAGATGATATCTTGTAGTTTCACCGTGTTTCAAGTCAATCCCAAAGTTTAGATCTGCTTGTTCCATCTGCAATCAAACTGGAAAATTGAAAATTTCATTATTCATAATATACAAATTGAACATTCCATTATTCATATACAAATTGAACCTTAAATTTGGTGCTTCAATGCCTTTTACGTGATATTCTATATATATACAATTTTTTTTTTCCATCTCTTAAACATTTTTTTTCATATATTTTTCTAAAATTTGGAGTTGGCCGTAATATATCAAAGTTGAAAAAGGCAATACAAGAATGCGTAGAACATATCCACATAGCTTTATATTATTATATAGACCATGAACACAAGAATCATATACATTTTTATCAAATGCATGGATCCATCCCGATTCGGGACATGTACAACATAATTTTACAAATTAAAGCACATTGAGAGAGAGAATTGTTTTACCAAAATTTAGGTTATTATATTAGGGTGAGGTGGCTTATATGGTATTTTTGGGGCGTTTTTTTACTCACATGTAAATAGAAAATTAATTAGTACACCCCTACCCAAGAATTGGTAGGGCCTATCTATTTTCTTCTTAGGCCACCAAATCTCTTCCCCTCTACCCTCTCAAAAAAGAAATTGGAGAGAAAAATAGGAGATTAAAGGGAGTTTGATAGGAAATTACCCATCTATCCAAGGGAGTCAATCTCGCACCGGAAGCTATATTGGTTTAACCAGTAAAACGGTATATTTCGGTACCGGTCAATACCGGTGTACCGTTTTGAGTTTACCGTTATTTTTTATATTTATAAATATATATATATATATATATATATATATATATATATATATATGTATGTATGTATGTATGTATGTATGTATGTATGTACACACACACACACACACACACACATATATATTATAATAAATATAAAAGTTTACCATAAAACATTACCGCAATTCAGAACAAATTATTCATGGTTTTAAAATTTAGCATCAATTAAAAGAAAAAAAAAACACAATATAAAAAATAGAAAACTTAATTGTTCATTGCATACTAAGAAAACAATTAATACTAATAAGTTAATGCAAATAAGTTACTATTCTGCCCTTACAAAAATTCAAAAATTACAAAACTAAAAAAAAAATATAAAAATAAAAAGCTTTTTTATGTACCGGCCGGTGCGCTCGGTATTGCCCGATATAGGCCGGTATGGCTGGTACGGCCAGTATTTAAACCTGTACGAAACATTAGTTTTTCGATATCGATATACGTGCCAGTACGGTACATACCGACTGGTACGGTATCGACTACCTTGCATCAGCCCCACTCTTCTCCCTTCTATGCTACTATGTGTTATATCTTCTTCTTCTCTCTATTTTTAACTCAACTTTAAGGGTCCCTCCCCTCTCCACCCCCCCCCCCCCCCCCAACAAAAAAAATCCACCTAAACTATTGAAAACAAAATTGTATATAATAAGGGTATGGGAGTATATTTATAAAAATTATATTTCCTATCCTCTCATTTTTCTTTTCAACCACACAAAAGAGTTTTTCATCCCCCACTTTTCTGTCCTCCCAATCAAACAAATCTCTAGCGTTAAGTCTCATCTTACTCGCAACTATTTCAGTGATTGCTAAACACATAAACTTCGTTGGACAAACACATAAATCTCCAATTCGGATGAATTAGAAATTTTGACTTCAAAAAAGCCTCTGAACATATAAATAAATAACTTGAAATTGCCAACGAGCCTTGACTCAAATGGTAACTCTTCTTCTCACATGTGGGTAGAGGCCCTAGAGGGTGAGATTGTAAAGCTAAAAACCCAATGGGCTGTGTGTGTGTCAACTTCAAGAATTCTGGTAATTCACTGATCCAATCATATAAACATCTATTGCCACCATCATTAATATTTTCTTCTTCTTGTTATTTGTCTCTTGAAGCTTTTACTCTTTCCTCAAAAAAACAAAACAAAACAAAAAAAGGGAAAAGGAAAAAAAGAAGAAGAAGCTTTTACTCCTAGCCCTCCTACACTTTGTTCTCTTCCTTTTCAAACTAGAACCATGTTTCTCTTCTCAAAAATCATTGAGATTTTAATCGTACAATTCAATGGCTTGGTAGTTGAAGACTTGAAGCCTCTACAAATACATATAATCAAATAGATTTTGTAAAATATATATATAGGATAATGGTATAGTTTTTAAGGAAATGAAATTTTATAAAGACACAAAATATAAATCCCGGAATATCCAGCATAGAATCTGAAAATCTTTCGGAAGTAAATCTAATGGTAGTGAATCACTACTAGTGATTACTTGCCATTACGCATTCGTTATATATAGGATGATGGGGTAGAGTTGTTAAGGAAACCAAATTTTATAAAGACGCAAAAAAATATAAATCCCGAAAAATCCGCTATAGAATCTGAAGTCTTTTGGAAACAAATCAACTAATAGTGATTACTTGCCTTTAAGCATGCATTATGTGTGTGTGTTTAAGATAACTTTTTTTAAAGACACATCAACTGCAAATCCTGGAATATTCGGCATATAATCTGAAATGTTTTCAAAGCAAATCTAATGTTAGTGATTACTTTTAGGGTCCGTTTGGATATAACTTATTTTGCTGAAACTGAAAACTGAAAACTGAAAATACTGTAGCAAAATAATTTTTAAATGTGTGAATAGTACCGTGGGACCCATTTTTAAAGAAAAAGTTGTTACAGTGCATGAATAGACTGTTCATGCAGAAAGTCAACATTCACGGCTATTAAAAAAAAAAAAAAAAACTAAAAACGCAAAACGCCAGACGCCCAAAACGCCGAATCCAAACTGCACCTTATTTTCATATGATATAATCGGATGATGGCGTAGTTTTTAAGGAAACCAAATTTTATAAAGACACAAAAAATTTATAAATCATAGAATATCTGGCATTGAGTCTGAAATATTTTGGAGGCAAATCTAATGATAGTGATTACTTGCCTTTTAGCATGCGTTATGCATGTGTGTTTCAAAAATTCATTTTTCTTAATACATTTTTTTTTAGGTAATTTTAACCTATGGCGTTTGCTCCTAAGAATTGCTCTTTATCATTAGATCATGTCAATAAAAAATATGAAATTTTAATGTTTTAAATGTTGTGAAAAAGAAATTATGTTTGTGGCATGTACTTTTTGAAAACGGTGCTTGGGAGTTCTGTTTCACCATACTAGTCAATTACTTCTCAGATAATCTTTTGATATGTAAAGTATAGAAATATAAATTAAAAATTGTACATGATATGTAAAGTATAGAAATATAAATTAAATATTGCATATTTTATGTACGATTTATTTTTATTAAATGATTGAATTATGCTAATGAACTATTTTATGTGAGTTTGGTTTTTGTTTATTTCTAATGTTATTTGCATTGTGTTTATCAAAGATATGGTTTTTGGTAAATTTTAAGTTAAATGTGTTAAAAAACTAAAAGTTAGTTTATATAAAAAAAAAAATTTTAAAAAAAACTGAAAGTTAGATTATTTTCCAAAAAATTGAGAAAAAAAAAAAAATCCGAACACACTTATGGTTGGGAGGAAAAGACCTTTCTCCTTTGGGCCCTTTGGAAGTAAGGAGAAGTTGCATCCTTCAGAAGGGGATATATGTTGGTAAATAGTGTATCCTTATAAGGGGTCTTTTCAAAATTTCAATTTGTTAGGATCATTTTATGTAATTGGCTAATCCTTTGACAAAATATACTTTACTTGTAATTGAATTGATCTAAGTTGGGTTTAATACATCAAGAAATATGTTGTTTAAGCATATCAAGTGTTCGTATTAATGACATGAAGATTGATCCAAGAAATAAGTGAAGAAAATTTGTTTCATTAAGTCTCGACAGATAGCTTGACAGATATTGCTATAGAGACTAAATAAGCTCGACAGATGACTCGATGGAAGCTCGATCTATCGAGAATTACGATTTTTACATTTCCAAATCTGAAATTTGGCCCAAACTTATGTATTTATTTAGGGTTTCTTTTCTCAAAACCCTAGACATATATAAGGCTTATTTTAAGAGCCGTCGCACACGGATACAGAGACTAAGAGTTTATTTTTCTCTGTGAGAAGCTACTACATTTGTATGCCATAGGGTTTTGTAACCATGGGCTTCCTGATCTTCATTGTTGATGAAGTGAAGAACTTTGCAGCCAATAACATCCATTCAAGTTGCTAGAGTTAGTCACGTACTGGGATTCGTGCAAATAGATTAGTCACAGATTAAAGATTTGTGCGCCAAGAGAAAGAAGGCTACTGCACGATCAAGTCCAATTGGGTATTGGAGTAAAGGTTCAACTGTAAGTTGGTGTTTCAGGATAGACCAAGGTAGTGTCAAGATTCCTTATACTTGTAACCGTTTGATTGTTGATTAGTAGATTCTTGGGAGTGGTGGCCTTAAAATCACCCGATGAGGTTTTTGCCTGGCAAGAGGTTTTCTCCATTTGTCAACAAATCACCATGTCAAATTTATTTTCCACTGCATTTAGTATTTTTAGTGATTTTTTGTTGCATGCAATTTAACCTTATTAATCAACTTAGGTAATTGGATTAATTAATTCGGGTTAAGCTATCTTAACTCAATAAGTGGTATCAGAACAAGCACACTCCGATTAGGTTTTAATTTTTGGTATGTGATCCATTAACTCCTGTTGTTATAGATTGTGGGAAATCTCTGATTATTCCTCTTTTATTTGATGGTACTAACTATGCATACTGGAAAGTACGCATGAGAACCTTTTGTAGTCTTTAGATGAGAAAGTCTAGCTAGTAGTTGAAGTGCGTTGGACTAAACCTGATGATCCACCAGCATCGTGGGATGATACTAAGATTAAAGTTGCAAATTTTAACAATAGAGCACTAAATACTTTGTTTAGTGTTGTGACCAATGAGGAATTCAAAAATATCTCCTCCACTAATAGTGCAAAGGAAGCATGGACTATTCCTAAGAATACCTACAAGGTCACAAAAGTTGTTACAAACTCCAAACTCTAGGCTCACTACTAGCTTTAAGGAAATAAGGACGGATGATGATGAGTCATTCAATGATTTCTATGCCAAGCTCAAGGACATAGTGAACTTAGCATTTAATCTTAGAGAACAGACTCCAGAGCCAAAGATTGTCGAACGATTCTCAGATCTCTTCTAGAAAGATTTTATGCTAAGATCACTGCCATAGAAGAATCAAAGGACATTGATACTATTCCTTTGATAAAACTGATTGGAAATCTACAAACCTATGAACTAGGTTTAGTAAGGGTTGGCAAAGGGAGCAAAAGCAAGAACATGGCGTTTAAGGTTAAAAGTGATGAAAAAGATGAACATCTAAAGATGAGAATACTAAGCTCAAATCATACATCACTAGATAATTTAAGAAGTTCATCAAGTATGCGAACGTCAAGACAAATGACAAGGATCGCAAACAATCTGGATTCTCTTAGTTCAAGTCCTAAGACAAAGTCAAGAGAGAATCTAAAGATGCTGGACAAAACAGTAGTGCTCTTGTTGGGCCAAGGTGCTATGGATGTTAAGGGTATGGATACATGAAACAAGAATATCCTACGTATCTCAAATCCATTGGTAAGAGCAAAGCCCTAGCTGCCACCTTGAGTGATACAAAACTAGAGGTAGATTTCGATGATGGTGATCAAGAGGGAATAATGAGTTCTTTCACAGCTACCATTGATTCTCTTGTGGAAGCAGTAGAATTGGTTGATAAGGAAGAAGAGCTGATAGAATCCAAGTTTAAGAAGATGGATGAACAAGATGACATCCACACTGCTTACTCTAAGTTGTACGAGGTTTCCGAGAAATGTGAGAAACTTTACAGGTTAGCTACGAGGAAGCTAAGTGAAATGGAGTTGGAATGAGAGGAACTCTCTATCAAGGTTGATGAAGCTAATCAAACCATCGGAGCATTGCTGTTTGAAAAAAAACTTTCTGGCTAAAAAGAACAAGAAACTGGATGCAGAATTGTTTCAAGAAAGAGCTCAATTGGAAAGGACTTCGAGAGCCAAGTTGGATGAAATCAACTTCCAAAAAGCTGCATCTGACAAAGCAAGTCTTGGGTATGATCATTCTCTCTCTTCCTGCGGTACCTCTTCTAATGCTTTAAATAGAGTCATTTCTTTCCCTTATGCTAATATTGATAACTCTAAGGAAACTAATCCTAAAATTGAAAATGCGAGTGAGGGTAAACTTGATAAGGGAAAATCTATTTTAGGAGCACCCCCTAAGGTAACTAAGAAAGAGACTAAGTAGAATGATCATCGCTCTACCAACAAGAAGTCTTAACCAAAGAAGCCACACTTCTGCAATTATTATGGAGCATCAAGACACACTCGTCCAAATCGTTATAAGTGGCTAGCCACTCAACATAGCAACAGTGTGTCATCCTCTAGTAGCCAAAATCAACTTCAACTTTCTTTGGCTCCTCTTAGAGAACTTCTTAAGGCTGTCATGTTACTCTCAAACTTCAATGGATTCAACTTTCCTTCTTATCCATCTAAACAAAGGTTTATGCAAAAGAAAGGAAAAAGATTCCAAGTGATTATGTCACTTTATGCTCTTCTTGTATGTTTGTTTGTTTTTGAGTCGGTCTAGTTTTTTTTTTTTTTTTTTGGTGTGTGTATGTGTGTGTGTGTGTGTGTGTGTGTGTGTTTGTGTCTTTGTTTTGTTTATTGCTTTAATAAAAAAAGGGGAAAAATCAAAAGAAAATAAAAACAATGTGTGTATATATACATTAGTACTTGTGCACCTTAGATGGCCTTTGAAACAAAGTTTCTCAACTTTGTATCTCTTGTAGCTTAGATGAGCATCTTTATGAACAACTAATTAATGTGAGCTACGTTTATGTGATTTGTATGTTTTGGTTGATCTTTTATCATTCATATCTTTGTCAGTCTTTTTGATGGGAAGGACTAAAAAATCCTAAGAGAAAGGCATAAATAACTATCTTACCACTAAAACTCGTCAATTGTAAAACATCTGTGTGCAATTCATAAAATTCATGCTTAGTAAGGTGTAACACTTGCATAACAAAATTTAGATGTTTGGCTTACATAATTGGGTATTTCTTTTCTCTCTCCTATATGCCTATGCATGATATGCTTAAAATAAAAAATATGCAAAGAACATGAAAAGCAAAAAGAATTAAAATGCTTTTAAAATGGTTGCAAGCGTGTTTCTAGGAGATGTGGGAGTTATGTGATGTACCTCAAAGGAGATGTTCCCCATCAAACAGTTATGATTGTGTGTGGTAGTATATGCACACTAAACTGTCTAAACTTGTTTTTGAAATAAAATTGGTTAGACTTATTTAGTGTGTTTTGATCTAGGAATGCTTTGCATCTGGAGTTGATGATGTGTTTGAGTGCTTATCATGCTTATTGGTTGCTTGTTTTGGTGTCTATCTTGATTGCATTCATCTAGTGTTGTTTTTCTTCCTTGAAAAACCTTGTTTCAGGCTTCTCGATAGATGCTCGATAGCATCTCGATACAAGTCTCTTCTATCAATATTTCTGGGTTTGTTCTTGATACCTCTTGATAGATAGCTCGATCCATCGATCCAATTCTTTGGAGTCTTTATCTGCTCGATAGATGTTCGATACCTCCTCGATCTATCGAGAATCTTTTTTCATCGATACCTCTCAATCTATCGAGTTTTTGTTCTTGATACCTTCTCAATCTATGGAGCTGCGTTTTTCTATATATAGTTAGGGTTCGACCTGGTTTTGCTCAAATTTAAATATCTCTCTATCTCTTCTCTCTCGATCCAAACCCTTTATTTTCACAAAATACCTTCTTCCCTTCTCAATTTCGGCCTTTTCCAAGCTTGAATCCTTCGGTATGTGGTCTCTATCTCTTCTTTTCTTTATCTTTCATGCATTTTAGACCTACGTTTTTTTTTTTTTTTGGGAAAAATTTGGGTTTTTGTGGTTTTGACAAAAGTTTTAGGTTGGGTGATTGTGAGAGACCAGGAAACTTGGGTGCTCTCAGAAAAGATTGTAGGCATCAGCACCTTCCCTTTTTAGGATTATATGAAGTCGCCACTTATTTTATAAGTAAAATAAGAAAACTTTACAAACTACAATATATCTTGAATAGTATGCATTTTTATTGTTGGAAACAATTACATCCTGGTAGAAAGAACTTTACATTGCTTTGATTCCTAGGTACAATCTAATAAAAAAGGAAAAATACAAAGCTTTGTTTCCTAGTTACATTCTACCTAAAATAAAATAAGACACTAATTCTACCAACCCAAAATTCTAAGGTTCGGGGGCTAGGTTACAGGATGGGAAGGTGTTAGGCACGCACCTTGCCCAGACAGAATCTATTCTTCTAGACTTTAAATGACCATTAAATACCCATATTCAAAATGTCAAATGATGTACAACAAATGCCATGTCAAATCCTAGACCTAGGGTTAAAATACTATATAAGAACCTTAGATCCGCAACTTTATTTTGTGTAAAAAAAAGGCTTGATGCGAATGTTGGGGAAAAATTTAAATGTGAATTTCCATAAAAGAAAAGGAATGTTTTTTTAATAAAAATTTGGATCTGGTTTGGATTTTTTAAATGTGAGAGAAAAGAAAATTTTTATTTTGAAAACACCAATTTTTTTACGAAAAATGTAGATCTGGTTTTTACTTTTAAAAAAACATGTCATATTTTCATTTTGATAAATTTTTTTTTACAACCCTTGCCGTTTATACGAGGAGTTTTATTTATTTGCATTCCATGTGTGTGCTACTTATATTTTGCATATGTTGTCCCCTTAGTATTCATAACATCTGGTTTTCATTACCTTCATGCTTGTATATGGATTCTTTGTGCCCCTTTGATCATTTTTACGTTTATTTGGTGAAGCTCAATTGCTTTTCATGCCCTCTGTCAATCATAACAAAAAAGGGGAAGAAAATATTCGTGTAAGGGGGAGATGTGTTTTATTTTTTTAGGGGGAGAGCATTATGTACTTGGGATTTGTGCCCATTTTTATTGGTATACATATGTTTGAGCTTTACTTGATTATTATATGTCATTGTTTCTAGCTAGTGCACATAACATGTTTGTTAAATGCTTTTAGGAAAGACAGGTATGGAGCCGATCAAAACAGTTAATCATAGTTCGAGCTATGCTTTATGAAAAATAGTGCTGGTGTTGTTTTTAGATTAGGCTAGTTTGGTTGAATATGAGTTTATTCTTTGTATTTGGGTTATAGTTGTATTGGGCTTACTTTTGTTCTTGAGGTTTTGTCATGGATTGACAAATGAGGAGATTGTTAGAGTCATGTGTTTCGGTATTGTCAAACTATGCCAAATTATGTGTCTTTTATTGAGTTTTGAGTTGTCTTAAAATTGTAATTAAAGATCAAGTTGAATCAACATGGTAGTAAATAAGTTGTTTCTCAACAAAAAATAAAAAATAAAAAAACAAGATAGTGAATTAATAAAATGACGTTTGTTGGTACAAAATTGACAACTCTGTTATGCTGTTTATTAAAGAGAATTGAAAAATAAAAGGCTTTAAACACTAATTAGCATTCTTTGTTTTCTTTCTTATTGTGATTTAACCATATCAAGGTGTTTTAATAGAAATGGAAAATGGATAACATAGATGAATATTGTAAAATAAATATTGACATATTGTGTTTTTGAAACATTTTTTACAAAACAGTTGTAACAAGATACTTAATTTCCTATAATCAATCACTCATCAATATATATATATATATATATATGCAAAAAACTCATGCGGGAAAATATGAGGTTTTGCCATATAGCTCACTTTTTAAAAAGTGAATTCAAATACTCTTAAACCATATCAGAAATAAGAACAAATTAAAAAATAGGGACTTTTTGTTTTTTTTTTTGTTCAATGTTTCAAGACTTTTCCAATTAATAAATAAATATTCTTTGTAAGACTTTTTGTTTCATTTGGTTCAATGTTTCATGATTTTTCCTATTAAAGACTAAGGACTCTTCTCTTTTCACATCTTGCACTTCTCATTTATATAAACTTGCCCACAATCCTCCATGTCGTCTCTTCTTAAGTACACCCAAATTGAGATTGAGGCTAATTACCTTCAACCCTTCAATGATCCCTACCAAGCCCCTACATTGTTGTCTTATCTAATCTTAACACGTATGAGTTGGGTATGATCAAGGAAGAGGTCTTTCGTTTTTTGTTATTGACTAACGACGGCTTTATGGTTTCAATGTTAAAGTCAGACATTGTGGGTTTTGTAAATTTGGTGTTTGGAATTTTGGTGTGAGAAAACTATAAATTTCTTTTGTTTTAGAACTATAGAGAAATAAAAAACTCATTTAATTGATTATTGATAAGATTAGTTGGTTTTTTATTATTATTATGTTTTAGAACACAATATTTATCAGTTTTTTTGGTAGATTTTAATTACCATTTAGTGCGGGATTGGTATGAGCTCAATAATGAAAGTAAAAGTCAATAATGATTTTAGAGTGTTTTCTCCTTTGGGTGTGGAAGCCCAACTTAAGGCAATTATATTTTGAAAAATTGAAGTATTTTTAGCAAATTTTTCTTTACTTTATCACATTCTCTATATACCATTAGGTCCATTACTTATAAAATATTTCCCTTCATTAAGATAATGAAATGGGTGTTTAAGAATTGGGACTCAATATTTTGTTGTGAAAATGTGGTGTACTTGAGGAAGTGTTTAGGAGGTTGCTTGAATTTTTGTATCTGAAGCAGCAAGTTGAGGCAATTCGTCAACGGATCTTAGCTTTGATGATTGCCAAATCTATCACTCACCCTTAAACAGTTAAACCCAACCCTTCGCTCTAATTCCTCTATCTTTGTTTCGAGTTATCTGTAGACATGGCAAAACGGGTCAGAATTTTCTGACCCGACCCGACCCGACCAGAAAAATACCTGACCTGGACCCGATTTTTTTTTACCCGAAGCAAAAACGGGTTGACCCGTGACCCGACCCGTGTTTTTTGCGGGTCAACCCAACCCGACCCGCGACCCGACCCGACCCGAACCCGAACCATTTTTAAAAAAAAAAAATTTTGGTAAAAAAAAATAGTAAAACTAAGACAATATTGGTTTAATTGTTTATTGTGAACTTTAAGGAAACAATTGATACATTTACATAACTGCATGCAAATTAATTGAAAGACAAATTATTGAACAATCTGTAATGAGTAAAGATTTTTAGTTATCAAATAGTAAAATACATGCCAAGATAATCTAGTTACAGTAGAGTTAAAAACATAGATTTAAAATTGTAAATATATGTGAGAAATATTCACAAGTGTGAAAATAGTGAAGCTAAAGTATCAACTTAGCATAAATTATGAATACTTAGACCTATTTTTTAATAATTTATGTCCAAAATAAACGGTTTTTTAAAATAAATTATGATATTTTCTAGAGTGTGTGTTACTTAATAATAATATGATATTCATAAAACATACTGTGGGGCCCCAATCATTAACCACTCTATACCCGGCCCAAGGCCCACGCCGAGGATATTATAAAGGCCGAGGATGATGGGAAATAGCTCAGGTCACCCAAGGGCCTCGCCGAAGATGACACATCCTCGGCACACCGACTTCGCTAAAGGGAAAATATCCCTCATTCATTGAATATATCCCACCAACATTCTGGCCGCTTTAATGGTGATGTGACCAACAAACCCAGTTGCCTCGATTACTTCAACTAATAGAAAGTCTGCAAAGGCGGCTAAGAACTAACATAAAACCTGCTAATTACAGATGATGGGACAAACCCCTGTACATAGAGTCCAGATAATTGACAAATGGATGGTTAAGATTAACGAAAACGGGACTATATATCCAAGAAGGCTCCCAGCACAAAAAGGGGGGAATTCGATGATAAGTGAGAAGAAAAATTTATCCTCGGCCTGGGCCGAGGACAAATATGCTTCGCAAACACTTAGCCAAATTTCCACCATTAGATTCCTATGAATCTCAAGTCATCAATTATTTATTATAAACTTTATACCAGCCATTGTTTACTTCGGTGATGCCAAGTCCTTACACCCACATCTCTACAAATTTTATTGTTAAGGGTCCATTACAAATTGAGCCCCTACAATTGGCACCCACCGTGGGGCAGGATTCGGGCGCTAGCAAGTGCGGTGGCCGGTGTAAAGAAATTAAGAGCAACACTTTCAGAAATAATATACCAAAACAATACAATCTACTGCAGCAACAATCATTCAGAAGTCAACAATCACGAGAACAAGAATATGCGAAAAATAGAAAGAGACAAAACAAGTCTACTTCTTTTATTTATACATGAAGAAAAATTACATCTTTTACAAGTGAAGCCCGTGGGGCTTGTTCTAAAGCTAACTACAAAGGCGGACGCTTAACAAAGCTGGCAGAGGAACAAAAGATAGAAAAGAAGGCTCGTTGAGGAACAAAAGATAGAAAAGAAGGCTCGTTGAAGAACACAAGACGGAAAGAAGTGAAGCAAGAGAGGAGGAAAGGGAGGAAAGAAAGCTGGCCGAAGAACAAAAGATAGAAAAGAAGTGAAGGAAGAGAGGAGGAAAAGAAACAAAGAAAGTTGGCAGAGGAACAAAAGATAGAAAAGAAGGCTGGATGAGAAGCAAGAGAAGAGGAAAAGAAAAAAGGAAGGCTTGTTGAGGAGCAAAAGAAGAAGAGAAAAAAGGGAAAAGAGAAAAAGAAGGCAACATGTAAGGCAGAAGAGGTCGCGGCACAGGACGGCTCCAATTCGGGGCGACGCCTGGTTTCCCTCCCACCCCTATTGCTGCCGGCTTGGAGGGTCAATGACCCAAACCCAAGAAAGGGAGGTTACGTTCTCTCCGAATCCTCCTTCAAACGGCAAGAAGGGCTCCGTCTCCGGTTAGGTTGAAAAGAAGGAGAATCTTCGGATCTCTCCTACACCAACCCCAACATGACGTCCAGGGCTGGAGTGCCATCCTCGGCTCCTGATAGGGGCTGTGCATCCTCGGGACCGCCCGTTCTCAGGGCCAAGTCATTCGAAGGGGCTCAAAGGGCTATATCTTGCAGAACCTTTGGACAATATGTTTTTGGGAGAAATTTAGGACGAATGTTTGTTAAGTGTGAAGGCGAAGGTTGCCCTAGAAACGCCTTATATAGGAGGCGAAAATTTGGGGAAGGCCAATCCGCATTAAGTCCCAAGGAGAGATTTCCGGAGGCCATAATTCCGCCCAAATTCCAAGGGGCTTATCAGCCGTTAGATTCTCGTGGATCCACGGTTGACATTAATGAGGGAGCGCATTATTAACGAAAAGACACCGAAGCATCAAAACACGTTACGCGGACAACCCAGGAGACACCTCGTAATCAGAAGAGTTCCAGTAAACGAAGAGGCAGAACACGGCAGGGTCTTATCCTCCACCAACTCCAGCCCGCATTTATTATTATTATTTTGCTTGAAAAGTGTATTTATTTAATGCTTATTGTAAATTATAGCAATACAGAATTAAAAGGCTACGGATAAATAGATAAAATAATAAATAAAATGAGAAAACTAGGTACTGGACAGAACCAAGGCATTGCATGGTCCTCAGACCCAAGCCTCATGGGGAAACCAGATACTTCAGATGAAAAAATGAGAAAACTAGGTACTGGACAGAACCAAGGCATTGCATGGTCCTCGGACCCAAGCCTTATGGGGAAACCAGATACTTCAGATGAAAAAATGAGAAAACTAGGTACTGGACAGAACCAAGGCATTGCATGGTCCTCGGACCCAAGCCTCATGGGGAAACCAGATACTTCAGATGAAAAATGAGAAAACTAGGTACTGGACAGAACCAAGGCATTGCATGGTCCTCAGACCCAAGCCTCATGGGGAAACCAGATACTTCAGATGAAAAAATGAGAAAACTAGGTACTGGACAGAACCAAGGCATTGCATGGTCCTCGGACCCAAGCCTCATGGGGAAACCAGATACTTCAGATGAAAAATGAGAAAACTAGGTACTGGACAGAACCAAGGCATTGCATGGTCCTCAGACCCAAGCCTCATGGGGAAACCAGATACTTCAGATGAAAAAAATGAGAAAACTAGGTACTGGACAGAACCAAGGCATTGCATGGTCCTCGGACCCAAGCCTCATGGGGAAACCAGATACTTCAGATGAAAAAATGAGAAAACTAGGTACTGGACATAACCAAGGCATTGCATCGTCCTCGGACCCAAGCCTCATGGGGAAACCAGATACTTCAGATGAAAAATGAGAAAACTAGGTACTGGACAGAACCAAGGCATTGCATGGTCCTCGGACCCAAGCCTCATGGGGAAACCAGATACTTCAGATGAAAAATGAGAAAACTAGGTGCTGGACAGAACCAAGGCATTGCATGGTCCTCGGACCCAAGCCTTTGGGGAAACCAGATACTTCAGATGAAAAAACTAAGTGTTAGACAGAACCAAGGCATTGTATGGTCCTCGGACAGCAGCCTCTGGGGAAACTAACCACTTAAATTGAGAAAACTAGGTACTGGACAGAACCAAGGCATTGCATGGTCCTCGGACCCAAGCCTCATGGGGAAACCAGATACTTCAGATGAAAAAATGAGAAAACTAGGTACTGGACAGAACCAAGGCATTGTATGGTCCTCGGACCCAAGCCTCATGGGGAAACCAGATATTTTAGAATAAAAGCCAAGTGCTAGACAAAACTTAAACGTTGCATGGTCCAAGGTCTTAGGCCAACAGGAAGAACATTTCCTCATAAAAACTAAGTACTAAGAAAAACCAGGGTCTTGCATGGTCTTCGGACCCAAACCTATATGGGAACCAGTCACTATGAGGCAATACAAACGCTGAAACGGAACCAGGGTCCTTATATGGATCACGAGTCCAAATCTGAGGCAAAGCCAACCCCCTTTAGGCGCTAAATAATGAGCCTCATCAGGGACGAAAACCATGGGAAATTGAGCGCTAAAGCACAAACGACCCAAACCTATCCATCCTCGGGCGACCCTTTGCGCAAAAAGAAAGCTGCAAAAACAGCTGAAATAACGATAACACTAACGAAGAGGTAGAGCCCAACAGGTTGAGAAAATGCGCTGAGGAAGTCAAAATCCTCCTCCCCGCCCAAGGGGACGTGCAGCAGAATTTTGAGGGGCTATTGTGGGGCCCCAATCATTAACCACTCTGGCCCACTCTATACCCGGCCCAAGGCCCACGCCGAGGATATTATAAAGGCCGAGGATGATGGGAAATAGCTCAGGTCACCCAAGGGCCTCGTCGAGGATGACACATCCTCGGCACACCGACGTCGCTAAAGGGAAAATATCCCTCATTCATTGAATATATCCCACAAACATTCTGGCCGCTTTAATGGTGATGTGACCAACAAACCCAGTTGCCTCGATTACTTCAACTAATAGAAAGTCTGCAAAGGCGGCTAAGAACTAACATAAAGCCTGCTAATTACAGATGATGGGACAAACCCCTGTACATAGAGTCCAGATAATTGACAAATGGATGGTTAAGATTACCGAAAACGGGACTATATATCCAAGAAGGCTCCCAGCACAAAAAGGGGGGAATTCGATGATAAGTGAGAAGAAAAATTTATCCTCGGCCTGGGCCGAGGACAAATATGCTTCGCAAACACTTAGCCAAATTTCCATCATTAGATTCCTATGAATCTCAAGTCATCAATTATTTATTATAAACTTTATACCAGCCATTGTTTACTTCGGTGATGCCAAGTCCTTACACCCACATCTCTACAAATTTTATTGTTAAGGGTCCATTACAAATTGAGCCCCTACACATACCATGTATAAATAAGTAAGCAATCAATTTTAAAGTATATCTCAAATTGAAATAGAGTGTCAACCACAATTGATAATAGATTATAAAATTAATTTTCAAGACTGTAAATTTCTTATATGTTTTTATTCTTTATCAAATGAGTTATCCAATGAGTCATTTGTAATTTTGTTTTATATTTTGGAATGTTGATACTGTGTAGAAATAAAACTTGTGTATTTGTTTTACTTATCTTTGTGTTATTTTGTTTTAAATAGCAATGTTAGGCTTTGTATAATTTTAAAATTATTGAATAAGTATTAATAAGTTTAACTGAATTCATTCTTGATATAAGTGGTGAATTCAAAATAATGCATTTCATATCAAGTAATTTGTTGCATAACTTTTCAAATGGCAAATACGTGTTGTTTTCTTTATAAAAAAAAAAAAAAAAAAAATTCATGTGAAAAATACGGGTCGACCCGACCCGACCCGCAACCCGATTGACCCGAACCCGATTTTAACTCGCTTAAAATGACTTGTTTTTGACCAGTGACCCATTTGACCCGCAACCCGATTGACCCAACCCGAACCCGACCTGACCCGCCCGTTTTGCCATGTCTAGTTATCTGGGCTGTAAATGGTTGGATCTGTCTCACTGGACTGGATTGGATCGGTCTAATTTTTTCAGATTAGGTAATTAGTCTTTGCGATTTATAGTTGGGTTTCTGTGGGATTTCTTGGGTTGAAGACGGGCGGATCTGAGTCCTCAGGTCATAGACAAGTGGGTCACCGTCTTCTGGGTCAAGTTGAATTTCACGTGCTTTGGGCTAGTCAAATAGAATTAGTGCAAGAAAGAGGATGGAGACATGGAGTAGTAACTCATCCTTTTTTGATACATTACCAAATCAACTGAGGATTGAAAAAAATAAAATTTGTATAATTGATTGAGATTTTCTTTAGAGCCTATCTCGTCCCCAATTGATTTGAGTTTTAGACAACTTTTTCTAGGATAATTGAAATTGTCATTGTTTTGTATATTCCATTATTGCAAATAAATTTTTATGCCATAGTTATTTCTAAATTGACTGTTAAAACAATGTTCCAAAAAGTTTTACGGTAGCGATTTCTTGGATTAAGTTTTGTTCTTGTATTAGATGGGAAGATTTTATTTTATTTTATTTATTATATATATATATAAATATAAATAATCGTGATATTTTATTGAGATCTTAGCAATAAAGAACAAACAAGGCTCCTAAATTGTCAAGCCAAATGCAACAATTACCACAAACCGACTGGCTTGAGCATGGCTACAACAACAAAGAAATCCAAATGCCAAATCACAAATAGCACTAAAAAAACCAGACTCAAACAAAACCATCAATCCATCCGCATGACAACTCCAAAAATAAACCCATAAGGAAGAATTTGCATAATCCATGAGCTAAGAAGGCCTCCTCTGAACAGAGTCTGCAAATCCCCAACGATAATAGAGTTCTTGATTTATGTTGAAACTAGCACAAAGCTTTTGTCCCTGAATCCAAATTTAACTTGCAATCTGATGAAATCCACAATCTAATCCTCAATTCTAACCGAACCTTGGAAGATAGTTGAAGTACTCCTATTGTCACAGCATGTATCATATTCTTAAAAGACTATATAATTTGTCAAAATAATAATAATAATAATAATAATAATAATAATATATGTTCGAATATAACTGCATACTGTTCTTCAATATACACACACACACGTAAAGTGATCAAACCTGAAGCATATAACTGCAAACAGTCAAAACCTTGATGGGATAAAGTTGATCAAGGAGATGATGTGCTCATTTGTTTCAGCTTTTAGAAGCTGAAACACATGTTTTGAAGAAAGCTAGAGTCCAAAGCCCGTTTGGTTCAGCATAAACGCAACTTTTTTGAAAAAGTTGCGTTTTGGGCCAAGGCATAAAACACGCAAGCCATTATGGAGCTCTAGAGATCCATTTTACAAAAAGTCTATGCGCGTTCTGAAGCTATCCGTTGGGCTCTTCGGGCAATTACCAAATTACCCTTGATAAACATCAGTTCTCACACTGTCCCTCATTCCTCTCATCTCATCTCTCTGCTCTGCCCTAAAGCCCTGAAGCTCACTCACGCCTCTCATCTCTTCTCTCTACTCTACCCTCTCCATGGTAAAAGTCTCTCTTGCCTTTTGTCAAAAGGACCCAAAACTTTGCTAAAAAAAGCAATAATATCATGATAAAAGACTCATAAAACCACATTAAACTACACAAAAAAAAAATAAATAAATAAGAGTTGAAGAAAAGCACACACCTTGTGAGGTTAGTTGAGAAAACAAGGAAGACCCAGTTCTTGATTCCTTGATTCAACCTAAGAAATAGACCCAAATGAAGAAAACTTATGGAAGTGAGTGAAAACTTAGATGGGTTTTCTTCTTGGGGTTGAGAGCTTAACACAGTGTCAGATAAGAAAGCAGAGCAAAAAAAAAAAAAAAAACCACAAAGGTGGCTTTGTGGTTTTGGGTGGACAAAGAAATGTTATTTTATTGTTCTAATAGGGTCAAAGAAAGTGGTTTGTGGCTGATAAGTGAGGCTGAGAATTAGTGGCTGAGAGATCTCCATCTAAAAAAAAAGGGCAAAAAACGGATGAAAAGAAAAAAAAAAAAAAAAAAAAGGAAACAAATAAAATAAAGAATAAGAAATTAAAATTGAAAAATGCTATCGCAATATTTTTACACTACTTTCACAATAAATCTTAAGTAGTAAGTTATTATTAGCTAATATTGGTGAGAAAAAAAATAATTTTTTTAGAAAGAGAAAAAAATAATTGTAATAGTATGTTCAAATTAAAATCAGTATCAATTATCACAATACTTTCACAATAAATCTTAAGTAGTAGGTTATTATTAGCTAATATTGGTTAGAAAAAAATAATTGTTTTAGAAAGAGAAAAAAATAATTGTAATAGTACGTTCAAATTAAAATCAGTATCAATTATCATAATAATTTCACAATACTTTCACAATAAATCTTTAGTGGTAGGTTATTATTAACTAATATTGATGAGAAACAAATAATTTTTTTAGAAAGAGAAAAATTGATTTAAGTATATGAAGTAGTTGATTTAAGTATGAAATAAACTCACATCCAAAAAAAAAAAAAAAGTATGAAATAAACTCCCTTATATATACATTGTCCTTTTTGGTAATTTATCCCTCAAATTGCCACTTTTATAAGTGCTAGCCAAATACTCAGCTTTTTCAAAAAGCATTTTTTAACAGTTTTTACCAAACACTCAGCTTTTTGAAAATGCACTTTTTCATTATGTACTTTTACAAAAAGCTGAACCAAACTCACCCTATATCTTGTAGCTTTGCCATGTTTCAACTCAATTCCAAAGTTTAGATCTGCTTCTTCCATCTGCAATCAAACTGAAAAATTGGAAATTTCATTATTCATATATATACAAATTGAACATTAATTCCATTATTCATATACAAATTGAACCTTAAAGTTGGTGCGTCAATTCCTTTTGTGTGGTATTCTATATATATATAATTTTTTTTCCATATATTTTTCTAAAATTTGGAGTTGGCCGTAATATATCGAAGTTGAAAAAGGCAATACAAGAATGCGTAGAACATATCCACATTGCTTTTTATCCCTCTAGAGGCAAGCTTCCCAACGCTGAGGATGAGCTTCTTCACTACAAGCAGTAATGATGAACTATTAGGGAAGAGCCTAGATCTGATCGATGAACGAAGAGAAAAGGCAGTGATCCAGTTGGCCTATTACCACCAAAAGATCAAGCAGGGATATGATGCCAATGTGAAGTTGAGACCACTAGCACCGGGGAACTTAGTGTTGAGGAAAGTTGTGGGTGCTGCCAATAGCCCATCCTAGGGAAAGCTGGGATCCAATTGGGAAGGACCATACCAAATTACTTCAGTAGCAGGGATAGGTGAATACTACTTAGAAGACTTAGATGAAAAAGCTATACCTCGCCCATGGAATGTAAATAACCTGAGAATGTATTATTATTAATAAAAGCATTTCTCTTATTCAAATTTTAAGTATATTATGATTATATGTCTTGTATTTTGGTAACCATCTAAGTACTAGACAGAACCAAGGTCTTGCATGCTCCTCAAACTCAAACCTATGGGGAAACTAGTTACTTCAAGAAGAATCTAAGTACTAGACAGAACTAAGGTCTTGTATGGTCCTCAGACTCAAACCTATGGGGAAACTAGTTACTTCAAGAAGAATCTAAGTACTAGATAGAATCAAGGTCTTTGCATAGTCCTCAGACTCAAACCTGTGGGTAAACCAACTACTTCCAGCAAGGGCTTAGGTGACAAGTAGAATCCAAATGTTGGGTGGATCCTCGGACCACAACCTTTGAAGAAATTAGCAAGATCAAGCACTCATGCAAGTTGCAAATACAACCTAAGTATACGTTCGGTACCTCGGATCATCTACTCGGCCCTTGCCCCCTAAAGATGTAAGCAAACACAAACTAAGTGTCCCCTTAATGCCGGTGAGTTAGAATTTAAAGGTCTAATTTTAGATATGGTATGTACATAACCATTTTTACCCATTAGGATAACCAACTCATGAAACACAAGATTCACACTACGAACTTGGCATTTTTTTATATAGACCATTTGATAAGGGTAAGCTACAGTGACAAGGTCGCTCAGCCACCGTTTGTAGCTTAAGTGGAAATTAATATTCTAGACTTACTACTTTTCGCTGCTGATTCAAAATGGAATGCAGCTCAAGCTGTTGATACTGTTTGGTTAACAATCAAAGCATGATGTAAAAAAGGAATTTCAAACATTCAATCTAAAGGTCTTATTATAATAATTCCAATGTTCAAAAAAAAAAAAAAAAAAAAAAAAAAAAAAGAAGAGGGGGCAAACTAAAACAAAAGCTAGCCAAGATGGCCTATTTCTTCAGCTTTATCTTGATTCCTTCCTTGGAGAGCTGAGTAGAAATGGTCTCAAGATCCTTGGAGCCCTCATTTAGGGGAACAGTCTAAAAGGGCTTGAAGGGGAGAGCTGATTCCTCGGCATGAGGAGCTTGAGCATCAGCTTTAGACTCTACAGTCTTCCGGGGCACTTCAGGGTTCAGGCCCTCATTTGTTTCTGTCGCCCCAGAAAGCTCACTCTCCTTGGCTGGCTCATCAGGGGCGGTTATAACTAGAGCAGCTTCATGTTGAGTAGTTTCAGCCTCCTCAGGAGCAACCTTAGCCTCAGAGCTAGAGGGAGCAGTTTCTCGGATGGCAGGAGGGTAGTATACATTATCCACCTTCCACAGATCTGATGACGCCTCAACCCCAACTTTTTTAAGGGCTTCATTCCAAACCTGGAAACAATAGAGTCTGTATACCCCAGGTACTTGAGCCTTGAGAGTGGCCTGGGTCGCAGCCACTCCCAAGGCAAAAGCCTCATCCTTGGCTTTCTCCTTAGAGCTTTCAGCCTCTGTCCTGGCGAACTCTGCCTCTTCCTTAACCCTTAAGGCTTCATCCCAGGCCCACTCCATGGCATTCTTGGCTCCTTCTACCTTGGCCAACTTCTTCTTCAGATCAGTGATTTGCTCCTTGGCAATCTTCAGCTGATCCTCAGTTTTGAGTAGGCGCCTCTCTGGTCTTCAGCCTGTTTTTGAGCGCCAGCTAGGCCTGATTCAACGTTATCTCTGGCCCTTGTCATCTCCTTTAGATCCTCCCTTGCTTTCAAGAGATCGGCCTCACTGTTTTTAAGGATCCGCGCAGCATCCAGGCCCCTGTTTCGCTCGAGCTCCAGGGCCCTGCTCTGGTTGTTGGCTATCTCTTCCAACCTATAAGTGGCGTGGATAGCCTGCCAATTGAAACAAGAGCACGATAAGTTGGAAACCAAAGAACAAAAATCAACGAAGTCACAAGTGTTAGAAGTCTTACCATGCCCAAGTACCTTTTGAGGTTGAGGAAGACCTCCTGCCTCCTCAAATTCCCCAACTCAGCCATATCGGCGATGAGTAGCAGGGACTTCTCTAGCGCATCGGCCACATAAATGCCTTCACCCCCTCAGAAGTCCCTGAGGGAGGCGTTGTCCATCAAAGGTTCCCTATGGAGCATTGGGGCAGGGAGCCAGGCCTAGGGCTTGGACTGTGTGGCGACTTTTTTTTTCTTGGCCCTGGGGCCTGTTTTTTAGTTGCTTTAAAGCTCGTCGGGCTTCATCTTCCTCCTGAGAGGAGCAAGATTTCCCCCCATCCATTGGCTCTTTGCCTCTGGAAGCCCTCTTCCTTTTTGGGTCGGCAGGCTCAGGCTGAGAAGGCAAAGTCGGTCGAGGAGGAGGAAGTTTGGATTGTGGAGATGATGGCTTTGATTAGGTGGAAGATGACCTGGTATGGACAGGCTGAAGCTTGGGTAGAGGAGGAGAAAGCTCGGATTGTGACTTCCCTGGCACGTCCTTCCCCGGTTGGCCCTCAATTAGGTCAAACAAGTTGGTTTTAGGTTTTCTCTTAAAACCCATTTCGGCCTGAGAAGAAGTCCCTACTGATGGGAAATCCGCTTCAGTCAAACTAGGGTTGCCCAAGTCACCAGAGGGATCCTCAGGTAGATTAACTTGGTCGAATACACCAAATTCGTCCTCGGACAAACCTAAATCAACGACCTCTTCTTCTCTTTCTACTCTTCCTCTCTCAGCCTTTACAGCTTGATGGGATGAAGAAGGGCCTGCCAAGGGAAGGCCTTCTGGGATAGGAGATCCTTTGGGAAGCAAGAACCCGTGTTTTGCTTCGGTGATTCTATGAAGCCGAGGATCTTTGGCTCTAATCACATACTTCGGAGCTGAGAATGATTTCTAGATGGGATCGTACCTGAGGATCTTGTGAGCAGCTCTGATTTGGTTGTCAGTTTCGTTCACAAAGACCTCCGCCTTAAGGATGGTTTCCAAATCTTCCCGGTTGATCAAGTGAAAGTGTCTTTCAAAGGCGTGTGGATCTGCAAAAAAGAAAGCATATTTGTATTAGCAACCAAACAATGCAAACTGTGATATCACAAAATATCAACCCTCTCCTACTCTGAATACCCCACCTGATGCCCCCTCCTTTGCCTGGCAATGAAGGCCGTCGTGCCACTCCCCAGACACGATGAGAAAGTCCTTATTTAACCCCTTACTGGACTCGGGGAGGCACTGAATAAGCCGAACCTTATCGTCCTTCGTCTTCATATAATAGGATTTACCCTTTAGGTGTTGGAGATTGTAGCACTAGTTTACATCGTGATAGGTTAATCTCAACCCCATTTTCTCGTTTAAGGCGTCCACGCAAACCAAGATCCTAAACACGTTGGTGGCGCACTGGGTGGGAGCTAATCGGAAATGCCTAAGGTAGTCCCTCATCACCGGCCCCATAAGGATTCTTATACCACCTTCTATGAAGGCGATTATGGGAATCACTACTTCACCCTCTTGCCTCCTAAAATGCCATTCCCCTTCTTCATAGTATCTCAAACCTACATTACTGGGTATCCTATAATCGGCGATGAATTTCTCCATTGCCTTTTCAGACTCAACCAACTTTTTAAACCTACCCATCCCTAGAAACGGCTAAAAGATTTAGGGAAGGACGAAAGAAAGAGAGGAATAAGACGAAAAAAAACTTAGAAGAGAGAAAACATGAGTTAGAGAGAGAGAATAAAACTTACAGAAATGAGGAACAGCTCTTCAGACAAGCTTTTTATGCTGAAAAGAGACGTGAGTTTGGTTGGAGATTTGACCGAACTTAGGATATGTGCGCAAGAACTCTTGAGTGTAAATGTAAAGAGGCAAATCGGTTCAAATGAATATTTATACCTCCAATTAAAAATAACCGTGCTGATTTTCCCGCCCATAAAATTAAAGAAATCCCCACCGTTAGATTACCATCACACCGTTGAACGTGGGGAACACAAAGCTGCCAGAATTTAATGAGGGCATACTTCGTATACCGAAGCACCAGGAACGTGCCTTGGACAGGTGAAAAGACTATGGCACTGGCGGAGGACAAGACTTGCAGGCCCTAACAAAGGCCCGAGGACATCAAAATCCTCATCTCCGTCCTAGGAGCCGGACAGCAGGATTTCGAGGGGCTATTGTGGGGTCAAAGAATTTGGCAACCCCGGCCCACTTTATACTAAGCCCAAGGCCCACGCCGAGGAGGAAGAAATGTTCGAGGATGAACGAAGAAAGTCCAAATTGCCAAGAAACATCGCTGAGGACAATCCTGTTCTCGGCCAATCGAAACCATAGAAGGGAAGAGCGGCACGCCGTCAAAGGTAGCCTCCCAAAGCATCCCAAGAAAAAGGGCAAGTACAATGGGTCAGTCATGGGAGCATGGTGGAGGAGCAATTCAAGGAAAAACTGTCACCTCCACATTAAATACTTACAACTAACGTTCTGGCCACATTAATGATGAAATGACCCCTGAACAGTGTTGCCTTGATTGCTACAATTCGCAGAAGGTTTGGGAAGGTGGCTGATGGGACAAGCACTCAAGTAGTAACCTGCATGATCAACTAATAGAGGGCCAAGATCAACTGAAAGGGGATATATATAATGTAAGAAATCCTCCAGGAAAAGGGATATCGGAAATTAAAAACAGAGAATACTGTAGCAATTTGTATCATCTTTGAAACCTTTGTAACCAAGCATTGAAGAAATAATAGGAACAACAAGCTCACCAGATAAGGGCCGAGGACAGAATTTCACACTTTAGTCCACATCCTTGTTATTCAATCCACTCATAACTATGTTTAGTTGTTGTAACCCTTACTAAGTTCTAGTTCTTAAACTCATTCTCTATAAATTTATTGTATTGGGCTAGTTGGGCCTGAGTCCATTCATCCAATAGAAGAAGTGCTCAAACTCAATCCCTACAGTATATATGTATGTGTATTACTGTGGGGAACCTTTTTGAGATGGGAATTAAGATTTTCTTGAGTTTAAAAGTTAGGTTGTCATTCATGTGTAACTTTATATACTTTGGAAGAATTGTTAGTAATAAGTTTTGGTCCATTTAGGTGACGAGAACATGGACACTTGAGCTCCTCTTATTCAAATCTCTCGCATTTTCTGCGTTCAGGTAAGGGATATGTGATATGGGCGTTTGATAAACATAAGGTTTGTCTAGAAAAATTGTTATGCATTAAAACCTTTTAATTATGTACGTAAATTTTGAATCTTATATATCTTATATATATATATATGTGTGTGTGTGTGTGTGTGTGTGTGTTTTAGCATATTGATGCTATTACTCATACCATGAACATAGTATTTAAGAATGAAGTGGATATGCTATTATTATGAACATTTATGTAAAAGCATAATTATTAGAAAAATATAGTTTTTGGGTTATTTCCGTTGTTACGATCTGAACTCAGCTAGTATGGTTAAAGTACTGGCATTTCCATGGACATATTGATTGATTGTCCATTAAAAGTGGTGAGAACTCTTGTACTCGCCCTTGTTGGAAAATACCAACTTGTAGATGATGCCCTCCAACACCTATAGTTGACGATTTGATCACCCTAAAAGGGGTGTGACATTTTCTTATATGATCCTAGAATTTCTTAGCATTGTGGGTGATAGGCCACAAATTGAATGACCCCTTGTGATTGAAACTAATTAATTAATTTAGCCAAGTTATTAATTAATCAATTTATCATGCAAACGCGTGGCAGCACAAACAAATCACCAAAAACTAAATATGCAGCGGAAAAATAAATAACACGGTGATTTGTTCACGAATGGGGAAAACCCTAACGGCAAAAACCCCACTGGGTGATTTTCAGGTCACCACTCCCGAAACTCCACTATTATCAAATCAAGCGGTTACAAGTAAAGGAATCCCAAGTACCTTACCAACCTACAGTTGAACCCTTACCCCAATACCCAATTGGACTTGATCTGTAGTGACAGTTCCCCCTTTTGATGCACGGCTCCCAAGTACGTGACTAACCAGATGCGCGGATCCTAGTACGCGACTTTAAACACCAACTTTAGAAAGAGAGGTTGGCTGCAAAGTTCTTCAGATCATCCTATGCGATGAAGATCAAGAAGATGCTTGGTCACAAAACCCTATGGTGCAAAATACACAGCAACTTCTTGAAAGAAGATGAACTAGGTCAAGAACTTTGTCTTAGATCACAATTTGCTTGAACAAGGATTGCTCAATGCTTATGCAACTTGTGTCTATGTTGACGGCTCTTAAAACACTCCTTAAATATGTTTAGGGTTAGAAGAAAAGAAGGCCCAAAAACATATTCACGGATCCCAAGAAAATCATATTGGAATTCTGACTTTTTAATTCTCGACAGATAGCAGGTGTCGAGATAGCTGTCGAGCAGGTGTCGAGCTTTAAAAACTGGGCACTTCAACTTGCTTTTTCTTGGACAGACTTGATGACTTCAATACTTGATCTTGAAACCTTGTTTCTTGAAGTATTAAAAACACCTAGAACTACCCAATTACAAGTAGAGTGCGTTTTGTCAAAGGATTAGCCAATTTACATAAATAGTATGACATGTGTTCTTAACATGTGAACCACATATGTCCTAACAATCTCCCCCTTTGGCAATCCGTGACAAAACCACAACAACCAAATGAACATATGAGAGAAGTCATAAATCACTCAACTCATATTCACTTGTTGAATACAATAAAATCTATCCTAACACAAACTCTTGAAAAACTTTGCAAGAAGAGAGTTTATGGCAAGTAGACTTTGACAACCTGTATTTCTGAAACACTTTAAACAAAACTCATCAAGGCATCTTGTGTGAAACAGAAATAATTAGATTGCATACAAATATAAAGAACATGTGTCTAAAGATAGAAAAGAAACAACACATGAAGAGATAGGTGAAAAAGAAACATACATCTACATATATAGAAAGATAAGTACAATGTATGTAAACTGGTCACAAGACCTCATATACAAGATCAATGTATCTAACAAGAATAGAAAAGAAAAGATACATCAAAACCTCATTACATCCCTCAAAAATATGAACACTCCCCCTATCAAAAATGTTCTATACTAACTCTCCCCCTAAGATGACTACTCTCATAGTCCAAAACCTACTCCCCCTTTTTGTCACGAATGACAAAGGGTAGAGTGTCATGTAGACATCTCATCAGTAGAGCTAGCATCTCCATCATCATCCTCTGAAGCATCATCGTCATCACCATCATCATCATCATCCTCAGCATCAGAGTCTGAAGCGACTGGAGGAGGTGGTGGAGGAGAAGCCTCAGAAGCAAAACCACCCATGGTCGCCTGCCGTCGTGCAATACGACCAACACGAACGTTCACTTGATACAACTCAGTGGTGAGTGTATCGAGGTGAGCATCCATGCGCTGCAGCTGTGCCATGATATCTCCAAGAGATACATCGCCTGAAGAAGAAGGAGGAGCCGATGTAGATGGAGCAGATCTGGATGGAGCCGAACGGGAGGGAGGAGTGGAATCCGGTTGTCGCGACCTAAACTGCGCCTCACTACGTTTTACGGTAGCGGCATCTATGGCAGATATGTGTGTGAAGTGGTCGGACACTGGGAAAGGGATGGAAAAATGGCGTAGAATCCTTGTGATAGCGGAAGGAAAGATGAGCTTATCACGGGATGCCGAATCTAAATGAACATCTATGATAGAGAAAATGAAGTGAGAAGGAAAATCTATCGTAAAATGCTCAAGTAGAGATAGCAAGAAACGAGCACGAGGCTCTGTGATAGAGTTATAGTGAGAGAGAGGATGAAGTACAAAAGTCATCACCATGTTTAGGAACCTAGGACCTTTAGCAAAAGGTCTACATGATGTATACTGATGCTCACCTCAATCAGAAGGGCGCTCACAAAAAGCAGAAATAAGCTCATCCTTGGACATAGTCCTCAGTCACTCACATGTAGGATAGTCAGGAAACTCTATCCTAGGGACTCTAAGCACATCCGCAACTAGCTGCGGTGTGACAACAATGCGCGTACCTCGAACGCGAGTATGAAAAAGAGGTACTAAACGATCAATCCCGTACATGTTAGAGTAAAACTCCTGAATCAGTACGAGAGGACAAGTGACCGGGACGTCACACAGTGACTCCCATCCCCTACTGTGAATGACAGAGGGAAGGTCAGTGTCGGCGAAGTCCGCCAAAATGACTTGGCGTTTCGAATGAACACCTCGTCTAGAAAAGTTCTTAGTAAATGCCTTGTGGGCATCTCCATCACGGAACCGAAGGTTAAAAGGAGCAGTATCAGAAGAAGAGGAAGCTCCAGAACGCAGAGGGTTCCGAGCTGGAGTGGATTTACGTTTGGGTGCCATAGACACTACTAACGTAAAAGAATGAGAAAGAGATGAAGAGGGAGACAATCAGAAAAGTCCCAAACAGTTCAAATATGATAATATGATGAACAAAAAGTACGTATGCATGGGAATGCATGGACATGTGACATGCAAACTTAAAAAGCATCATGGGCTCAGCCCAATCCAAACCTAGCAGCACACATACAAGAAACACACATCTAAATGCATGAAAATATCATTCTAATGCACATGGAATGCAATGTATGACATTTTAAACACTTTTTATTGAAAACCCAACCCAAAATTTCAATAAAAACTCATTGATTTTGAAAAACCCCAAAGTTTTCAAAAAAAATCCCAAAACCTAAGATTCAAACCATGAAATGCATGAAAAAGGAATGGAAAAGGAGATCATACCACTTGATTTGAAGCAAGGAAGGGCCGAAAATCACGTTGGATGAAGGTTTTGAGTGAGAAAAAATGGTTTGGGAGATGAAAAGCCTCGGACAGATCGAAGAGAGATCGAGAAAGTGAGGAGAAATCGCGATAGGAGCTTATATAGACATCTCAGTAAATCTCAACAGCTAAGGTGTCGAGAGGTATCGAGGATGCTGTCGAGGAAGGTATCGAGGAATTGGTCTTCGACAGCTGAAGGTGTCGAGATGGTGTCGAGGTACAAGACCAATTTCAGAGATCAGAAGCTCGATCGATCGACTAAGTGTCGAGGAGGTATCGAGGAGACAGAAGAAATCTCTATCGATCCACATGGTGTCGAGACAAGTGTCGAGAAAGAAGCATTAGACACAAACAAGGGAATCTCGATCGATCCATCAGGTGTCGAGAATCTATCGAGGAGACAGAGACTTTCTCGATCGATCCACCAGGTGTCGAAGAGGTGTCGAGATTGCGATAAGAAAAAGGCTTAGAAGCTCGACAAATGATCAGGTATCGAGAAGGTGTCGAGGAGGTGTCGAGCCAGCAGTGAAAAGCAATTTTTCGAGAAGTGAAAAACACAGACATGAATGCAATCAAGACAAACACCTCAACCATGATCCAACCAACATAAAAGTTCTCATAAATCATCTCTCAATGAAAATTTAAGCACATGGATCTCCCAAAAACACACACACACACTAAACAAGTCTAACCAATTTTATATTTCAAAAATAAGTCATGACAATTTAGTAAGCATACAAAAGCACATGTAAAACCTTTGTGATGGCCAAATCACATTGTACCTGCACATGTATCAATAGTAGCAAAGAATATTGCGTGTTGTGTGTGAGAAACATCGCAAGATTGCATATGTGTATACATGTTATGACGATCTGAGATATGAGAAAATAACTTTAACTCACACACAATCATAACTGTTTGATGGGGACTATCACCTTTGAGGTACATCCTATAATTCCCACATCTCCTAGAATACACGCTTGCAACCATTTTTAAAGCATTTTTAATCTTTTTGCTTTTTATTTCTTTGCATATTTTTTTTTTAAACATATCACGCATGGGCTTATGAGAAAGAAAAAAAATACCCATTGATATTTGACATTTCAATTTTGCTATGCCTAAGCACACAAATGTCATTGACATCACATTTTTGCTATGCCGAAGCATACAGATGTCATTAATGATTGGCGGGCAACAGTGGTGAGATGGTTATTTATGCCTTTCTCTTAGGATTTTCTAGTCCTACCCGTCAAAAAGAGTGATATGAGTGTTAAGTTTAAGAAATAACCTAATCTTACTCATCACAAACATGAGCCACAAAGCTCACTTGCTTAGTTGTGCATAAAGATGCTCATCTAAGCTACAAGAGATACAAAGTTTAGAAAACTTTGTTTCATTGGCCATCCAAGGTACACAAGTACCAAAGTACACAAAACACACACTGTTTTTGTATTTTTCAATTTTTTTTTATTTTATATCAAAAACAAAATAACCAAAACTGAAAGTAAACACACAAAAACATGTTAACAAAGCAAAACAATGCATAAAACTAGACTGACTCAATAAAAATGCAAAACAAACAAGCAATGCAACACACAAGAAAAACAAGAAGGGAGAAGAAAGTGATGAAATCACTTTGAGTCCTTTTTCTTCCACACCTTGGAAGAGCCTTTCCTTTGATTGAATCCTTGAACCGGCGGTGAGGGGGAAGAATTGAAACCGTTCAAGTTCGAAAGGAACATGATGGCTTTAAGAAGATCTCCAAGAGGAGCAAGAGAGGATTGAAGCTGATTTTGGCTTCCCGATGCTGTCATACTGTTGCTCTGTTGGGTGGCTAGCCACTTGTAGCAATTTGGTCGAGTATGACCGGCAACTCCACAATGATAACAGAGATGCTGCTTCTTTTGTTTAGGCTTTTGAGAGTTAGCCTTCTTATCCCTAGGGATTTTAGCATCTTTCTTATCTAACTTAGGGGGTGCTCCTAAGATGGATTTACCCTTGTCTATGTTCTCACTAGCTAATTCAGTTTTAACATCAGTGTTCTCAATTTTAACAGTATTAGCAGGAGGAACAAAAACAGTAGAACTTGTAGAAGCAGAGTTAGAGAAAGAAAGACCATACCCTAAACCAGTTCGATCTGAAGCAGATTTCTGGTTGCTGAGCATCTCATCAAGTTTTGCACTTGAAGTCCTCTCCAGTTGAGCTCTGACTTGAAACAGCTCTGCTTCAAGCTTCTTGGTCTTCTCAGCCAGGAAGTTGTTTTCAAACCTCAGTGCTCCAATAGTTTGATTCGCCTCATCAAACTTTGTGGACAACTCTTCTCTATCAAGTTCCACATCACCGAGCTTCTTGGTGGCCAGCCTGTATAACTTCTCATGCTTCTCAGAGAGCTTGTAAAGCTTCTCATAGGCTGAATGGATATCATCTTTGTCATCCATCTTTTCACATTCAGTATCCACCAATTCTTCTTCTACTTCCTCAACAATCCCTTCAATAAAATTGACTGAGGCAGTGAAGGCATTTAGGATTTCGTCATCCTCATTGTCGGAATCATCTTCAGGCTCAGTGTCACTCAGGGTTGCAGCAAGAGCCTTGCTCTTTCCAATGCTCTTCAGATATGTAGGACACTCATTCTTCATGTGTCCAAACCCATGACACCCAAAACACTTTGGTTCTGCCGGAACAGTGTACTGACCGCCATCCTTGGCATCCTTCCTTCCTTTGTCTTGGCTCTTGAACTGAGAAGAACTAGATTGCCTTCGGTCCTTGTCGAAGCTCCTTCCATTGGCATTCTTCATAAACTTCTTGAACTGCCTTGTAATGTAGGACTTCATCTTGGAGTCTTCATCATCGGAAGACTCATCTGTATCACTGCTCTTTGCCTTCAGGGCCATGCTCTTGCCCTTGCTTGACTTGGCAATTCTTGATAACCCTAGCTCGTAGGTCTGCAAGTTCCCAACCAACTCAGTCAAAGGAATTTTATCAATGTCCTTTGATTCTTCTATTGCCGTAATCTTGGCATGAAATCTCTCAGGTAGAGATCTGAGCACCTTCCTTACAACCTTGGGTTCAGGGATGGTTTCCCCAAGATTGAAGTCTGAGTTCACTATGTCTTTAAGCTTGGCATAGAACTCATCAAACGACTCATCCTCCTCCATTTTAATCTCTTCAAAGCTAGTAGTGAGTCTCTGTAGCTTTGAATCTTTGACAACCTTTGTTCCTTCATAGGTTGTCTGGAGGATGGTCCACGCCTCCTTAGCAGTTTCTGTTGAGGATATCTTCTTGAACTCCTCATTGGTGACAGCGCTAAATAGAGCATTCAACGCTCTGCTGTTGAATTTTGCCGCCTTGATCTTGGCTTCATCCCAATCGGCCGGCGCTTCTTTTGGCTTGGTCCAGCCAATCTCAACAGCTTGCCACACCTTCTCATCTAAGGACTGCAAAAAAGCTCTCATGCGTACTTTCTAGTAGGCATAGTTAGTCCCATCAAATAAAGGAGGTATAATAAGAGATTGCCCTCTATCCATGACAAACAGGGGTCAATGGATCAATCACAGCTAAGATTAAACCTAATCAGAGTGTGCCTGCTCTGATACCACTTGATAGGCCATAAATTGAATGACCCCTTGTGATTGAAACTAATTAATTAATTTAGCCAAGTTATTAATTAATCAATTTATCATGCAAACGCGTGGTAGCACAAACAAATCACCAAAAACTAAATATGCAGCGGAAAAATAAATAACACGGTGATTTGTTCACGAATGGGGAAAACCCTAACGGCAAAAACCCCACCGGGTGATTTTCAGGTCACCACTCCTGAAACTCCACTATTATCAAATCAAGCGGTTACAAGTAAAGGAATCCCAAGTATCTTACCAATCTACAGTTGAACCCTTACCCCAATACCCAATTGGACTTGATCTGTAGTGACAGTTCCCCCTTTTAATGCACGACTCCCAAGTACGTGACTAACCAGATGCGCGGATCCCAGTACGCGACTTCAAACACCAACTTTAGAAAGAGAGGTTGGCTGCAAAGTTCTTCAGATCATCCTATGTGATGAAGATCAGGAAGATACTTGGTCACAAAACCCTATGGTGCAAAATACACAGCAACTTCTTGAAAGAAGATGAACTAGGTCAAGAACTTCGTCTTAGATCACAATTTGCTTGAACAAGGATTGCTCAATGCTTATGCAACTTGTGTCTATGTTGACGGCTCTTAAAACATTCCTTAAATATGTTTAGGGTTAGAAGAAAAGAAGGCCCAAAAACATATTCACGGATCCCAAGAAAATCATATTGGAATTCTGACTTTTTAATTCTTGACAGATAGCAGGTGTCGAGGTAGGTGTCGAGCTTTAAAAACTGGGCACTTCAACTTACTTTTTCTTGGACAGTCTTGATGACTTCAATACTTGATCTTGAAACCTTGTTTCTTGAAGTATTAAAAACACCTAGAACTACCCAATTACAAGTAGAGTGCGTTTTGTCAAAGGATTAGCCAATTTACATAAATAGTATGACATATGTTCTTAACATGTGAACCACATATGTCCTAACAGTGGGGAATACTAGATTGTGCTGGAAGCCTCCCAAAAGTTGTGATAGAGTTACAATTAGACTGAGTAATATGTTATTAATAAGTTATTAAGAAATTCAAAATTATAAGAAAATATTATGATAAGAAAAGTATGCTGAATGTATTATAAGTCTGATGGAAAGTTTATGATAAAATATTTTACAGTCTATTTAAAGATAAGGTTATTAAATTATGTTAAAGTTTCTTATTATGTCCTTTTTATTATTATGTGAAAGGAAAAATGATTTATTTTTGTATGAAAATTCATAAGTTATTTTAAGAATAGTATGAAGACTATTTATCAAAGCTGGCATATCCATAACATATATGATTTACATGCATTCTTATTAAATGCTCATGGAACTTTAAACCATACTGGGCTTTGTAGCTTACCCTATTATTTTTCAGTGCATAGGTTCTTTCTTGGAAGCAGCAAGAGTATTTGAGGTGGCAAGGGATCTATGGTTCACGTTTGTTAGAATGTATGGTTCTTTTGTTGTATAAAAGATGTAGTTTTTTGTTGTATAAGAATGAAGATGTACTTGATCATTTTGAGCAGAGACGTATTTTTGGAACCTTAGTTTGTTAAGTTTGTTTTGAACCCTAGTTGTATGTCTTAGGAGTTAGGTTTGTAAATAAGAGTTTTTGCTAAATGTTTAGTTATGTACTATTTACACAAATACCTCAAGTTTTAGCCAAGTTGTTAATCTTGCAAAGTTTGAAAGTAATGAAGTTTGAAATTTTTATGAATTTTGTATATTATGGCTTAAAAAAAATAAAAATAAAAATAAATAAATAAATAAAAAAGAAGAAGAAGAAGAAGAAGACAAGAAATGAATTTTGATAAGCACCTTTTGCTTTAGTTGGTTCGTGTTAGTATTTAGTTAACCTTGATATTAATATGCCGGTTATGCTTTAAGAATCTGAAGTATAGGTTTGCATTGTGACACATACTATATTGTACAATTCATGTGCACTTCCATACGCTCTTATGATACATAACTTTTTACACATGATACAATGTGATAAAATACGTATGGTATGATACTAATAACAATGTTTGAAACAACATCTATGGATGGGTCTAGGATTTACAAGTAGGCTTTGTTAAATTAAAATGTGTTAAATTGTGGAGGGTATGGTGGTTGGCGGTATTGTGCCACCTAAGCTGTTCAGGTGACCATTTTATGCTAATTAAATATTTTCGTATTATCATTGAGTGACAAATAAATGACTCATTAGACAAATTAGCATTTTCCTTGAGTTAGACAATGAAAATTGTGGGGCCCAAATATTTGGCAACCCCGGCCCACTCCATATCGGGCCCAAGGTTCATGCCAAGGAGAGTGCAGAGTTCGAGGATAAGAGGGAGAGGCCTAAGTCATTAAGGGACCTCGCCGAGGATGCCTACGTCCTCAGCAAGTCAACATTGAAAGAAGGAAGCTGTCACTCACCCATTAAATGCACGCCACCAACACTCTGGCCGCATTAATGGTGAATTGACCTGCAAATAGTAATACCTTGGTTACTTCAACTAACAGAAAGCCTGCAAAGGCGGCTGATGGGACGAGCCCTCAGACACAAGTTCAGATAGCCGACAAGTGGACAGCAGAGATCAACTGAATAAGACTATAAAATAGATAGAACCCCCAAAGTAGAGGGGATTGGCCCTTCAGTGGGGAAGGTAAAGGGGTTTTTTCAAGGTGTTCAAGGACAACCCTTGTATTCATTGGTTCTAAGGAAAGAGCTCCTCAGACTGGGCCAAGGACGAACTTTCCTTAAGAACACTTAGTCAAATTCTTGTTATTATTCTTACAAATCTATGTCAACTGTTATCTTTCTTGCTAGTGCCTAGTCCTTCTATCCACTCTCTACAAATTTATTGTACGGGGGCTGCCCGAAACGGGTCCCCACAATTGGCGCCGTCTGTGGGAAGGACTTGTGCATTAGCAAGTGCGACGGTTGGTGTGAAAAGATCAAGAGTAACACTTTTTTCAAAAAAAAAATATATACACACAACCAAGGGCAACATATCAAAAAATCGAAAAGATGCAAGAAGTAAAAGAAATAAAATGGGGCTACTTCTTTATTAATATTGAAGAGAAGTTACATTTTACAGCAGATGCTCATGCAGGCTTGTTCTAAAGCTAACTACAAAGGCAAACGCCCGTGCAGGCTTGTTTTAAAGCTAACTACAAAGAAAAACGCCTAAACAGGCTTGTGCTAAAGTTAAAAGAAAAGGAAATGGTGAGAGGCCTAGGCAGGCTTGTTTTAAAGCCAAGCCTAGTGTTGGAGGGAGAGGTAGAGACAGACCTATGTTAAGGCCGTCAACAGTTCCCCAACCACCACTTGCGGCGGAAGGAAGGAGAAGGAAGAAGAGGCCACGGCGCCTGACGGTTCCACCTGGTTTCCCTCCAAATCCCACAATAACTGGGAGCCGGCGAATCACTACCAGCTTGGAGGGCTGACAGATCCAAACCCGGAGGAGAAACATTACGTTCCTTTCGGATCCCCCACCGAGCTGCAAGGGGAGCCCCATCTCTGGCTAGGTTGAAAAGAAGGGAGATCTTCAACCTCTGCCTACTTCGCCTCCATTGTGTTGTCCAGGATCGGAGTGGCATCCTCGACTCTTGAAAGGGGCTCGGCCTCCTTATCACCACCCTTTCCCAGGGCCACTTCATCTCGTGGGGCACAAGCTACTATTCTGGCAGAGCCCTTGAAACGTCCAGAGAACAGTGTGTTTGTGAGATCTGAACTCAAGTGTTTGTGAAGTTTGAAGAAAGGATCGCCCCAAAAATGCCTTATATAGAAGGCAAAAATTGGTGAAAGCCAGCCTGCATAGAATCCTAAGGAGAAATTACCGGAGGAATTAACTCCACCTAATTTCCAAGAGGCTTATCAACCGCTGGATCCTCGTAAATCCGCAAGGATATTAATGAGGAGGCGCTTCGCACACCGAAGCATCAACCGCGTTACTCGAATAGCCTAAAAGACACCTCGTTATCAGAAGTAGCGCGCTGGACAAAAGGACTAGACCGAAGAAGAATCCTCTCTCAGCGGAACAGGCTCGAGGCCGCTGTCACTCCAAAAACAGACTCCCCAACATTGAGGATGAGCCCTCTAACTCCAAGCACTCAATAAGAAGATAAGTGTTAGACAGAACCTAGGCCTTGCATGGTCCTCAGACTCAAGCCTACGGGGAAACTAACTACTATTTGAAGAACCAAGTACTGGACAGAACCAAGGCCTTGCACGGTCCTCGGACTCAAGCCTATGGGGAAACCAGTTACTAAAAGAAGAACTAAGTGTTAGACAGAACCTAGGCCTTGCATGGTCCTCGGACTCAAGCCTTTGGGGAAACTAACTACTCAAGAAGAACTAGGTACTAGACAGAACCAAGGTCTTGCATGGTCTTCGGACTCAAACCTATGGGGAAACTAGCTACTTCAAAACTAAGTGTTAGACAGAACCTAGGCCTTGCATGGTCCTCGGACTCAAGCTTACGGGAAAACTAACTACTATTTGAAGAACCAAGTGCTGGACAGAACCAAGGCCTTGCATGGTCCTCGGACTCAAGCCTATGGGGAAACTAGTTACTAAAAGAAGAACTAAGTGTTAGACAGAATCTAGGCTTTGCATGGTCCTCGGACTCAAGCCTCTAGGGAAACTAACTACTCAAGAAGAACTGAGTGCTGAACAGAACCAAGGTCTTGCATGGTCCTCGGACCCAAACCTATGGGGAAACTAGTCACTCCAGGAGATCCAAGCCAATGGAGAAACCATCCCCCCACAAAATACCAAGTGTTAAGCAAAGCCAAGGTCTTGTACGTTCCTCGGCATCAAACCTATGGGGAAACTAGTTGCTTCAAGGGAATCCAAGTACTAGACAGAACCAAGGTCTTGCATGGTCCAATGACTCAAACCTATGGGGAAACTAGTTACTTTAGGAGGATCTAAACATTGGACAGAACCAAGGTCTTGTACTGACCGCAGGTCCAAACCTATGGCGAGGCTGACCACTTTGGTACTAGTAATGAGCACTACAGGGGATAATGACCAATGTAGTCGGCGAAAGCGCAATTAAAGCTAGAATCATGCAAGCAAAAAAAAAAAAAAGGATATATGTATATGTATAATATAATACAAACAAAACGAGTAAGAAAAGAGAAAACATGTACTTCACTGAATCTTTAGAAAAAAGTTGTACAAGGCAAATGTGCCATTACAATGCTAAAAAAAAAAAAAAAAGGCAAAGGCGCACGCGGAGGATCATTCCTTCGGCTACATCTCAACTCCCCCTTCAGGGGGCTAGGCAGAAGAGGTCTCAGAGCCCTTATGGCCCTCACTTGGGACTGCAGCCTGGGGAGGGTCAGCTAGATGAGATACCTCCTCAACAAGAGGTGCTTGGACATCAGCTAAGGGATTCGCAGTCTCCCAGGCGCATCAGCGATGGGACCTTTGCTTGCCTCAATGGCCTCAAAAGGATCAACTCCCTTGGTTGGCTCGCCCGAAGTGATGGCAGTGGGGACACCTTCCTCAGAAACAACCCCAATGCCCTCGGTAGCCACCTCGGCATCGGAATTTGAGGGGGCAACCTCACGAATGGCAAGGGGATAGTACACATTCTCCACCTTCCACAGGTCGGACGAGGCCTTAACCCCAGCCTGCGTAAGGGCCTCATTCCAAACCTGGGAGCAGTAAAGTCTGCACACCCCAGGCACTTGGGCTCTAAGGCTTTCTTCTGTTTCAGTCGCCCCTGTCTCATAGGCATCTTGGGCAGCCTTGTCCTTGGAGACCTCAGCCTCAGCCTTGGCAGACTCAGCCTCCTCCTTGGCTTTCAAAGCCTCATCCCTGGCAGACTCCGCAGCACCTCTAGCCTTATCTGCCTCAAGTACCCTCTCCTCCAGGGTCGCGATCTCCTCTCTGGCTATCCTCAACTGATTCTCTACCTTGAGCAGGCTGTCTGTTTAATCTAGAGCCAGTTTTTTAGCGGCAGTAAGGGCTGACTCAGCCTTGTCTCGAGCCGCCTTCATCTCCTCCAACTGGTCCATCGCCTTTTTAAGATCGGCCTTGGAAGCGTCGAGGGTCCGCACGGGGTCCAACAGCTTAGTATGCTCCGAGCCAGCGACCTTGCTCTAGCTACTGGCTATATCCTCCAGCCTGAAGGTAACCTAAATAGCCTGCCAATTGAAACCATTATGCAGCAGATAAGAAGACAAAGAACGGAAGGTTAAGAAAATCACAAGAAATCAGAAAGCTTACCATGCCCAAGTATTGCTTAAGGTCGAGGAAGACCTCCTTGCTCCTCAAAGCCTCCAGCTGGGCCATGTCTGCAGGGAGTAGCAAGGACCTCTCCAATGCGTCTGCCACAAGCGCACCCTTGCCCCCTTGAGGGTTCCTGAGGGAGGCATCATCCGTCAGAGGCTTCCCATGGAGCATGGGGGAAGGAAGCCAAGCCTAGGCCCCGGCCTGGATAGAGGCCTGCTTCTCTTGGCCTCGGCGCCCTATCCTCAGCTGTTTTGATGGCGGCCAAGCATCACCACCACCTAGAGGAAGATCAGACTCTTCGCCCCCCCTAGGTCTCTTACCTTTGTCCTTCTTCTGCGGAGGACTGGTGGGCTTGGACCCAGACGTCGAACTCTGTTGGGGTGGGGGAGGAGGAAGCTCGGAAGGATGAAGCTCGGGAGGAGACTTCCCCGGCGCGTCCCTCCTCGGCTGCCCCTCGATCAGCGCTAGCAAGCTCTTCTGAGGTCGCTTCTTGAAACTCATCTTCAACTGAGGAGTGGCTTCTTCGAACAAAAAGTCCACTTCAGTTAAACTGGGGTCACGCAAATTGCCGGAAGGGTCCTCGGGCGAATGAAACTGATCGAACACGCCAAACTCGTCTCCGGACGGACCTGAGTCAGCAACCTCCTCTTCCCCTTTATCCTCGGCAACTTGAGCCAATGAAGAAGTACCTACCAATGGTACACCCTCGGGAATGGGAGACCCTTTGGGAATCAGAAATCCGTGCTCGACTACGGTGATGCTACGCAGCCGAGGATCTTTAGCTCGGATCACGTGCTTCGGAGCCGAGAATGATTTCTGGATCGGGTCGTATCCTAGGACCACGTGAGTGGCTCTAACTTGGTTTTCGTCTTTATTCACAAAGATCTCCGACCTTAGCACCTTCTCCAAGTCTTCTTTATTAACCTGGCCGAAGTGACGCTCAAAAGCTCGCGGATCTGCATAGAAGAAAGCAAGTTCCTGTCAAAAACCAAGCAAAGCAGGACACTAAAGCACAAAAAACTAAACGCTCTCCTAGTCTGGATGCCCCATCTGGTGTACCCTCCACTGTTGGACAAGGAAGGCCTTCGTGCCATTCCCCAGACACAATGAGGAAGTCTTTATTCAGAACCTTGCTGGACTTAGGGAGGCACTGGATGAGCTAGACCCTATCGTCCCTCGTCCTCATGTAATAGGACTTCTCCTTCAAGCGCTAGAGTTTGTAGCACCAGTTCACATCATGATGGGTTAGCCTCAGCCCCATCTTCTCATTCAAGGCATCCACACAGCCTAAGATCATAAATACATTAGTGGCACACTGAGTGGGAGATAGATTGAAGTGCCTAAGATAGTCCCTCATCACCGGCCCCATGGGGATCCTCATTCCACCCTCCAGAAAGGCGATTTTAGGAATCGCCACCTCACCCTCTTTCCTCTTCGAACTCCATTCCCCCTCTCCGCAGTACCTTAAACCCCTATTTCGAGGATCCTATAATCAGCGACGAATTTGTTCATTGACTCCTCAGACTCCACTAACTTCTTAAGCCTACCCATCCTAAAGAACTAACAAGGAACTCAAGCGAACAGTACAAACTAGAGAGAGAAGAAGACTTACAGAAATAAGGGAAAGCTCATCGGGCAGGCTTTTTGTGCTAAGGGAAGTCGCCAGTACAGTTGGAGATGTGACTGAATTCGGAGTATGTGCGCAGGATCTCTTGAATGTAAAAGCGAAAGGACGAATCAGTTCAACTGGGTATATATACCCCCAATTAAAAATAACCGCATGGACTTTCCTGCCCAATGAGCCAGGAGCATCCCCACCGTCCATTCATCATCACACCGCTGAACGTGGAGGACACAGAGCCGCCGAAATTTAATGAAGGTATGCTCCAAATACCGAAACGCCAGGAACTTCCCCTGGGCAGTTGAAAGGATTGTGACACTGACAGAAAGACAAGGCTCGACAGGCCAGGACATAGGCCCAAGAACATCAAAATCCTCCTCCTCGCCTGAGAGGCCGAGCAGCAGAATTTTGAGGGGTTATTGTGGAGCCCAAATATTTGGCAACCCCGGCCCACTCCATATCGGGCCCAAGGTTCATGCCGAGGAGAGTGCAGAGTCCGAGGATAAGAGGGAGAGGCCCAAGTCATCAAGGGACCTCGCTGAGGATGCCCACGTCCTCGGCAAGCCGACATTGAAAGAAGGAAGTTGTCACTCTCCCATTAAATGCACGCCACCAACACTCTGGCTGCATTAATGGTGAATTGACCTACAAACAGTAATACCTTGATTACTTCAACTAACAGAAAGCTTGCAAAGGCGGCTGATGGAACGAGCCCTCAGACACAAATTCAGATGGCCGACAAGTGGACGGCAGAGATCAACTGAACAAGACTATATAATAGATAGAACCCCCAAAGTAGAGGGGGTTGGCCCTTCATTGGGAAAGGTAAAGGGATTTTTTCAGGGTGTTCAAGGACAACCCTTGTATTCATTAGTTCTAAGGAAAGAGCTCCTTGGACTGGGCCGAGGACGAACTTTCCTTAAGAACACTTAGTCAAATTCTTGTTATTATTCTTACAAATCTACGTCGACTGTTGTCTTTCTTGCTAGTGCCTAGTCCTTCTATCCACTCTCTACAAATTTATTGTACGGGGGCCGCCCGAAACGGGTCCCCACAAAAATGATCACATTAAAATGAGTTAAAAAATAAAAGAATAAATTGACACAATTAAATTTCCAAGAAGCAAAATGAAATTTACCGTAAAATTTGAGGACCAAAAAAGTGACTTTTTTTTTGTCTTCTATAAAGCTGTTCTATAGTTATCAATTTTTTAGGCTTAGAATACTACTAATTAAAACTTAAAGTTTTTAAAATAATTCCTGTTTATTTCAAATTATTTTAATAATATATATTATAATATTTTTTTCTTGGAGAAAAACTCTGTCTTACATAGTATTTACCACAAAACCTATAATAAATCCTGTTCTATTATATTATTAAAATACTTTCTCTAATTTATATATTGTTGTCCGCTCATGCATTCGTATGGACATTGTACTAACTACTAATGTATATTAGTAATCTCTACGGAAATCCTCTTGGGCAAATCCTCTTGTCGCGTGGTGCAAATCAAAAGTAAAAACACAAAAAACAAAAAAAGAATATATTATGGTCAAATCAGATGTATCCTTTTTTTGGCTCCAAACCTTATTTGAAAAAAAGATAGTACAATTAGACAAAATTTAGTTACAATACTTTAGGTGCTGTTCTTTAAATTCCTCATTTAAAATTGAGCTATGTGGCTACTTAACTAAAAAATACATTTCAATCTTATGAGAAAAAATTCACATAGCAGAACTTTAAGATGGGAACCTTAGGAACAGTACCAAAGTACTGTACCTAAATCTTGTTCAATACAATTAATACAAGCTCGTTCGGTACGTATTAAATCATAGATCTCATTAATTTGCTAGGCAATCAGAAGGAAATTAATTTATATTACCATCTAAACTTGTAATAATGTTAAATCATAGATCTCATTAATTTGTAATAATGTTATAATAGGCTAGAGAAGAGAAATAAAACAAGAAAAATTAAAAGGGTTGTTGCACTAATTATTAATTTGTGGCTGTAGGGACTCAATTTGTAATGGACCCTTAACAATAAAATTTGTAGAGCGTGGGTGTAAGGGCTAGGCATTAGCAAGACAAACAATGGATGATGTGAAATCCACAGGAATAATAGCAAAGTAATTTTACTGAGTGTTTGTGAGGATAATCATCATCGCTTTGGTTAGGTTTTTATGAAGATCTTTATAATGATTTCGGCTAAGTGTTTATGAGGATCCTGATAATGATTTTGGTTAAGTGTTTGTGAAGCGTATTCGTCCTCGGCTCAGTCAGAGGATCTCTTTTTCTTAGAACTGATCTAAATCCTGTCCTTTTTCTTCGGACTGATAAATATCCGGGGGCCCCTTTTATGCAGAGAATCCTCTTAGTTATATAGTATCGTTGTAGCTAATCTTAGCCGTCCATTCGTCGGTTATCTGAACTCTGTGTATAAGGGTTTGTCCCATCATCTGCTTTTGCAGGCTTTATGTTAGTTCTTAGCCACCTTTGCAGACTTTCTATTAGTTGAAGTGACCGAGGCATCTGGGTTTGTTGGTCACTTCACCATTAAAGCGGTCAGAATGTTGGTGGAGTACATTTAATGGGTGAGGGATATTTTCCCTTCATCAACGTCGGTTCTCTGAGGAGGTGGGCATCCTCGGCGAGGCCCCTTGAGGGCTTGGGCTTTTTCCTTTTACCCTCGGCCTCTATATTCTCCTCGGCGCGGGCCTTGGGCCGGCTATGGAGTGGGCTGGGGTTGTTAAATATTTGGGGCCCCACAGTGACCAAGTAAAGAAATCCTGGATTTGCCCTGGTTTTTATCTCCCATCTTCTCCTTTCTTCTTCCAAAAGAATACTCCTTGTTTTTTTATGGGAAATATCGTAACTTTTATTTTATAAAGAAGAGAAATACAATGCATCTTGAATCAATATTGATTTAATAATGAGTAGATTTTCTTCTATTCAAGTTACAAAATTATCAATTCCTTTGGTGTGTTTTGCCAAAAAATTGAGTTGGTTTATTTCCTTGCTGCTTCATGTGTTGTAGATGGGTCTGTTAGAAGTCTTAGAGTCTGTGATGAGTATCAGCAATGAGGTTGGCAATAGCAATTGGTGGGGTGGTGGAGCCATTAAGCATATCAGAGATAGTGCTGGAATCTGTTTCGAAGACAACATTCCTGTTGCCAATATCCCAAGTAAAAGAGACAGCTTGGTCCATGGCCTTTACTTTAGCCTCTAGGGGTCCCAAGGGTAGCTAGAGATGCTTAATCAAGGTTGCAACCATTGTCCCCTCATGATTTCGAATCACTACACCGAGGCCCACTGATTGGTCAAAGATGGCAGCATCAATGTTGGTCTTGTAGTACAGTGGGGTTGGGGGCACCTAGTGCATGTCTTTAGCTTGTCTGTGCTAAGGTTTTCGAAGATGGGCAAGCTGGAATTCTTTGAGGACAAGGCAGGCTTTGAAGAGAATCTCACAGCTAGGTTGTCTCGAGCTGCCACGCCATGTTTTGCTTTGGTCATACCACATGCACCATGTAATAGTAACAACAAGTTCAAGCGATTCTTTCCCCACATGCTGGAAGAAGATTAGGTGCCAAAGTAAGTCCATGAAGTCTTTGTAGCAGATGCCTTTATCATCAAAAGGGATACTCGAAAGTGCCTAAGTCTCACGGGCTCTAGTACAGTCCCAGAAAAGGTTGCCACTAGTCTCCTTCGCCAAACTACGAGCTTCACACTTCACATCCTCAAGAACCTAGCGATGACAAAGGTTGACCTTTATGGGAAGCATACCTTAGTAAGCTTTCCACATGAATGTTTTGATCTTTTTTGGGATATTGAGGCCCCATACGATATGCCAGAGGAACTTTTGTTTTGGCTGTTAGATGTGCTTCGTGAGGTTGTAGCCAAGGTGAGGGATAAGGCTACTTCATATGCACTGTTGACAGAGAAAGTACCCTTAGGAGTGTATGCCTAAACCAAACCGTCCACGGGTCAGTGTCTACTTAGTTGGATACTAAGGATGGTGTTAGTGTCATTTGGGAGGAAAACACGATGGATCAACATAGTCTTCCATTCCCCGATTTCCGTATTGATGAGTGCGTTGATTGTGGCATTTTTAGGTAAGGTGTTTTATGGAGATGTGACCCGAAAAGTGGAAAGCTTCGACAGCCACTTATCATGCCAGATGTCCATTGTGGCTCCATTACCAATTTGCCATTGGTGGCTAGCTTGAACAACAACTTGGGCAACCATGATACTCTGCCATGCAAAGGATGTTTTGTTCCTAGACCGGTATGAAGGAAGTCACTGTGATGGAAATAGCGTGCTTTGAGGACCTGATAGACAAGTGATCGTGTGTTACATTGCAATCGCTAACCATGTTTAGCCAAGAGAGCCAGATTAAAGGATTTCAAATCATGGAAGCCCAACCCCCCGTCCTTCTTTGGTACACAGACCTTATCCCAACTTAGCCAAGTGATTTTGTTCTTGCCATTTGTTTATCCCCACTAAAAACTACAAACCATGCTTGTCATTTCATCACAAATGGTATCCGAAAATTTGAAACACTCATGGTGTATGTGGGTATGCCTTGGGCAATCGATTTGATGAGAATCTCGTTGCTTTCTTTTGAGAGAATCTTTTCCTTCAAGCCAAAAAGTTTGTTGTTGAATCGTTATTTTGGAGCACGAAAGGTATTCTGCTTTGATTGACCCACTTGGGAAGGCAAGCCGAGATATGTTTCATGTTGTTGTATCACTTCTGCTCTAAAATAATGTGTTATATCATCTTGAAGGTATTGTGGTGTGTTGTGGTTGAAGAAGAAGGATCTCTTTTCCCTATTAAGCTATTGGCCAGAGGCTTGTTCATTAGTGTCCAAGATTTGTGCTAGCTGGCTGCATTCCTCTCTAGTCGCCTGACAGAAAATGATATTGTCATTGGCAAAGAAGAGGTGTAAGATCTATGGGCCATACGGGCAAGTGGACACTCCTTAAAGTTTTCTAGTTGATGTGGCTTGGCAAAGAAGAGCTGACAGTCCTTATGCAAAAAATAAAAAAATAAAAAAAATAAAAAAAAAAGAAGAAGAAGAAGGGGGATATGGGGTCACCTTGCCGAAGGCCTCTTATAAGGTTGATATGGCCCTTGGGCTTCTCGTTATGTCTAATGGAATAAGTAACATAGCTGACACTTTGCATCATAAGGTTTACCCATTTTCTGCATAATGACTTGTAAATAACCCCACTCAACCTAGTTAAAAGCCTTGCTCATGTCAAGCTTTAATGCCATCTCCCCTATTTTGCCCTTCTTCTTTTGGTTCAGGTAGTGCATAGTTTCAAAGGCCATAAGAACATTATCAGTAATGAGACGATTAGACATGGAAGCACTTTAGGTCTCACTAATAATGTAAAGAATGAAGCATTTCAACCTATTTGCCAAGAACTTGGATGCAAGCCTAGAAATGACATTACCAAGGCTAATGGGTCGATACTGTGTAATCTTGGTGGGGTTCTTTATTTTTAGGATGAGGATAATATAAGTTTCATTGAATTTAATGGGAGTAATGCCCAAGTTTAGATAGTTTAGTACTGCTTTAGTGACACACTCACTAGATAAAGACTACAAATGGGGGCATACCATCAAGGCCGAGAGATTTTTCTGGGTGCATTTGCTTGAGTGCTTAGTGGACCTCATCAGCTTGAAAAAATTCTATTAAGCATGCATTCATAGCCTCAGTAACCACTGGTTGAACAACAGCAATAAGGGTCGAAGTGAATCAAGAACAATCCCCTCTATAAGTGGTCGTCTTCCTGCAAGACTCCGTTTCCACATCAAGCCAGCAATTTATGTCTCTATGGGTCTTAAGGACTTCGGTTTCATGAAGCTGAAGGTCCCTTTCCAAAAGTTGAAGTTTCCTTTCTAAGGTGCAAGTGGCTTTCCAACATGGCCAAATTTGACTTTGTTCTACGCCTTTAGTCTATCTCTACAACTGTCAAGGCAGTTTGTAATATGTGCACCATTAGGCTTATAGAGTCCCTCAAGCCATGCATCTTGGACAAATTTTTCACAGCGTGGGTCCCAAGACCACATGGCTTCAATGTGAAAAGGTGGCAGGTATGTGGCCGGCGAGGCCAAGAGGTGGGGAAGTGGATGGCTAGCAAAGTGGTCGAATGTGAACATGGCAACATGGTGAACCTTGGTTCTAGGGAATTTTGATCTCTACATGGCAGTAGCAAGTGAATGGTCCAAACAAATGTGAGTACAGCCCTTGGTAGGATGGTTACGAGACCACATCCAAGGTTAATTAGGCCACAACTGTGAATAATTGCATGGAAACGATCCATTTGTCAAGCTGGTCATAAGCTCCTTCTAGCTTTCTCATGTTGGCTAACGATCTCATTGTAGTCTCCAATACAAAGCCATGGGAGATTGTTCGTCCAGACGAGGGATTCGAGCAAGGTCCATGTCTCCTCCCGTCTGCTAGTGTCAGGGTGTCTATAGAACCCGGTGAGTCACCATTTTTGACTTGTGTTAGCACAAATCACATGGGCATCAATAAACTGATGTAAAAAATTTATGACATGTACCTTGGTCGTATGTCCAATGCTGCTTTGAATTATTCAATTGCCATTTTTTACTTGTGTTAGCACAAACCACATGGGCATCAATAAATTGATGTAAAAAAATTTTGACATGTACCTTGGTCGTATGTCCAATGCTGCTTTCAATTATTCAATTGCTCGGTGGTGAGCTTTGTCTCCATTAAAAAGACACAGATATGAGCTTTTTTATTCCATGCTCTCTTGAGATCGTTAACTGTGCGAGGGTTCCCAAGCCTCTAACAGTTTCAGTTTAGGATACTCATTGTGACCGGCAGCATTGCAAAGCAATTGCCGCTGATCCTAAGTTTTCTACCATAAGTTTGCTTAAAACCTTCTTCTCTGCATCCAGTCATAACTTTTATCGAGACTAGCTTTGTCTTATGTCATAGTAGTCAAGATACTTTTTTTTTTTTAATTCTTTTTTTTATGCCTATGGATTTGTCACTAGCTTCACTGGTGTTCATTGCATGTTGAGCCAATTCAAGCCTTTTCCATGTATGTAGCTCCGGGCCTAAGGGTTTTTCTAAGGTGATGTCTATGGAATGTTTGATGAGAATCTATGCCCCTGAAATGATTGGCTTTGTTGTGAAGAGAGATGGTAATGAGTTCTATGACCAATAATGCAGGATCTTCCTTTTTTGAGTTGGTTGACTTTAGTGGACATGGGAAGGAGGAACTATCACAGGTTTGTAGTATAGGAGGAAGGTTTTGTGTACTTATGGGTGATGGGGATGTATTTGGTAAGTGGTTTAAGTCTTGGACAATTTCGATGATATGGATATGGAAAAGGACAGGGTTAGACAAAATTTCCTTATGGGTAGGAGTAGAGTGTGAGGTGATAACTAAAGTCAAGGTTGTTTTCATTTCGAGGGTTGAGGTTGACTTTTCTGTTTGGTTGGCAGAGTTGGCCGATGAGGGAGTTGGTCTCGGCGGAGGTGCAGGTGTCGATCTAGTGGTGCGGGGAGGGGTTGAGGGAGGGATAGTAGAAGAATGCACTACCTAGGGTTGTTTAAGGTTTCCCATGGCAGTCCGCAGCCAGGCTCCGTACTATTGCTCATCCTTTGATAGTGCGCCACCACTATCGATCCAGAGTTTGCAATCCTTCTCATCATGGTTTAATAGGCTGCACCAGTAACAAAAAATTGGCATGCATTCTTACTGATAAGATATCCATAGTGGCTTGGATTCGCCCAAGTTTACGAACCTACCCCAGTAGAGAGGCTAGTTGATGTCAATGTTAAATCGGATCCATATATAATGACCACAACATTCACCATTCGGAGATACATCAACTTGCTCCACCATGCTCAATATTTTTCCTATAATCTTGACATTGTTCTTGGTCATACATCGAAGAGAGAGACTATGGATTTGTATCCAAAAGGATGTCTAAAGAAACATTGCATCATTAGCGAATTCATTGTCCTTTGGTTTGAACAAACCAATCAAATACTTATCAAAAGACCAGGATCCTTGTGTGAGGATTTTCATGGTGCAATGTCATCGTCGAAAATTATCAAGACTATGTTAGAGCTAAGGTTGCGAACCTCAAAATTCTAAACAGAGCACCACTCCTTTGTTAGAAGAAAACATGAGGATAAAGTAAATCAACCTAAAGAAAAAAAAAAAAAAAAGGTTCAAATTTTCTGACCCAACCCAACCCGAACCCGATTTTTTTGACCCGAAGCAAAAACGGGTTGACCCGTGACCTGACCCGATTTTTTTGTGGGTCAACTCAACCCGACTCGTTAAAAAAAAATTCACAAATTTTTTTTTTTTAAACTACGTCCTGATACTAAATGCCTAAAGCACAGAGCACCAAAACGACAGAGCCAAACCAATACGCAATAGGCAATAATCGGTAGTCAATAAATTATTAAATTACAAGAAGACAAACACAATAGCTTTTTACATGTAATTTGCCTATTTTATTTTGAGGGCTTCACGAATCACAACCAATAAAGCTAGCCTTCAACTATGCCTCCACAGGACCACAAAGACATGACATGAAAATGAGACAAGACTTAGACAACATAGCCATTAAAAAAAAGAAAAAAAATCTAATTCAATTGACTAGCTTAGCTGGAGTCCAAAGCCAAAATTGTGATTCACAAACATGAAAGAGTGAAACAAAACTATCAAAACGTGACAACACAACCACATCCACGGACCACAAGGGTTAAGGGCTAAAGCGGTAAAGCTTCCTCTAGCCTTCTTTTCTTTTCACACTTGCACACTTTTTTAGTTTCAAGCTTGCGAATGTGAAAGCTACGTTATGTACTAAAAGTTGACTATATGGATTTGAAAGTAATTTAATTTTTTTGATCATAATTATATAATTTTAATTCTTTATTGATTTGCTTTTATGGTACATTAAGTTATATTAAAATATTGTATTGTAGATGAAGATGCTGACGAAATTGGCCAACTTGAGCTACAATTTGCAAGTATGAATATTTGCAGTGCTGAATTTGCTACCAACGTTGAGTAAATTGAGATTGAGGTGTAATTATTATAAAATATTTACTTATTCTTCTTTACTTAATATGTTATGTTTATTTTTAAATCTTTTTTTGTTTAGTTTATCTTTCTAAGTAATCTAACTTTACTATTATTTTAAATGTAATAGGAACATGTGCATTTAAGAAGTTCGATAACTTGCTACTTTATTGGCTTACTTGTTTTCTTTGTTTTAAGATCTATCTCTTTTTGAAAATGTAAACTTGTAATTATATGCATTTTGACATTGAATTATTAACATTGAAGACTTTTTCATCATGAATTTATGACTATAAATAATTTTTATCATGCTCAAAACTATCAGAATTAAAAGAATATTAACAAGTGGCATTAAGTGCAATTTATTTGCTTAATTGATTTTATTCATTCTCTCTAAACAGACTATCATTAATTTGTTTTTGTAATTAAAAAAAAAAACTTGTTTGAAAAATACGAGTAAACCCGATCCGTAACCCGATTGACCCATTTAAAAATAACTCATTTTGACCCGCGACTCGTTTGACCTCCTAATCCGATTGACTCGTCCCAAACCTGACCCAACCCACTGTTTTGCAAAGTCTAGTTTCTTGCACCACACACTTTTTCAATGGTATTAAGTTAACCGAACAACAAAACTAAAATACTCCACAAAACTGCCATCCAAATGCAATACAAAACCGTTCAATCTCTCGCTTTTTATATATAGATTAAGATTAAGATTAAGATATAAGATAAGGGCTCAGCCTAAAAAAATAAAAATAAAAAAGAGAAATGATTTAGAAAATTAAAGCACAATTAATGCTTTGAAAGAAAGTAAAATAAAAAAACACAATAAGTTCATGGCATACTGTCTGTAATAACATCATCAACTATTCGACCCAATGAAAAGTGGGAAGATCCACCATCCATCAAGGCCTTCCTACCTTTTTCAGTCATCCCCTTCACATTTTTCCTAATCTTGCTGTCATTCTCCATTAGTTGCTTTATTCCTCTTTCAATCTCCTCAGAAGTCACAATAATTTGGTTATCAGTATGTTCTGATAGATAATCCAACATGATCTCCGCTGCTAATTGCATCTCCTTGACCATCTCAAAGGCATTAAACTGTTGTTCAGCATAGAGTGGCCATGTAGCAATTGGCACACCAAACCAAAGGCTTTCCAATATTGAATTCCACCCGCAATGCGATACAAAGCCTCCGATTGCAGGATGTGACAAGATTGCCACTTGTGGAGCCCATCCAATGATCTTTCCAATCCTAGCCGTCCGATCCAAAAATCCTTCTGGCAAGACTTCCTCCAAATTCTCATGCTCAGTGGGAAAGGCAAGAGCCCCTCCCTTTGGAGGGGGTCGGCGTAGGGACCACAAAAATGGAAACCCACCTCGTTCTAATGCTTTTGCAATCTCCTTCACTTGATTGTCACCAAAACCTCCCTTACTCCCAAAGCACAAGAACACCACAGATGATTGAGGCTGATCATCAAGCCATTTCATGATATCAGACCTTTGAACACCCGACCCCACATGACTATCTTCACCCTTCAAGCTCAAGATGGGTCCCACAGGGTAAACAGGTGGGAGTATTTGTAGCATCAGAAAATGAGTGAATTGCATAGGATTCGAGCTCCAAAAACGTGTTCACAATGATACCTTTAGTTTCTCTCCACCTTCTGGCATAATCAAGGATCACAGTGCCCCCTTCTCTGTCGAGCACCACACCAGGCAAGACCCTAGCTGGGATTGGGTTCACAAAACTTGACAAGACCAACTCAGCATCTGAGTCTTTGAACTCAGTTATATCCTGCTTTTGCTCATCACGAAGGGCTTGGAGATGAAGCATGAGACTGAGAAAGCTTGCACTCGATGGGAAAAACAAATAAGTAGGTACCCCAAATTCGTTAGCCACGTCTACCATAGATGAACAGAACATGTCGACCACAAATCCGGCGAGTCGAGGAGAGTTAGAACCTGACCTTGACTCTTTGAGCATAGTAGCAGCTTCTTTAACATGGGGTTTCTGACTTTCAATGAATGAAGAAACGAAAACCATGGGGTTGGTTTCTTGTTTGAAAGAAGTTTGAGGGAGATCAATAAACTGTATACATTCAGTATATGAGGAATCATAGAGAGATTCGATGTATGCGTCCACCTTGGAATCTATTGAAAGCCTCATGATGAGGACTGTGATACAGAGCCTGTCATCTCGAGCAACGAGAAGCTTTGCAATCTCCAGCTATGAAGCGAAGTGCCTACCCGGTCCAGGAACGAAAACTAGCTCTGCTTTCTTCATTGGACAGACTGGAGAGTGAAAATATCAGAGATGTATTGAATGTTCACCCACTTCTTCCCTTTGGCTGTATATAATAAATCTCTTAGATTCTTTATAGCCAAGGATGACATCATGGCTTTGCTGGGATTTGTATAAAAAGACCTTACATAAAGGATACATAAGTCAAGATTCTTTTGAAAACAGGCTACTTGGTGGGATATATTTATGACGTCTCATGTTTATCCACCTAAATGTCTTCCTGTCCACGTATACATAATTGAAAAATAAAAAGATTTTTCTCCCATTAACTGCCGTGTTAAAAGGTTTAGCTTTTAGTATATAAAAAAAGTATTTTACTTATTTTACCACTTTATTCTATAATACACTTAATATAAAAAATTTTTGTTTTATATTCAACCTATTAAAATAATATAAACAATAAAATGAAGGAGAAGAGAGCATGTGACCAATGAGAGACAGAAGAATAAAAATAATAAAGTGAAAAGAGAGAGTACGGCAAAGAGAGCATTTCGCCTTATTTTTATGGCGAGAATTTGGCATTATTTCGGGACAGATGCGTCCTAGCACACAAAATATTATTCTCACTAAGCTTTCACTACAAGAATATGGCAAAAAGATGCCCCATTTTCGAGGTAAAAATCTGGTAGAGTTTTATGTTTGGTGCGCTATAGCACACTGTTAGGATTTTGTGCATATGTATATGACATACGTCAATATGTTCATACTAAGGCAAACTAGAGCTCACTAAAGCATTAAACACGTTGACGTGTGTTGCATACACAAGAAAACCAATGTCACTAGCTAACATGGATCAAAGACAATCACACCGCGATAATCATGCATACAATGTAGTATGAATATGCATCACAAGGATAGTACCCGTCCAACCAAGTGAGTTTATCATACAAAGTACGTGACCATATTTAAACAAGCAGAGAGAGAGAGAGAGATGATAGTGTTGTTCAAGATTCAAGTGCAGAAAGTGTTGTTCATTAAAGCTTGATAGCTAGCTATCTATCGAGACTTAAGAGCTGTCCTAGCCCGTAGCTCGAAAGCAGCTCGACAGATAGGCATCTGTCGAGATTTATGAAAAACAAAGTTTCAGTTCTGTTTTGGCTCCAATCCATGATTGTATGTTTGTGATTTCTTTTCTCACAACCCTAGACATATAAAATGATTATTTTAAGGGTAGTAAACAAAGACACAAGTTGCACAAGTGTTGAGCAAAGTTTGTTCAAGCAAATTGTAATCAAAGACAGAATTTGCCTTAGTTCATCTTTCTTGTGAAGAAGCTGCTGTGTTTGTACACCATAGGATTTTGTAACCAAGCATCTTCTTGATATTCATTGTCTGTATGAACTGAAGAACTTTGCAACCAATAACGTTTTCTAGTTGGTGATTGAAGTCGGACTAGGATCCGCGCAATTGGTTAGTCATGTACTGGGAGCTGTGCATTACAAAGAGAGATTGTCACTACAGAACAAATCTAATTGGGTATTGGGGTAAGGGTTCAACTGTAGGTTGGTATAAAGTACCGAGATTCCTTTACTTATAACTACTTGTTGTGATAATAGTGGATTCTCGGGAGTGGTGACCTTAAAATCACCCAATGGAGTTTTTGCCATGTAGGTTTTCCCAATTCGTAAACAAATCACCGTGTCAATTTATTTTCCGCTGCATTTAGTTTAATTGGTAATTTGTTTATGCTGCCACGTATAATTGCATGTTAATTTGGTTAATTAATAAGCTTGGCTAATTAATCAATTAATTCATCACAAGGGGTCAATATGTTTTTGTCATATCATATATATATATATATATATTGTAGGGGGTAGAACAAACAGTCCAGCCCAAGGTGGATGAGAGTGGGCTAGAATGGAGACCCAATACAACTAATTTGTAGAGATGGATGGTCAAGATCAACCTTTTAAGCCTTGATAACCTCGGTATAGTAATTTAAAGAAAGGAAATTGGCAAGGACAATAGTTTTAATAAAGAATTGCAACAATGAAAGAGAGATTCTTATTTAAGTTCTTCCTCAGGTTGGCCGAGGAGGGACGGTTCCTTTGACACATAGTCTTTAGATACATAGTGATTACTTTCTCTCTGTTTCCTTATTTCTCTCTCTTTCTCTCTCTCTCCACTTTTTCTGATCCCCTTTCCAGGATGATCTTCCTTCCCATATATAGCTGCTTGGATTGCATCCCAGCCTTCCACTTGGAGGGCCGTTAATTCCTCCTTAGATACTTGTCCCATCAGTGCCTTGTTGGTGGTGGTGAAGTAGGCTAGAGGCTATGAGAGCACTGTTTAGGGGCCATTCTGCCATTAATGTGCAGACTGAGTTGGTACAGTGCATTAAATGTAGAGGTAATGGATGCTTTATTTGGAAACCTCCTCCTTCCCTTGCTTGCATGTTGCTACTTCCTTTCTTGGCCTTCACTCCTATGACCTTGGTGGTTTATCTCTGGTCTCTCAAAGAGTGTTTGCTTCTTAAGCTACTCGGGTGGTTTGCCTTCCTCGGTTTCACTAACTGGACTCTCTTAATTGAGTTGGACCTGGTGTAATGAATAGTTGGGCCCAGCTGCTCCTCGAGTTGAGCCCATTGGGCGATCTTCCCTCTTCTAGCTTCCCCCTCCCACAATAGCCCCTTGAAACATCACTCCCTTTATTGCTCGGGGGAGTGGGGTTTTGGTAGGAGATGGGGGAGTTGGCATGCTCTGAGCATGTTCCCGCATAGAAATGTCTTTTTAACGACCCTAGACATGCTCTTGACGCATTAGTTTCCTCAACGCTACAGTTAATGCTGCAGATGGCTTCATGTCCCCCACGTTCTATGGTAAGATAAAGATCCTACGGTTGATGTTTTTCAGAGTATATGGGCGGGAAAATTACTGCTCTCTTTTCATCTCTATATAAAAGGGAGGTGGAGGTCATTTTTCCCACTTTCAAAAAAATTTACTTTAGGATGGGTAGATTTGCTAGCTTAGTAGACACTCCCGAAAACAAAGAGACTTTCAAGGCTAGGTATAATATTCCCACCAGTGTAACCGTACAACATGGCAAATTAGGGGATTGGTACACCAAAAGGCAGACTGAGGATGTAGTTATCCCTATGATAGCCTTCATAGAAGGGGGGATGAGTATCCCTATGGATGGAGTTATAAGGGACTTCTTTAACCTCTTTAGGATTGCCCTACCCAATGTTCCCTAAATCTTTTCCGGGTAGTGTGTAGTGTAGCTCGGTTGAACAAGAAGATAAGTGTGGTCCTAACCCATCACCCATCGTGATATTAACTAGGTATATAGTTGTCAGGATAGCAAGGACACGGGGTTTTACCTTAGGACTAGGGTTCCCCTAGTTAGGTTGATCTCCTGTCTTCCCGAAACAAACAAGGGCTTGGATGAAGACTTCTTGATCATTTCGAGAGACTGGCATGATGGATATCATTGCCTTGTCAAATATGGAACACCAGGTGGGCCTAGGATTTCCACATCACAAATATCTTAAAGGCCTAAGAGTCACATTAGTTTCTAGGTACTTCTGTGGAATTTAAACAAATCAAAAGTTCGTTTAACATTTAAAGAATAAATTTTGAATAAGGTAAGTGTTCTGAGGGATAAGACTTTTTTGGGGTTGTGTTTTACTTTTTTAATTAAGAATTAACTGAGCATTAATTTATGCAAGGAAATCAAACCTAACTGAGGTTATGTTTAACCCTTAGATTATTTTAGGAGTTATTTGAGGTCCAAAAAATCACAATATTGTACCAAGGCCCAAAAACAGCACAAAGGATCGAAATCTAGGAAAGTAAAAGAACATTTGTGCTTTCAATAAAGGAAAAGGAGGAGAGGCCCGAACCCATTAAGGGTCCATGGGGAGGAAACCAAATCCATGAATAGGCAAGCTTCGGACTTCATGAAACAAAGGAAAGAAAAAGCCTAGCCTAGACTTCAAAGGTCAGAAAAATCGCTAGGGGCCTAGGAAAAGAATTGGGCCAGGATACCTAGGGATTCCCAGGAGCCTAGGATCCTCAGGACATGCAGTAAAGTCAAGATTGGATTAAGACAATTCAAGGGGGCATGCTAAGAAACACAAAGAACAAGAAAAGATATGTCGTTATTAGCAACCCAAGGATGTAGAAATGAGATTAGAAGGCTTGAGAACCAACAACTCATGAGCAAGGGTCTGGTACCTCGAGGAACCCAAAAGAACCATGAAGGAAGGTGGCTGAGGATCTTTTAGCCTGGCAAGAAGGAATCAGCCCACTTAAGAAAAATGACAAAGGGGAAAGCAGCCAAAAAATAGGTCTGAAAAGTGGAGTCTAGAAACCTTGGAAAAAGAAAGACTAAAGGTCAGCCATTTAGGACCCCTTAGAACGGGAAAGTTAGCTGGGGTCTTTTGAAGAGAAAACCTCAAAAGAGGGAAATAATGAAGAATGGGGAAGGAACCAGTTACCAGTGTTGCTGACACAACGTTGGTTTTGGTACCCAGAGGAACAAATAGAGGGAATCAATGATACCCCAAAAACCCTAGGATGACACTATAAAAAGGGGAAGTAGCAAACAGTGAAGGGCATTCAGCCACAGTCAATTGAAGTAAAAATACTTGAGAAAACTCTGCCAGAATTCAAAAGGAGAAAAAAGGGAGGGAAAACACCGTTCGGGATCCTCAGAACAGCCACTAGAGAACCTATACTTGGATTCAAAGGAATTCAAACTTTGCAAGTCGTAGAGGCCTGAAGAGCCATCTAAGTCTGGGATTTTTGAACTTATTTGGACCTCGTAACATGTCCTAGTGAGCATAATATATTGCATAATTAAGAAAATAATGAAGCATTTTACATTATTTTAAGGATCCTTAACATCCTATTGTATTTCCTTCTTCTCATTATTTTGTTCCTTGCTGTTCCCTATTGTTCAATACATATATTCTTTGTATGTTAGTATGTAAGTGTTGTAGGATTCATGCCCTGTGCAACACTTAGTTCGAAATTAGCCTCATTTAGTTGCTGTGAATCAAGCCCAGTCCTTCAAAATATAAAGCATTGGGCCCAGGATCCTCACTTCCTCACTTGGGCCTGTGTGCTACTTTTCTAAAAAAAGAAAAGAACCCACACAGCTAGTAATCAGCTAACTTTATGGTGGCCACTTCCTTCCTTTCTTCAATCATATCTAAGCTAGTGAAAATGAGTTGCTCATTTAAGTTACTGTCGAACTAGTCAGTCCTCATTGTTGGGAACCTCGTCTCTAGGGGAATAACCGCCTCAAAACCATACGTTGACCTCCTTGGCGTGGTGCGATATGCTCATAGAACGTAAGGTAGTTCATCCACGCACTTGCCTTTTGCCTCATCCAATCTTTTCTTCAATCCATCCACTATAACCTTGTTGATGGCCCTGACTTGTCCATTGCTCTGCGGGTAGGCTGGTGTAGAATACCTATTCCTTATTCCCAATTCACAATAGTATCTTCGGAAGGCTTTGCTATCAAATTGAAGTCCATTGTTCAAGATAAAAGTGTGAGGTACACCAAATCTTGTGTCAATATTTTGCCAAACAAACCTTTTCACATCTTGATCTCGGATGTTGGAGAGGGGTTTTGCTTTAACCCACTTTTTGAAATAATCAGTCCTATGAGGATTCCCTAATTTCCTGTTCTCTTTGGGAATAACCCGACAATATCTAATCCCCACTGCACAAAGGGCCACAGACTAGAAAGAAGGTTAAGGATCCCTCCTGGCTGATGGATGTTTGGGGCATACTTTAGCATTGGTCACACTTCTTAACAAACTCCTGAGTGGACTTATGCATGCTAGGCCACCAATACCCTTGAGTGAGAGCTCTGTGCGACAAAGACCTTCCCCCTGTGTGACTACCACAGACTCCTTCATGAAGTTCTTCTAACAAAATTTCTACTGCCTCGGGATGTACGCATAACAGATAGGGGTCTGAGTAAGAGTGTTTATACAACTTTTGCTCCTCAGACAACCAATATCGTGGTGCCTTCCTTCGAATCTTCTCGGCCTCTGCTCTATCCTCGGGGAGCGTTCCCTTCTTTATGAATGATATCACTGGGTCCATCCAGCATGGACCGACTTGCACCGCATTTACTAGTATGAGAGTTTTGCTATCATGACTTGGGGTTGGTAGGTTTTCTACTATTACGACCCTTGGCAAACTCTCTCCTATGGAAGTGGCTAGGGTTGCCAGTGAATTAACATGAGTGTTTTTTCTTCTAGACACTTGGTCTATGGTGAAAGTTCCAAAGCTGGCTTGCAAATGCTTTACCCAAATACCATTGCATCCTTTAATCCTTGGCCAAACTCACCCCGGACCTACCCCACTATCAACCTTGAGTCACAAAAAACTTTAATGGATTTTCCCCCGAACTTTTTGACAGAACTCAAGCTGGCTTTGAGGGCTTCGTATTCTATATCATTTTTGGTGCCCAAAAAGTCCAATCTCAATGATTTCTTGATAGTAATTCATTCTGGGGAGATCATATCTATTCCGACCCCTGAGCCTCTCTAATTTACGGCTTCATCTATGTACAACTCCCAATATGGCAGAGGAGATGCAAAAATGATCCTCACCTCCCTGTCTACCCTTGGATACTCCTCAAACACTTTTTTTTTTTTTTGCTCCTTTAGTTAATTCTACTACTAGGTCGGCGAAAACTTTCCCTTTTACGGTTGTCTGATAGAGATATTTGATATCAAATGCTCTTAAGATGGTCCCCACTTCGCCACTCTCCCTGTAATGTCTGATTTCTTGAGCAAAGCTTGCAAAGGTAACTGGGTAAGGATGATAACCATGTAAGCCTAGAAATAATAGGGAAGCTTCTTGGTAGCATGTATGATGGCTAAGATGGCCTTTTCTAGAGGGAGATACCTTGCTTCTACTTCTTGGAGGGATTTACTTACGTAGTAGATGTGTTTTTTCACCCCTTCCTCTGTTCAAACTAAAACTAGTCTCACTACATGGGCTGTGACTGCTACATAAGCATACAAGACTTCCTTTTTTTCTAGTTTATATAAGATTGGGGGTGAGCTAGATACTTCTTTAGTTCCTTAAAAGCCCTATCGCACTCGTCAATCCATGCAAAATCCTTCCATTTATGAAGCAATTGGAAGAATGGCCTACATCGTTCAGCCGATTGAGATATAAATCTATTTGAAGCGGCTGTCATTCCTGTCAGGCGCTGTACCTCTTTCGGGTTCCAAGGTGATACCAAACTATGAATGGCTTTGATCGAATCGGGGTTAACCTCGAAAGTTCAAAATGGGTATACAACACCCTTGAACGTTTAGACCCCAAATATAGAATTACCAATTCAAGCTTTATATCAAACAGTTAATGTGCGGAATATGATAACAAGCTTATAACAGAATTGATAACGATCTAAGCCAAATATAAACACATCCACAACAGTAAATATAAGGCAAAGATAAAGGAAGGAAGATGCAAACACTCGGACAACACACGATGTGTTATCAAAGAGGAAACTAAAGCACTCGGCGTAAAACCTCTCCGCCGCCCTCCAAGCGGTCAAATAATCCACTAGAAAATGTAGTTGGGATACATGAACAGCAATAGACCCTCCAAGCCTAATCTACCCAAGTACCTAAGCCTTCCAAGCTTCTTGCTCCAACGAGGTTGCGCTGAACCTTTTTCTTTTCTAGTTTACCGGATTCCACTACTAGACCATAGCATCAACCAATGTAGATTAGTTCCTTCTTAACTGCTTCCCAACAGTACCAAATAAGCCTTCTCACAGACGTAGGTGTGGTGAGATAAGGATTTGGCTAAAGGCCTCTCAAGGGTATGACAATGGAGAGGAAGAGAGTAGAGGAATTTGTGGAGTCTCTAAGGTAAAGATTGTGGATGAATCAATCTTGTATTTCTCTAGGGTTTCTCTCACAAAATTCTCTCTGGAAGCTCTCCCAATATGGTGGGTATAAGGGTATATATATATAGTAGGGTGAGAAAGGAATGTAAAACGTCAGTTTTTGCCAAACAGGGCATTTTGGCAACTTGACCTCGCGACTGGGTTAAGTCGCGAGTTCAAGCCGCGAGCTAACGGCCTGGCCAGCCTAGGACTTTTGTCCTGTAGTGCGACAGCTGGCGCGACTCTTTAGCTTCTAGCATGCTTGGCACGTGTGCGAACTTTTAGCGACTTGCAAGCCGCGACTCACCTGCGAGATCTAGTCGCGAGACTCTGTTTTTCTTGCACACTCTTAAGCTTTTCTTCACTTCTTCTCACATACTACCCTTACAATTTTTTCACCTAAATATAGGGTTACTAAGTGCTAAATTACAAGCAAATTGGTCACGGAATAAAGCCAATAAGATGGTTGATTAAATTCAACCTTACAACCTCTATTCCTCAATGGGTAATTATATAACCCAAGAATTTTCCAGATCCCACCTCGAATGAACACTTAGAAGCATTTAAACGGAGCTTGTACTTCCTTAGGACTGAGAAGACTTCATTCAAGTCTCCTAGGTGCTCGGATACCTCTTTGCTCTTCACAACCATATCTTCTATGTAGGCCTCCATGTTTTTACCTAACTGAGCTTTAAACATCCTTATTACCATCCTTTGGTAAGTAGATACATCATTCTTCAGACCAAATAGCATTACTCAATAATGATGGTTTCCCGTTGGGGTGAGGAATGTAGTCTTTTCCTGGTCTGGTAGTGCTAATGGAATCTGATGGTAGGCCTATAAAGAATTTAGGAACCTCATCCATGGATGGTAGAAGATTGCATTGACAAACTGGTCAACCTCAGGACCGAAAAGGGATCTTTAAGGCAGACTTTATTAAGATCGGTGAAGTCCACACAAACTTTCCACTTGCCCATCTTTTTCTTTACAATGACAGTGTTAGCCAGCCATTTGGGATAAAAGACCTTTTTGATAGCCCCTGCCTTTTTCAGCTTGTTAACCTTTTCTTTCACCGCATTAGCATGCTTCTTAAAGGACTACCGAGGTTGTTGCTTACTCGGTACAACTGCTGAGTTTACATTGAGGTGATGACATATAAAATTTGGATCAACCCTTAGGGCTTCATATGTATTCCATGCAAAAACATCCAGGTTATTTCTTAGGAAGGTTGGAAGTTGAGCTCTCTCAGGCAGTGCTCAGGTAGTGGTAGTTGTGTCCCCACCTGTAAATACTTTTCATCGTTCATTTTGAGGATCACTTTCTCTAGTTCTTTGCATTGTACATTGGCTCCCGTTGTTTCATCTAGAGCCCTAGTCTTACCAGTCATTGATTGCTATGATGTGAGGCTTAGGTCTAGGTGATTTATCTGTAGCATTTAATACCTCACAACTGTGAACATGCACTACCTAGCCACAATTTGGCATCCCAGCAATTTCTTGACACAACCTTCCATCGGGTACTTCACTTCCACATGTAGGGTGGAGGAAACAGCCCCCATAGCGTAAAGCCAAGGTCTTGAAAAAATAGATGTGTAAGGAGAAAAGACATCCATAATAATGAAATCCACTTCCACTACCTCATTTCCCATTTGTACTGGCAACCTAATCATCCCTTTAGAGGTCACTGCCTTTCCATGAAACTTGACTAAGGAGACATCATACTTACTAAGATCCTTAGGCATCAAACCTAGCCCCTTATGTAGGTCGAGGTACATAATTTCAGCCCCACTTCCTTGGTCTACCATCACTCTTTTGACATAAAATCCCCCAATTCAGAGTGCGACCATAAGGGCATCGTTGTGAGGCTAAAGGTCCCCACCTTATCAGCTTCAAAAAAGCCCAAGATTGGCTCATCTTAACTTTTCCTTCGCTTGGATTCCCTGTGATCTTCTCCAATTGCAGCTTGTGGAATGATGGTCATTATCCTGGGCGAGGGGCCAACCTCCCTTCTTAGAGTGACAAAAATAACGTTGATGGTCCCCACCAAAACCTGACTACTTTCCTTGCCTGGACGGGGCAATGCATAAGCTACATCAGCTTTCCTACTTTGATCAACTGATTCAAGAAATCATGCAAGGTCCTTCATTCCTCGGTCGTGTCACCTCGATCCTGATGATACTAACAGTATAGGCTTGGATTTTGTCTGGTGCGATCCCTACCCATCTTGTTTGGCCATTTGAAGTATGACTCATTTTTTATTTTCTCCAACACTCAGTACTCAGGCTCCTTGAATATAGAGTTCACTGTCTGGGTGTTTGGTTGAAAAACTCTCTCCTTGGCTGACTAGGGCCAAAATGATCAGGCCGAGGGTCTCTTCGCTCGTTCATAAAGACCTTAGCCTTTCCTTTGTCCTAGACTTGGTTGTCCTCTACCCTTTTATACTCCTTTATACTATCCATCAGCTGGTGCATATCTTGCGTGAGCTTCATAATAAGGGACTTTCTTAGGTCCGAATTCATGGGAAGCTCCACTTTGAAGGTGCGGACCACCACATCCTCAAAATCCTCATCAATTTCATTATAGAGCTCCTAATATCTTTCTGAATATGTCTTCAAGGTCTCTCCCTCTTTCATGGCTATAGAGAGCAAGGAATCTAGGAGTTTGGAAACTCTGCTGCATGTGACAAATTTGGCACCAAAGGCCCTTCTCAATTCTTCGTACGACCTTATGGACCCTACTTCCAACCATCAAACTATCTCGTGGGTGGGACTGAGACTCGATGGAAAACCTTTACACATGAGGGCCTCATTTTTGGAGTGAATGGTCATTCTCTTGTTGAAATGACTCACATGCTTTACTGGGTCTGTTTTATTATTGTAAATTGTAAAGACTGGTTGGATAAAGTGATGGGGGAGCTCCACATCTTCAATATAACCAGAGTACGGTGACCAAGAGATTTGGCGTAAGGCCCTGCTCATGGCATCACCCCCCCAAGTTACCCTAGGGAGGCTTCCCATTCCTTTTATGGGGGTGCCTTTCTCCCCTCACCAAGTGAGAAGGTGCCCCGTGAACACCGCTTCGTGGGCATCTTGTTCTCCTTTTGTGGCTCTGCTCATCATCTAAGTTGGAGCTTGAGCCTGGTGTAGGACTTCTGTGCTCCCTTATTTGCACCCTTTGACGAAGCTGCTGCTGCAAATGATGGACTTCCGCTCTAAGATCATGCACCTCTTGGTCTCGGGGGGCGTGCCTTGAGGAAACGGAATGGCAAGCCAAAAGCAACAATTGCCACAAACCTACTGGCTAGAGCATGGCTACAACAACAAAGAAATCCAAATGCCAGATCACAAATAGCACTAAAACATCAAGACTCAAACAAAACCAACAATCCATCCGCATGACAACTCCAAAAAAAAAAACCCACAAGGAAGAATTTGCATAATCCATGAGCTAAGAAGACCTTCTCTGAAGAGCAGGGTCTGCAAATCTCTAACGATAACAGAGTTCTTTATTTATGTTGAAACTAGCACAATACTTTCCTCCCCGAATCCAAAACTTAACTTGCTTCCTGATGAAATCCACAATCTGATCCTCAATTCTAACCAAACCTTGGAAGATAGTTGAAGTACTCCTACTGTTACACCAGGTATCATATTCTTAAACGACTAGATAATTTGTCAAAATAATAATAATAATAATAATAATATATGTTTGAATATAACTGCGTACTGTTCATATATATATGCGCGCGCACACACACCGAAAGAGATCAAACCTGAAGCATATAATTGCAGACAGTCAAAACCCTGATGGGATAAAGTTGATCAAGGAGATGATATCTTGTAGTTTCACCGTGTTTCAACTCAATCCCAAAGTTTAGATCTGCTTGTTCCATCTGCAATCAAACTGGAAAATTGAAAATTTCATTATTCTTAATATACAAATTGAACATTCCATTATTCATATACAAATTGAACCTTAAATTTGGTGCTTCAATGCCTTTTGCGTGATATTCTATATATATACAATTTTTTTTTTCCATCTCTTAAACATTTTTTTTCATATATTTTTCTAAAATTTGGAGTTGGCCGTAATATATCAAAGTTGAAAAAGGCAATACAAGAATGCGTAGAACATATCCACATTGCTTTATATTATTATATAGACCATGAACACAAGAATCATATACATTTTTATCAAATGGATGGATCCATCCTGATTCGGGACATGTACAACATAATTTTACAAATTAAAGCACATTGAGAGAGAGAATTGTTTTACCAAAATTTAGGTTATTATATTAGGGTGAGGTGGCTTATATGGTATTTTTGGGGCGTTATTTTACTTACATGTAAATAGAAAATTAATTAGTACACCCCTACCCAAGAATTGGTAGGGCCTAACTATTTTCTTCTTAGGCCACCTGTAAAGTTGTAATTTACAACTATGTTTTATTGGCTTTTATTCCGTGCCAAATTTGATTGTAATTATGTTCAATCGTTTAAAACCCTGTATTTGTTGTGGGACTTGATGTAAGGGGTGTGTGAGAGAAAGAGTGTTGAAGACTCAAGCATTTGAAGAAGTGAAGGATTCTCGCGGGTATCTCGCGGGTATATCGCGACCAAGCTTCCCGCGAAGTGAAACATGTGCCAGGCACATGCTGGAATGCGAAGAGTCATGCCAGGTGGAGACAACTGTGTCTCGCGAGTATCTCGCGGGTAAGGCCTTCCCGCGAGACACCCGCGAGACTAGCTGTTCTGCCAGCCTGTACTTTTTGAGTCACACCTTTTGCACCTCTCCTATATATACCATCATTACCCACAATTGTTGAGGGATGCTTCAGAGAGAAAACCCTAGCCAAACACATTGGTAATTAGAGATTGTCTTCCCCACCTTTCTCTATACAATTACTTGTGGTATCTCCTCAACCCTTCCCTCTCCATTGTCCATATCTTTGAGAGGTTGATAGCCAAAACACTTACCACACCTTTGAGAGTGCTGAGTGACGTTTTGGTGCTGCTGGGAAGCATTGGAAGAAGCCTTGAATGGCAGATGCAACATGGAGCTTGTTGCGGGATCCGGATAACTAGGACAAGACACGGTTCCGAGAAGCCTTGTTGGAGTAGGAGCTTGGAGGGCTTAGGTACATCGGGTAGACTAGGCTTGGAGGGTCTTTTGCTAATCCATGTATCCCAACTGATTGTCTAGTGGATCGATTTCTGCTTGGAAGGCAGCGGAGAGGTTTTTCGCCGAGTTCTTCGGTTTCCTCTTCGATAACACGTCTCGGTGTTATTTGTGTTTGCATCCTTCTTCCCTACTCTTGTTCATTTCATTTTTACTGCTGAGTTGCTTTAAATTATGGATTAGAGTAGTTGTTTTGTTTATACGCTTGTGTTTACACTATTCCGCACTTGTTATTAAGTTAGTGTAAAATCAACCAAGCCGTAATTTGAATTTGGGGGTCTAAACCGCTCGTGTGTTTTCAACACATTTTCGAGCTTTCAATTGGTATCAGAGCGGGTACACTTGCTGAGGTTTAATTACCTAAGTGTGATCCTTGACCCTTCTTGAGATGGACCGGTCTTAATCACTCACTGTTCCACCATTTTTTGATGGGAACAATTATGCATTCTGGAAAGTTAGAATGAGAGCATTCTTATGCTCTATCGATGATACCGTTTGGGATGCGGTTGAGATAGGTTGGACCAAGCCGGAGGCTCCTAAGTCCACTTGGGATAAGGCAGCCCTTGCGGCAGCAAATGCTAACAGTAAAGCTTTAAATGCTATCTTTTGTGGTGTGTCCCCTGATGAATTCCACATAATCTCTCATATGACAGTAGCCAAGGAAGCTTGGGAGATTTTGGAGACTACCTATGAGGGTACAAAGAAAGTCAAGGACACAAAACTCCAAATGCTCACCACCAAATTTGAAGAACTCAAGATGAGTGATGATGAACCATTTGACTCATTCTATGGGAAGCTCAATGAAATTGTCATTGCTAAACTCAATCTTGGGGAGAAGATTGAAGACACTAAGGTGGTGAGAAAAATATTGAGGTCCTTGCCTGAAAGTTTTAGAGCAAAGGTTACAGCCATGGAAGAAAGCAAAGACTTGGACGAGATTAAGATTCAAGAGCTGATCGGGTCTCTCCAAACCTATGAGCTGGGACTGCCTTCCCATAAGACGAGCAAATCGCTTGCTCTTAAAACCATCAACGAAAGAATGAATGATTCCTCCGAAGAAGATGGAGTGGAGAAAGAAGTAGCATATCTTGCTAAGAACTTCCGCAAGTTTCTGAAAATGAAGAACAGTGGGAAACCGTTCAATAGAGAAAAGTTCTCTCCTTCAAGAGGTGATAAGAAAGAGTTTAAGAGAAAAGAAGGAAAGGACTATCAACCCTCTCCAGACATTGTGTGCTATGAGTGCAATGGCCATGGACATCTAAAGAAGGAGTGTCCGAATTTTCTGAGGGGAAAAGGGAAAGCGTATGCTACAACGCTCAGTGATTCTGACTCCTCTGATTCTGACTCGGAAGAGAGCTGTGATGGTGAGGGAAACTACTCCGCTTTCATGACCATTGCTCATGAAGATTCCTCGGACGACTTGGGTGCACTTGAGAAGGAACTCGGTGAGCATTCTGATTCAGAATCTGCTGGAATTGTGGAAGAATCAGACGCTGAAGAGGAAGAAAATACAGCAAACCTTCAAGAGAATTACTCCTCACTTCTTGAGAAGTCAGGGGAATATGCAAGAATAGCCAAGGCAGCTGTGAGAAAAATGAAGAAAGCAGAGGAAGACTACCGAAGTCTCATGATCAGACATAAGGAGGCCAAATGCGAAATAGAGGGACTGAATGGTGAGCTGTCAGAAGCATACTTGAAGATCAGATTTCTAGAACAAGAGGTGGTGCAAGCACAAGCCAAGATAGAAAGGGTCTCCTCCAGAAAGTTGGATGATGTTATCTCATCCCAAAAACATTCCTCAGACAAGTCCGGATTGGGATATACCGGAGGGAGTAGCTCATCAGTCAAAGCTACCAAAGAAGTGAAATTTGTGAAGGCCGTAGAACCAATTGTAGAGGAGGCCGTTCCTGAGAATGTTAAGGTTGAAAAGAAGAATGTAATTGAGCAACGGATGATGAATAAGCCCCGAAATCAAGCTGGAGGTAGACACGAAACCAGAGCAAGATCTCTCTCAAGACCTCAACGGGGTCCTAGAACGGATTATGTATGTCACTATTGCGGATTGCAAGGACATACCAGACCCAACTGTCAAAAATTGAGAGCAGACAATAATGCAAGCATTCCTCGATCACGTGGAAGAAGGAATGACAATAGAGCTTGGGGTGGTGAGAACTCAAGAAGCCAAACTCGTGATGCCGGAGTGACAGACGTGATGAAGATGATCGGTGCCTTCACCACTTGCTTGGAGAGTTTCACCAAGAGGTTTGACAGTCCCAACTCTCGTACCCAATCCGTCAAGGATATCACCCCAAATGCACGTGACGTGTGGGTGAAGAGGGGTACTCATGCATAAGCACTATAATATGTCCATGCATTAATTCTTTCCATTTTTAGGGACATTTGTTGTTGCATTGTATCATGCATTACTTTCATGGTTTGCACCTGTTTTTGCTGATCGTTCTTTTCTTGTTCTGTTTTGGGTGTGTTTAAAAAAAAAAAAAAAAAAAAATTCAAAAAACCCATAAAAATTATAAAATCTAAAAAATTTGATCACTTTGTTGAGTTTTGTCTCAAAACAAGTTTTGCCTTGTACCTTTGTACTTATGGCTTTGTGCATTTAACGAACTTAGCTTGTCCCTCATGCACTCATATCATTGTGGAAGAAATTCTGAAATCTATGTGACTGTTGTAAATAGATCTTCAAACTTATCATGAATGATTAGTGAATGATTGTGTTGATCTTGAGACATGCATAGACTCATGCCTATATATCTTCCCACTTTTATTCTTTTTTTTTTGCTTAAAAGAGCTCTCTAAATATAAATCTCCAAATGAAAAGAGATATAGAGCTGCAAAAGCCTGTCGCACAAACTAGTATTCGACTAGGAAAAAGGGAAAGCGACCAAAATAAAAATGTATGATGCCCAAAAAGCCAAAGGCTAACTCATCAATTGAAATATCAAAAATTTCAGGCATCTTTCTCTAAATGAGATTCTCTTTGCTCAAAAGTTGCAAATGATATGTTAAATATGGAGCCAAATGAAAAGCTTCAATGAAATGTTGTCAAGTTCGTGTGGGAGGTCATATATGTATGTTTTTATAATTGAGATAGGTCACATAATCTAGTGCTAGTTGTGTATGCCTTGATTGAATTGATCATTGAAGCTTCACATTGGACTAAGGACTATCTCATTCTTGATATCCACACACAACACACAAGTCTAGGCTCTATGAATGTCTTAATCATTTGTGTGATTGTACTTGATTAAATGAGTTTCACATGCTCAATCTTTGTTGATCAAATCCAAAAAGATTTTTGTGAGTTTTATTTGTTTTTGAAAGTGATTTTAGACTTTCTTGTGTTCCTTTTTAGTCAAAATGCATTTTGTGTGTTATTTCATCAAAAAACTGGTTCAGGGGTTGTTTCGCGAGAAGCTCGCGACTAAGAAGCTTCCCGCGAAACGGTTTGAGGGAAATACTTTTTCTTGTTTGTCACACAGAGAATCTCGCGACTGTTTCGCGACTGTCTCGCGACCAATAGCTTCTCGCGAAATGCTGTTTGGCAAAAACTGAAATTTTCTTAAAATCAGACAGAGAATCTCGCGACTGTATCGCGACTGTATCGCGACTTAGAGCTTCTCGCGAAAAATTTATGCTTCAGTGGCTCCTTTCGCGACTGTCTCGCAACTGTCTCGCGGCTCCCTATCTCGCGAAAAACGCGTGTTTTCAGTTTTATAGGGCTGATGTGACAGTTTTTCAAAACATAAAAACTTCCCTCCCTTAATTTCTTCGAACCTCTCTCAACCCAAAAACACTATTCCATCAAATCCCCCTCCGAACCAAGCATTTTTCTGCATTTACTTCTTCAAGGTATGTTGATTAATCACTTCTTTTTAAGTTTTTACTTAGATTTTGCAGATTTTTTGGTTAGGTTTTTGATAATTGGGGATTTTCGAAGGTTTGGGTTGGAGTTCTAAATTGGGTGATGTTTGTGTAAAATTTTTGATTGGGTTTTGTTGCATTTGATCTTGATGCATTTGTGTTGGCCCCTTGTGGCATTTTATCATGTATTTAGGCAAGATTTTACCATGTTCATTCATTGTTCATACTTAAAGTGTTGTTATGCACATTAGGTGTTTGATTGAATGTCTAAACGACATTGGTGTGCCTAATTGGTCTCAAGTGAGTCCCAATTTCAAGTTTTCCATATATCTTACCGTGTTTTGGTCTAGAATTGATCTTTACACTTTGCACATGTTGCACTCACTTAGCAAACACCTAGGCACACTCTCATGCATCTTTTGTTGCACACACATGCATCTTTTGTTGCACACACACTTGCACAGTGATTAAAGTTCATGCAAAATGTGCTATTTTTCACGCATACATTTTATGCTTTAGTGCTATATGTGGTGTGGCATGCTTGTATGAATTACTCATGCTCTGTTTTGAATGTTACTCTGTTTTGGATGGATCTCATTTGATGTAAACTAACTTGAATCTAATCAAGTTTTGTTCTTGTGTTGTGTGCACTTGTGCTCTATTTGTCGTGTTCACTTGTGCAGATGTCTCCCACCAAGCATGCGGGTTCCAAGAAGAAGGCTCCCAAGCGTGCTCGTACTGAATCCGATCACTTCAAATCCGCAGAGGCAGATATGAAGTACAATGATTGCTACAAGAGAGCAACCATTGTCATGGAAAGGGTGGTTCAGTTGGAAGAGCTTGAGAACACATGCATTCCAGATGCATTCAAAGAACGGACTTGGACCAAACTGTTGAACCCAATTGGAACTGTGTACTCAGAGATAATCAGAGAATTCTTCTCCAATGCTGCGGTGGAAGAGAATAAGATTCTTTGCTGGGTGAGGCACAAGGAATTTGAGATCACAAGGGACAGCATTCAAGACTTTTTGGAGATACGTCCTCCCTCACAGCCGATGACAGTTCAGTATGATGAGAGATTGGGGCATATCACGGAGATGATATCAGCTCTTGGTGGAGTTCCAAAGAAATCATCAATGGATACTCTCAAGTTCTCTCCAGAAATGAGAACTCTCACCTATGTCATGATCCATAACCTGTATCCGGTCACCAACCTCACCACTCTCTCGGCTCCAAGGACGAGGTTTCTCTACGACCTCTTTATTCACAAGGAAATTGATATCTGCAGCCACATCTTCCACATTCTGAAAAAGAGCATTACGAAGCAAAACTCCAGAACCATAATGCCATTTCCTTCATTGCTCATGGGGCTCATTGCAAAGACTAAGCTCAAGATCCCTAGTGGCCTCACTGTTGTTCAGAGGGATTACCCCATTGGTGCGAACACTTTGACTCGGAGCACAGCACACATTAAACGCCCCAAGACTGGCCCTCATCTCATTCCACCGCCTCGGAGTGTGCCTCAGGATGTCCCAGAAGAGGGTGGAGATACAGAGGAGGAGATTGACAGGTTCACTTCTGCCCCAGAGACTGATCAGCCATCGTCTTCTGCTCCAGCTCAAACACAAGGTCTCAGCAAGCTTGATCAGATCCTAGCTAAGATGGATCACATGTCTACAGTGCTTGACACTCATGTTCAGCACACAGCGGATCAGTTTGCATACCTCCAGGAGCAGATCACCACATTATCCGCTCAGATTCAGAGCTTATCCCCTACACATGGTTCAGACTCCGAATCCGGCCAATTCTAGTCCTTTGGCCATTCCGGTCAAAAAGGGGGAGAAAATTTTGAGGGGGAGCTGATGAACAAGAGCTTGCACAGCCTTAGGGGGAGCATAGCTTAGAAACATATTTACAGTAACTATTGGTTATTGGTTTTACAGACGGTTTTACTAAGTTTTTTTTGGTTTATAATTGGTTTACAGTTAATGTCTTACTGTTTTAAGTTTATACTTCTGACACTTATGTTTTTAACTTCAATATTAATTTCAGTATATTTTCAGAAGTTTGTGTTTATTTTCTATGCTTTGTGGCATATGTGCTATGTGGCATTTTGTTCTGTACCCATGTTGCTTATGTAAGCTTTAAGGGTTTGTTTCATGCATAAGGTTTGTAGGTCTTTGTGGTTTGTGCCATGCATTTGCTATACCTTGTTTATGCAACCTTGATGCATGTTTGCTTGTAGTTCAATGTCATGCATTGTTACTTCAAGTACTTCACTCTTGTCCCCTTGTAGGATTGTTCCTAGATGCATATACGTTCTATGCATTGGTTGAGTGATGAACACTCTTGTGCCCTAGTAGGATTGTTCCTAGATGCAAATACTTCGTGTATTTCGCATTGGTTGAGTGTTGGAGTTGCAAATGATTCTCTTTAAATGAGCTTATCATCTTGCATATCCGGATGTTCATTTCATGTGTAAATGAGCATAGTAATTGCTTGTGTATAGTGATTACTTGTTTGATCTTGCCATGATCTAGTGTCTCTATTTCATTTAGCTTGATCTTGTTATTATTGCTCCATATGCATTTCAAGTTTTCTACATGCAATGATATTATTGTGTTGTTGTGTTTCAGGAGATACTTGTTCATATGTTCAAGAGCTTATCAGAATCTAGAATTAGGTGTGAGTGAGTTTTGCCTTTGTTCCCAAACTCACGTTTAAGTCTAGAGTCTGTTTTAGGGTTTTGTCACGGAATAGCCAAAGGGGGAGATTGTAAAGTTGTAATTTACAACTATGTTTTATTGGCTTTTATTCCGTGCCAAATTTGATTGTAATTATGTTCAATCGTTTAAAACCCTGTATTTGTTGTGGGACTTGATGTAAGGGGTGTGTGAGAGAAAGAGTGTTGAAGACTCAAGCATTTGAAGAAGTGAAGGATTCTCGCGGGTATCTCGCGGGTATATCGCGACCAAGCTTCCCGCGAAGTGAAACATGTGCCAGGCACATGCTGGAATGCGAAGAGTCATGCCAGGTGGAGACAACTGTGTCTCGCGAGTATCTCACGGGTAAGGCCTTCCCGCGAGACACCCGCGAGACTAGCTGTTCTGCCAGCCTGTACTTTTTGAGTCACACCTTTTGCACCTCTCCTATATATACCATCATTACCCACAATTGTTGAGGGATGCTTCAGAGAGAAAACCCTAGCCAAACACATTGGTAATTAGAGATTGTCTTCCCCACCTTTCTCTATACAAGTGCTTGTGGTATCTCCTCAACCCTTCCCTCTCCATTGTCCATATCTTTGAGAGGTTGATAGCCAAAACACTTACCACACCTTTGAGAGTGCTGAGTGACGTTTTGGTGCTGCTGGGAAGCATTGGAAGAAGCCTTGAATGGCAGATGCAACATGGAGCTTGTTGCGGGATCCGGATAACTAGGACAAGACACGGTTCCGAGAAGCCTTGTTGGAGTAGGAGCTTGGAGGGCTTAGGTACATCGGGTAGACTAGGCTTGGAGGGTCTTTTGCTAATCCATGTATCCCAACTGATTGTCTAGTGGATCGATTTCCGCTTGGAGGGCGGCGGAGAGGTTTTTCGCCGAGTTCTTCGGTTTCCTCTTCGATAACACGTCTCGGTGTTATTTGTGTTTGCATCCTTCTTCCCTACTCTTGTTCATTTCATTTTTACTGCTGAGTTGCTTTAAATTATGGATTAGAGTAGTTGTTTTGTTTATACGCTTGTGTTTACACTATTCCGCACTTGTTATTAAGTTAGTGTAAAATCAACCAAGCCGTAATTTGAATTTGGGGGTCTAAACCGCTCGTGTGTTTTCAACACATTTTCGAGCTTTCACCACCAAATCTCTTCCCCTCTACCCTCTCAAAAAAGAAATTGGAGAGAAAAATAGGAGATTAAAGGGAGTTTGATAGGAAATTACCCATCTATCCAGGGGAGTCAATCTCGCACCGGAGGCTATACCGGTTTAACCAGTGGAACGATATATTTCGGTACCGGTCAATACTGGTGTACCGTTTCGGGTTTACCGGTATTTTTTATATTTATAAATAAATAAATAAATATATATATATATATATGTATGTATGTATGTATGTATGTCACACACACACACATATATATTATAATAAATATAAAAGTTTACCATAAAACATTACCTCAATTCAGAACAAATTATTCATGATTTTAAAATTTAGCATCAATTAAAAGAAAAAAAATACAATATAAAAAATAGAAAGCTTAATTGTTCATTGCATACTAAGAAAACAATTAATACTAATAAGTTAATGCAAATAAGTTACCATTCTACCCTTACAAAAATTCAAAAATTACAAAACTATAAAAAAAAATAAAAATAAAAAGCTTTTTTATGTACCGGCCGGTGCGCTCAGTATTGCCCGATATTGGCCAGTATGGCCGGTACGGCCAGTATTTAAACATGTACGAAACATTAGCTTTTCGATACCGGTATACGTGCCAGTATGGTACATACCGACCGGTACGGTATCGGCTACCTTGCATCAGCCCCACTCTTCTCCCTTCTATGCTACTATGTGTTATATCTTCTTCTCTCTATTTTTAACTCAACTTTAAGGGTCCCTCCCCTCTCTCCGCCCCCCCAACCACCCCCCCCCCCCCAAAAAATCCACCTAAACTATTGAAAACAAAATTGTATATAATAAGGGTATGGGAGTATATTTATAAAAATTATATTTCCTATCCTCTCATTTTTCTTTTCAACCAAACAAAAGAGTTTTTCATCCCCCACTTTTCTGTGCTCCCAATCAAACAAAGCTCTAGTGTTAAGTCTCATCTTACTCGCAACTATTTCAGTGATTGCTAAACACATAAACTTCATTGGACAAACACATAAATCTCCAGTTCGGATAAATTAGAAATTTTGACTAAAAAAAAGCCTCTGAACATATAAACAAATAACTTGAAATTGCCAATGAGCCTTGACTCAAATGGTAACTCTTCTTCTCACATGTGGGTAGAGGCCCTAGAGGGTGAGATTGTAAAGCTAAAAACCCAATGGGCTGTGTGTGTTAACATCAAATAAATAAACAAAATAAAACACAGAACAAAATATACCAAAAAAAAAAAAAATGCTTGAAAAGTCTGGATATACCTCAACTTCAAGAATTCTGGTAATTCACTGATCCAACCATATAAACATCTATTGCCACCATCATTAATATTTTCTTCTTCTTGTTCTTTGTCTCTTGAAGCTTTTACTCTTTCCTCAAAAAAAAAAAAAAAAAAAAAAAAAAAGAAGAAGAAGAAGAAGCTTTTACTCCTAGCCCTCCTACACTTTGTTCTCTTCCTTTTCAAACTAGAACCATGTTTCTCTTCTCAAAAATCATTGAGATTTTAATCGTACAATTCAATGGCTTGGTAGTTGAAGCCTCTACAAATACATATAGTCAAATAGATTTTGTAAAATATGTATATAGGATAATGGTATAGTTTTTAAGGAAATGAAATTTTATAAAGACACAAAATATAAATCCCGGAATATCCAGCATAGAATCTGAAAATCTTTTGGAAGTAAATCTAATGGTAGTGAATCACTACTAGTGATTACTTGCCATTACGCATTCGTTATATATAGGATGATGGGGTAGAGTTGTTAAGGAAACCAAATTTTATAAAGACGCAAAAAATATAAATCCGGAAAGATCCGCTATAGAATCTGAAGTCTTTTGGAAACAAATCAACTAATAGTGATTACTTGCCTTTAAGCATGCATTATGTATGTGTGTTTAAGATAACTTTTTTTAAAGACACAGCAACTGCAAATCCTGGAATATTCGGCATATAATCTGAAATATTTTCAAAGCAAATCTAATGTTAGTGATTACTTTTTTTTTCATATGGTATAATCGGATGATGGTGTAGTTTTTAAGGAAACCAAATTTTATAAAGACACAAAAAATTTATAAATCATAGAATATCTGGTATTGAATCTGAAATATTTTGGAGGCAAATCTAATGATAGTGATTACTTGCCTTTTAGCATGTGTTATGCATGTGTGTTTCAAGAATTCATTTTTCTTAATACATTTTTTTTAGGTAATTTTAACCTATAGCGTCTTCTCCTAAGAATTGCTCTTTATCATTAGATCATGTCAATAAAAAATATGAAATTTTAATGTTTTAAATGTTGTGAAAAAGAAATTATGTTTGTGGCATGTACTTTTGAAAACGGTGCTTGGGAGTTCTATTTCACCATACTAGTCAATTACTTCTCAGATAATCTTTTGATATGTAAAGTATAGAAATATAAATTAAAAATTGTACATGATATGTAAAGTATAGAAATATAAATTAATATTGCATATTTTATGTACGATTTATTTTTATTAAATGATTGAATTATGCTAATGAACTATTTTATGTGAGTTTGGTTTTTGTTTATTTCTAATGTTATTTGCATTGTGTTTATCAAAGATATGGTTTTTGGTAAATTTTAAGTTAAATGTGTTAAAAAACTAAAAGTTAGTTTATATAAAAAAAAAATTAAAAAAAAACTGAAAGTTAGATTATTTGCCAAAAAATTGAGGAAAAAAAAAAAATCCGAACACACTTTTGGTTGGGAGGAAAAGACCTTTCTCCTTTGGGCCCTTTGGAAGTAAGGAGAAATTGCATCCTTCAGAAGGGGATATATGTTGGTAAATAGTGTATCCTTATAGAGGGTCTTTTCAAAATTTCAATTTGTTAGGGTCATTTTATGTAATTGGCTAATCCTTTGACAAAATACACTTTACTTGTAATTGGATTGATCTAAGTTGGGTTTAATACATCAAGAAATATGTTGTTTAAGCATATCAAGTGTTCGTATTAATGACATAAAGATTGATCCAAGAAATAAGTGAGGAAAATTTGTTTCATTAAGTCTCGACAGATAGCTTGACAGATATTGCTATAGAGACTAAATAAGCTTGACAGATGACTCGATGGAAGCTCGATTTATTGAGAATTATGATTTTTACATTTCCAAATCTGAAATTTGGCCCAAGCTTGTGTATTTATTTAGGATTTCTTTTCTCAAAACCCTAAACATATATAAGGCTTATTTTAAGAGCCGTCGCACACGGATACAGAGACTAGGAGTTTATTTTTCTCTGTGAGAAGCTACTACATTTGTATGCCATAGGGTTTTGTAACCATGGGCTTCCTGATCTTCATTGTTGATTAAGTGAAGAACTTTGCAGCCAATAACATCCATTCAAGTTGCTGGAGTTAGTCACGTATTGGGATTTGTGTAAACAAATTAGTCACAGATTGAAGATTTGTGCGTCAAGAGAAAGAAGGCTATTACACGATCAAGTCCAATTGAGTATTGGAGTAAAGGTTCAACTGTAAGTTGGTGTTTCAAGATAGACTAAGGTAGTGGTAAGATTCCTTATACTTGTAACCGTTTGATTGTTGATTAGTGGATTCTTGGGAGTGGTGGCCTTAAAATCACCCGATGAGGTTTTTACCTTGCGAGAGGTTTTCCCCATTTGTCAACAAATCACCATGTCAAATTTATTTTCCACTACATTTAGTATTTTTAGTGATTTGTTGTTGCATGCAATTTAACCTTATTAATCAACTTAGGTAATTGAATTAATTAATTCGGGTCAAGCTATCTTAACCCAATAAGTGGTATCAGAACAAGCACACTCCGATTAGGTTTTAATCTTTGCTATGTGATCCATTAACTCTTGTTGTTATAGATTGTGGGAAATTTCTGATTATTCCTCTTTTATTTGATGGTACTAACTATGCATACTGGAAAGTACGCATGAGAGCCTTTTGTAGTCTTTAGATGAGAAAGTCTAGCTAGCAGTTGAAGTGCGTTGGACTAAACCTAATGATCCACCAGCATCGTGGGATGATACTAAGATTAAAGTTGCAAATTTTAACAATAGAGCACTAAATACTTTGTTTAGCGTTGTGAGCAATGAGGAATTCAAAAATATCTCCTCCACTAATAGTGCAAAGGAAGCATGGACTATTCCTAAGAATACCTACAAGGTCACAAAAGTTGTTACAAACTCCAAACTCTAGGCTCACTACTAGCTTTGAGGAAATAAGGATGGATGATGATGAGTCATTCAATGATTTCTATGCCAAGCTTAAGGACACAGTGAACTTAGCATTTAATCTTAGAGAACAGACTCCAGAGCCCAAGATTGTTAGAACGATTCTCAGATCTCTTCTAGAGAGATTTCATGCTAAGATCATTGCCATAGAAGAATCAAAGGACATTGATACTATTCCTTTGATAAAACTGATTGGAAATCTACAAACCTATGAACTAGGTTTAGTAAGGGTTGGCAAAGGGAGCAAAAGCAAGAACATGGCATTTAAGGTTAAAAGTGATGAAAAAGATGAACATCTAAAGATGAGAATACTAAGCTCAAATCATACATCACTAGATAATTTAAGAAGTTCATCAAGTATGCGAACGTCAAGACAAATGACAAGAATCACAAACAATCTGGATTCTTTTAGTTCAAGTCCTAAGACAAAGTCAAGAGAGAATCTAAAGATGCTGGACAAAACAGAAGTGCTCTTGTTGGGCCAAGGTGCTATGGATGTTAAGGGTATGGATACATGAAACAAGAATATCCTACGTATCTCAAATCCATTGGTAAGAGCAAAGCCCTAGCTACCACCTTGAGTGATACAAAACTAGAGGTAGATTTCGTTGATGGTGATCAAGAGGGAATAATGAGTTCTTTCATAGCTACCATTGATTCTCCTGTGGAAGCAGTAGAATTGGTTAATAAGGAAGAAGTGCTGATGGAATCCAAGTTTGAGAAGATGGATGAACAAGATGACATCCACACTGCCTACTCTAAGTTGTACGAGGTTTCTGAGAAATGTGACAAACTTTATAGGTTAGCTACGAGGAAGCTAAGTGAAATGGAGTTGGAATGAGAGGAACTCTCTATCAAGGTTGATGAAGTTAATCAAACCATCGAAGCATTGCTGTTTGAAAAAGAAATTTCTGGCTAAAAAGACCAAGAAACTGGATGCAGAATTGTTTCAAGTAAGAGCTCAATTGGAAAGGACTTCAAGTGCAAAGTTGGATGAAATCAACTTCCAAAAAGCTGCATCTGACAAAACAAGTCTTGGGTATGATCATTCTCTCTCTTCCTGCGGTACCTCTTCTAATGCTTTAAATAGAGTCATTTCTTTCCCTCATGCTAATATTGATAACTCTAAGGAAACTAATCCTAAAATTGAAAATGTGAGTGAGGGTAAACTTGATAAGGGAAAATCTATTTTAGGAGCACCCCCTAAGGTAACTAAGAAAGAGACTAAGTAGAATGATCATTGCTTTACCAACAAGAAGTCTCAACCAAAGACGCCACACTTCTGCAATTATTATGGAGCATCAGGACACACTTGTCCAAATCGCTATAAGTGGCTAGCCACTCAACATAGCAACAGTGTGTCATCCACTGGTAGCCAAAATCAACTTCAACATTCTTTGGCTCCTCTTGGAGAACTTCTTAAGGCTGTCATGTTACTCTCAAACTTCAATGGATTGAACTTTCCTTCTTATCCATCTAAACAAAGGTTTATGCAAAAGAAAGGAAAAAGATTCCAAGTGATTATGTCACTTTATGCTCTTCTTGTATGTTTGTTTGTTTTTGAGTTGGTCTAGTTTTTTTTTTTTTTTTTTTTTGTGTGTGTGTGTGTGTGTGTGTGTTTGTTTTGTTTATTGCTTTAATAAGATAGAAGGTGAGGGGAATTGGATGACCCCTATAGTATCATACCTGAATGACGGAAGGCTTCCAGAGGGGAAGGACGAAGCCAGGAAGCTCCGAGTTAAATCAGCCAGATACATCCTTATGGACGAAGTACTGTACAAAAGAGGTTTTTCACAGCCTTACCTGAGATGTTTAGCTCCAGACGAGGCAAATTATGTATTGAGGGAAGTTCATGAAGGAGCATGTGGTAATCACTCGGGCGCTAGATCACTCGTCCATAAGGTCATCCGTGCAGGGTACTATTGGCCAACCATCCAAGCTGATGCTAAGGCATATGTTAAGGTATGTGATTAATGTCAACGCTTCAGTAATATTCCTAGACAGCCATCAAAATATCTTACCCCGATGATGGCCCTTTGGCCTTTTGCACAATGGGGTTTGGATATTTTAGGCCATTTCCAATTGGAACTAGACAAATGAAGTTTTCGGTGGTGGAAATAGATTATTTCACAAAGTGGGTGGAAGCTAAACCCTTAGTGAAAATTACACAACAAAATGTCAAAAATTTCGTCCGGAAAAGTATTGTATGCAGATTTGGAGTACCAAGAGTACTAGTATCTGACAATGGACGACAGTTTGACAACACCCCCTTTAGAGAATTTTGTGAACAGCTTGGAATCAAGAATCATTATTCCTCACCCTCCCACCCACAAGCTAACTAACAAGCAGAAGTAGCAAACCGATCCTTGTTGAAAATCATTAAGACTCGGCTTGAAGGGGCAAAGGGAGTATGGCCAGATGAATTACCAAGTGTTTTATGGGTTTACAGAACAACAGTGAGGACTCCCACAGGAGAGACTCCTTTCAAACTGGCTTATGGGAGTGAAACAGTCATACCTGCAAAAGTACATATGGCCAGCCATAAGGTGATGAAGTACCAAGATGAGGAAAACAACGAATAGCTTTGTCTTAACCTTGATCTTATAGACGAGGTAAGGATGGACGCGGAGCAAAGAACAGCAAGGTACAAAAATCTCATGGCAAGGCAGCATGACGCCATGGTGAAACCTAGGCGCTTCAACATTGGGGATCTCGTCCTGAAGAAGGTCTCTTTGGCCACAAAAAACCTGACCCATGGGAAATTGGGACCAAATTGGGAAGGACCTTACAGGGTAATCAACTGCAAGAGGCAAGGATCTACTACTTGGAAGCCCTGGATGGAAGAAAGCTGGAACACCCTTGGAATGTTGAACACCTAAGAAGGTACTATCAATAAAGGGTGATCATGGATGAACATTGCTGCAGGACGAATGCCATGGACGATTTGAAGCATGAAGTATTGTTTTCTTGTGTTTGCTTATTACTACTATTGTGTTTTAAGTGTATAAGTATTTTGTGTTACTCATGGACGAAGTTATGCTGTATAAGTATTTTTAGTTTCCTAAAAGCACTAGCTCTCAAGCATGTGCCATGATTATGGACGAATGATTACATAGTATGGATTTCCAAATATATATATGATGTATTTCTAAGTATATGTATGATTGTATGGGAATCCTTAACTTTCTATGATTCAAGATGATCCACGAAAGGCGAAAGGCCAAAGACGAATGAAATCCTTGGAAGCTAGGGAATATCATCTATTAGCTTTCCTTCAAGAAGGATAAAGCAAGAAAAATAAAACCTAAGGTATGTCTGTCTAAACTCAAGACGAGATAAAACCTAAGGTATCTCCGTCTAAAGCTCAAGACGAGATAAAACCTGAGGTATATCCGTCCAAGCTCAAGACGAGATAAAACCTATGGTATAATCATCCAAACCAGGGACGAAAAATATGCTTAAGGGAACACCACAAGCCCCTGGACGAATCTAAACAGACCAAGCAATCCAACACATGGACGAGCATTTGCTAAAATTACTTTCGTTAAGGACGAGTAAACAATCGCAAGTTTGAATAAATCCTTGAGCTAGCCAAAAGACGATGTTCATGGACGAATTAAAGAATGGCGTTTTAAAGGTTCATTTTTACTCCAGCTTTGTGACGAAAGAACTTCGTCCATAAGTTCAAGCTGAGATAAAATGTTTTCCTAATGGTATGGATGATACTACACGTTCAAATAAGATAGAAACAATGAAAATAAAAAGCATTCATTCATTCATTCATTCATTCATAAACTCTAAGGATAGACGATCACCATCCAAAAACCCTTAAAAGTAGAGTAATAGTTAATAAAACTCGTCCATAAATTTGGACGAGGGAATTGTACTTGAATGAATTTCAAAAAAAAAAAAAGAGATAAAAGCCCAAAACACTAGGGCACTTCCAAACAAAAGTAAAAATATAAAAACTTTCTGAAGCTGAAGTCACTTTGGTGGATTGGTCTTCGGATCATCCTGGGTCACCTCGTTATTAGCATCATCCTCCACATTGACGTCCTCAGAGCCCGTCGCAAGCAAGGAACTCACTGTAGCGAGGGAGATCATAAATGTATCGAAGTTCAAGTTAGGGAATGCGTCCTTGGCATCAGCACGAAAGTCCTCATACCTAGCAACATAATGGCTGTCTAGACGATTCTTGTATTTGCTAGACTTCTTAAAGGCTGATATGGCTTCCTCACATGCTTTCTCCAAGGACGAAGGAAATTCTGAGACTTGTCCCTCCAAATAAGCGATGTGAGTATCCTTCTCAATAGCATCTGCTTTAAGTTCCTCAACCTCGTCCTTCAACTTCTTCTATATTCCTTGCAAGCGATTGAGATCCTCAGTCAACCTAATCACCTCCCCCTTTTTCAATATAACTTCATTATTCAGCTCCTTAGCCTTCTCTTTCGCCGTCTTTGCCTCCTCAGCAAGTTCCTTGGCCTGGCACGTCGCTATATAAAACTTTGACATAGCTTGTGCATGGACGAAGGAAAGTTAAAGATTCTTTTCTTTAAAAAAAAAAAAAAAAACTTATTGAAAACACACAAGGACAAATAAAGGTCCTACCTTAAAGAGGTCATGAATTCCAGAACGTTCAAATTCCTTCACTGACATATTGTAACATTCGTTAACTTCATTGTCAGTGACGATTCCTTTGAGCGTCCTCCATGCATAGCCCTCGTCCAGCACCAAGTTGGAAGACGATCAGATGGCTCTAACGGATGAGGCTTGCGAGGAGTCTTAGCTGGAGGGGGAGTAGGATCAGTTTGAACATGGTGAATTATTTGGATGGGCTCCACGTTGACAGGAGGGTCGTCCAGATTCACCGTCGGAGGTGTAAATTTGGGGGCCTTGGAAAGAGATGAAGTTGGGTGGTTTTGTGTTTTTTGGAGCCTCAATGACTAGGAAGGTCGTCCAGGTCCACAGCACTAGAAACCTTTTTAGATTTTCTCTTCCCAGCCTGGACGAGAGCCTTCTGGACGACTTGTGGCACAAGAGCATCCTCGTCCCCACTAGTTACTATTTTTTCCTTATTTTCTCTCATCATAATTATTCCTACGACAAAGGAAGTCAGTTAATAAAAAAAAAAAGGGAAAGGAAATGAAGTAGAGATGGACGATACTTACTTCTGCGAGTAGTTTCTTCGTGGCCTAGGTTCTCAGCAGTAGGTTCTGGACCAAACCCCCACGTAGCCAAACTACTAAAAGTTACTAGATCATGAAAAGTCCTTCTAGGGAAGGCACGTACTTGGTCAATTCGATCCAAGTAAGATTTGTCCAAACGTGGACGAACAACAGCTGCACCAATAAAAAGAAAGGTGGTTAGACGATTGAGAGTTAGAAAAAGTGTAAGGAATAAAAGAAATAACACGGAAAGAAAGCATACCCTTAGGACGAAGGTGACCTATGGGGCTGGTAAAAGGAGGGAAGGGGGCACTACCAACATCTATTAGGTCCCCAGCCCAATTTCCAGAAATAATAAAAAACTCTTTTTTTCCAGAGCCTGTCAGACGAGCTGCGGCCCTTTATTAAGCTATAGTGAGAGCCTCTGGACGAGAACTGGTAAAAACCAGCAAACTTTTTTATTTCCGAGGGCTTATAACAATAGAGGAACTCGTCCACTGTTATAGGACATTCCCCTTCCAGTGCCTCACGCCATAGCACTTGCATGGCAACTATTGTCCTCCAACCATTGGGGTTGGGCTGGTTAGGACCAATGCCCAACTTATGAAGAAGACCTCTACAAAATGAATTTAAGGGAAACCTAAGACTAGCTAAGAGGTAAGATGTGTATACTCCCAAACCCGAAGAAGGAGAACAACACCACTCTCCTTCCTTGGGTAGACGAGGTTCGAACTCCCTGGGGATTTGATATCTATCTACTAAAGTTTTTAACTTAGGGGCATCTAAGGTGGACGCTACTTCAGGTGCACAGCTGTATATTAGGTTTTCCTCTTCCTCCTCATCGTCCTGAAAAGGGCTAGGTGGCGCTCTGGACGAGCTAGTCCTAGCTCCAAAGGCCGTCCTACGTTGCATTTCCCGAAATTCTTCTAGGGAAATACCAGGAACCCCAGACGAATAACGCTCGTCCAAGGAACTGCTGCTACTACAACTTGTGCTACCTTCACCACTCTCTTAACTACCAGACGAGATGTCCTGATACTTGTCTATTTCTCTCTTTGTACTACTAGACGAAGATATAGCTGAAATAAAGATCAAGATGAAAACCTAAAAGGAAGAGGAAATACCTGACAGAACTAGGACGAGGGCTAGACGTGGAGCTTGGACGAGATGACAGAAGGGAGTTTTTGAGAAAGGTAAAGGGCAAGAAAGAGAATGTGCCTATTTATAAGGCCCAAAAGTAGGGTCAGCGAAGCGACACCATCCATTAAGAAAATGACACGTGGCAATCGCTTGGTAAAGCGTAATCGACATAACTACTCAACGAGTTAAATCATGACACGTGGCTACATAAAGGGAATTAAATCCCCACAATATCCTTGGACGACACCCTGGACAAGGAGGCAACTAATGGGATAGCAAAAATTACCATCTATGGTTCGTCCAGAGGAGTCGTCCATGATCACCAGTTAACCAAATGGCCAGACCATCTCTGATTCGTCCAGATATGTCGTCCCTGGGTATTGATCAATTGAATAAACCTTAGGCAATCAGGTTGGAAGAGTCGTCCATGTGCAAAGCTCATGGACGACCACACAATAGCAATCTATACACAAAGAGTCGTCCATGGGCCAAGCACATGGACGACCATGTAACACTTTACAAAATTCTGGAGTTCTAGAGCGGTTAATCAACCCGTGTCCATCGCCAGCAATTTCTCCTAAGTATGTAACTTTTATCAGCGGTTACTACTTCTATAGCCGTTGGGGGAGTTATTTCGGTAATTTCAGACTTCCACGAATCTTGGGGAATTTACTAAACTAAATAATTGCCCGAGGTTCCCTATATAAGGGCCGGTCTGAATCAGGCAAAGGTAAGAGAGAGCATTCTGATTTTACTCCAAAACAGTTAGAATTCCATTCGTGGGAAGACACTAACTTAGTCATCGGAGGATTTTAGGCCGGTCCACCCCGGTCTCCTTTGATATTGTTTCTTTTTCAGGCCTTCGCTACCACCTTCAGCCCATCGAAGCTGAATTGTCCAGCCTACTGATTCTGTTCAGCATCAGGAGTAAAACCTTATTGTTCTTTAGCAAGTCTATTCCGGAGGAGGTGAAGCATGGAATCGAGATAGCCTTAAGTGTTCCAGAAATCTTGCACTATGAAAAATACCTTGGGTTTCCCTCCTTAGTTGAGAAAGGAAAAAAAGAAAGTTTTAACTACATTAAGGAGAAGGTTTGGCAGAAACTTCAAGGGTGGGAAGCAAAATTACTTTCACAACCCGGAAGGAAAGTGCTCTTAAAGGCGGTCATACAAGCCATCCCCACTTACACTCTGGGATGTTTTAAATTGCCGGTGAGTTTGTGCAATGAAATTGAGGCTCTAATCAAAAAATTTTGGTGGGGCCAAAGAGGCGATCGTAGGAAAATCCATTGGGTTAAATGGGAAGAGATGACAAAATCTAAGACTATTGGAGGTATGGGCTTTTGAGACCTTGCTATGTTCAATGATTCTCTTCTAGCAAAGCAAGCATGCGACTCTTGAATAATAAAACCTTACTATTTTTCAAAGTGTTTAAAGCTCGTTTCTTCCCCAATTCATCACTTTTGGGGGTTGCCGACTCAAGGATGGGGTCTTATGCCTGGAAAAGTATACTTAGAGGACGAGACATCATTCAAAGGGGGGCCTTATGGAAGGTAGGGAGTGGAGAAAAAATAAATATTTGGCAGCATCGTTGGTTGCCAAGAAAACACCCAACACTTTAGCCTATTTTCCCATTGGAGAGTTTCGAAAATCATAACGTCGACTCACTTATTGACCCAAGCATAAGAAGTTGGAATGAGCAGATGGTGGATGGATTATTTATGGAAGAGGATGCCAAGTTGATCAAGAAAATTCCCCTTAGTCGACACGTGATAGAGGACTCCTTGTATTGGCCTTACACTACCTCAGGAAATTACTCATTTAAGTCCGGATATAGGTTCCTTAAAGAAGAAGAGGAGCTACATTTGAATGCTCAAAACCCTCTAATCTGTCATAAGCGTGTTTGGAAGGAAGTATGGTAGATGCAAGCCCCACCAAAGATAAAAAATTTTCTTTGGAGAGCTTGTCGTAATGTACTTCCAACCAAACAAGCTTTGATGTGAAGGAAAATTTTAGAGGACCCAATCTGTGAAAGGTGTAAAATGGCAGTAGAGGATTTGGTGCATGCTTTATGGTTATGTCCAGAGCTGGATGTTGTGTGGGCTGATCAGGAAAAATGGGGGTTTAGGGGTGAAATTGATTTTACATTGTGAAGGAGCTGCTGTCATGGATGATAGAGGAAGTGAAATCACTGGAGATGCTAGCATACATGGCCTACACTGTTTGGAATCAAAGGAACAAGGTGAGGCTCAATCTTCAAGCTAGTCCGCTGCACCAAGTTGCTGCACTATCAGCAGAAATGTTGGCGTAATTCACAACCAACACAAAAGCTTCAGGTATGCAAGTGAGAAGCAACGGAACTAGAGGAAATAGATGGCAAGCACCGCAAGCTGGTCTTGTGAAAGTGAACTTTGACGGAGCGGTCTTTGGTGAATTAAACAAGTCAGGTGTTGGAATTGTAATAAGGGACAACAATGGGGCTGTATTAGCTTCATGTTCAGAGAAGATGTCTCAGGCGTATAAGGCCGAGGAGACAGAAGCATTGGCTACTCGGAAAGCCTTGATGTTCGCTCATGAGTTGGGGTTCCAAAGGGTAATACTAGAAGGTGATGCACTTGGTTTGATTCAAGCTTTGAAGTCACAAGAGCGGAACCTAAGCCCATTGGGTTTGCTGGTGGAGGATGTGAAAGCTTACTTGAATCATTTTCAAATAGTGTTGTATTCTCATGTAAAGAGAAATGGCAATATTGTAGCTCATAGTCTGGCAAAACATGCTATAAGCATACTAGATTTACAAGTATGGATGGAAGATGTACCCTCTCTTATTGTTTCGTTTTTGCATTCGGATATAACTCATTTACATTAATAAATGTACTTAAATTCTTTCTAAAAAAAAAAAGCTTCACAATTAGAGTATATATTCTATATATGAGTTTGTGTGTGATGACGACTATAAAATAATCCTTTTATATCATCTAGTAGGTTAGAAAACGAAATCCTAGAAAGTCACATTGTCATAGCCGAAAATCAGAAATGTAAATTCTTGATTTGCGAAGCTAAATAGATCGAGTAGTATTGAGAGGTATCGAGGTTCATTAATTCCTGATAGCAGCTTATATCAAACTGGTGTCGAGTTGTAGACTTGTTTCTTTATGTAGTCTTCATGTCTTTAATAGTACCACTTGTAAAGTTTATTCAACATATTTCGTGATATTCTTGAATCCACTTAAAACTGACCAAATACAAGTAAAGTGAATTTTGTAAAAGGATTGCCAACTGTTACAAAATATGACCCTAACAGATTCTTCTAATGATGAAGCACCCGAGAATTTGACCCTTCAGGAAGCCTATTATAAGTTGTGCACTGAATACATAAACTCTAAAAAACTTCCCATCTCCACAGAAAATAACTTAATGAGGTAAAAAATGAAAAAAAAAAAAATTTGATCTATTAGTAAAACTAGATGGGACTACTAGGTTAGTTGAGACTTTTGTTATAAAGAACATCTCTTTAGATGAGAAGGTCAAGAATATTAAGGTTGATCTGTGTCAAGCTAGAACTCAATTAGAGATGATGTCAAGCGCAAAGCTTGATGAGATTTTGAGTGCTCAAAAGCCTAGTTTTGATAAGACTGGCTTATGAAAGGCAGGATCCATTGACCCCTCTTTTTCCATAGCTTTTGGATCGAAGACTATGTTTGTGCCTCAATCCTAGAAGGTTGATAAAGGTAAGAGACCCATAGGTGATGTGTCTAATTCAAAAACCATTGTTAGACCTCCTTCTAGGAAAGCTAGTAGTTCTAAGACTACCTATGTTTGTCACTATTGTGGTGTTTTTTACCACACTCATCCTAATTGTTTCGAGTTTTATCCTCTTAAGCGAGTGTCAAAAAAGTCTTTGGTTTCTTCTCAAGGTTCTACACATTTTCTTGGAGAGGTATTAAAATCTTTGTGCTTTTTAACTTAGTTTAAGGGGAATGCAATTTCCTCTTTGTCCTCAGGTAGACATGCTAGGACCTATGCCTTTTCATCTTCACAGCCCAAAACTCAAGTTGTGTGGTTAAGGAAGGATTTCAAGACTTAATTTTCTTCTTGTTTGTCCTCTGCTTTAATTCTCTACATCTAAAGTAGGTTCATTTTTTCTTCCTTATTGTGTTTCATGCATATCATACATACTTAGAATCACTTGTATTTATTTGCATGTTTTCATTCATTGTATTGTTTTCGGCTTTTTTTTTTTTTTTTTTTTTAATTAGCCTTGTGTTTACTTTTTTTTTTTTTAGTCTAAATACAAAAATTGAAAAACATTAAAAACTCCCAAAAAGGCAAAAATATTTTTTGTTTCTTGTTTTTATTGTCTTGAGGTGTGTTACTCTCTATCTTAAATTGAAACATGCTTGACATTGTGGAGAAACTTGGAAAGTGTGTATTTAGCATAACTAGTGCATAACTACTTTGAGATGATACAAATGATGCTGTAAATTTATAAAAGTCATGTATGCACTGTAGTTTCTAATTTTTCACACGAATACTTGTTACACATAATTAAACTTTCTTGTAGGTTAATTTTATAAAATGAATATTCATTGAGAACCTTGAGTTTTTAATTCAGTCATTGATATAAGCCTTGAAAATTTTTTGTACTTTTCACGCATATTGAAAAGATAGTGGAAAGAGCTACCTCTAATTTAGTGCAAAGCTACACGATGTGTTATTCATAGAGAGGACTACATAATTCAATAGTTTGAAAGCTGCCACTCATGGATGTTTAAATTTGTTTTGGAGAGATAGGGTGGATAAAAATCATATGCAAATGCAATGAAAACCTCTTGAGAATACATTTTCATTGTGAAACTTGGAATTTCTATATTGTTTATTTGAACACATGGAAACCTCTTGCACGCTTGAATTTTAATTTCATTGAGAACCATATTTGTATAGTCTTAGGTGATCATTCTTGGAAGTGTTTACATGCATCTGTACATGGGTCACATAGTGTCAAGCTTTGTATAAAATGAAAGAGAGAATATTAATATTTATATGTGCAATTTCATTTTTTTTTTATCTCCTTAAAATGTTTTTCTCCAGCAATTGTTCTATAATTTTTTTTTTTTGAAACAGGAGAAAGTTGTTTTTACAACCCTTGTTCTTTATACAGGGAGTTTTATTTGTTTGCACTCCATGTGTGTGATATTCATATTTTGCATATGTTGTCCCCATCATATTCATAACATCTTGTTTTAATTACTTTCATGCTTGTATATGGATTCTTTGTGCCCCTTTGATCATCTTAACATTTATCTAGTGAAGCTTTATTGCTTTTTGTGCCTTCTGTCAATCATAACAAAAGGGGGAGAAAATGTTCGTGTAAGGGGCAAATGTGTTTTATTTTCTTAGGGGGAGAGCATTATGTACTTTGGGGGTTTTGTGACCATTTATTTATTGGTATACATATTTTTGAACTTTACTTGTTTATTATCTGTCATTGTTTTCTAGATAGTGTGCATAACGTGTTTGTTAAATGCTTTCAAGAAAGACAAGTATGGAGGCAATCAAAACAGTTAATCTTAGTTCGGGCTACGGTTTCTTGGAGCTGGCGTTGGTGTTGATTTTAGATTAGCTTGAATATGGATTTATTCTTTGTATTCGGGTTATTACTGTACTGGACTTACTTTTGTACTAGAGGTTTTGTCATAGAATGACAAAGGGAGAGATTGCTAGAGTCATGTGTTTTAATATTGTCAAACCATGCTAAATTATGTTTCTTTTATTGAGTTTTAAGGTGTCTTAAATTGTAATTGAAGATCAAGTTGAATCCTTTTTTTTGTTTCTCAAAAAAATAAAATAAATGATAGTGAATAAATAATATTGCCATATTAGTCAAGTTATATGACATTTGCTAGTACAAAATTGACAACTTTGTTATGATGTTTTTGAAAGAGAATTAAAAAGAAAAGGCTTTAAACACTACTTGGCTTTCTTTGTTTTCTTTCTTTCCTTTATTGGTGGAGTAATTTTCTTTGTGATTTAACCATATCATGGCATTTTAATAGAAATGTAAAATAGATAACTTAGGTGAATATTGTAAGATAAATATTGACATAGTTGCATAAAAAAATAGTGTTTTTGAAACATTTTTTACAAAGAAGTTGTAATAAGATACTTAATTACCTATAATCAATCTGTTGGGTTAAAATAGATTGACCCCAGTTAATTAAGTCAATTACCCAAGTTGATTAATTAGGTCAAATTACATGCAAATCGTGGAGGCACTAACAAATCACCAAATAACTAATATGTAGTGGAAAATAAATAACTTGGTGATTTGTTGACGAATAAGGAAAACCTCTCACAAGGCAAAAACCCCACCAAGTGAATTTAAGGTCACCACTCCCAAGAATCCACTAATCAATAATCAAGCGGATACAAGTATGAGGAATCTTACCACTACCCTGACCTATCCCAAAATACCAACCTACAGTTGAACCTTTGCTTCAATGCCCAATTAACCTCGATTTGTAGTAGACTTCTTTGCTTTGCACAAATCTCCAATCTGTTACTAACTCCTTTATATGGATCCTAGTACATGACTAACTCTAGCAACTCAATTGATTGTTGTTGGCTACAAAGTTCTTCACTTTATAAACGACGAAGATCAGGAAGCACTTGGTTACAAAACCCTAAGGCATAAAAACACAGTAGCTTCACACAAAGTATATGAGTTCTAGGTCTTTGTTTCCATTCTTGATGACTTTTAAAATAAGTCTTATATATGACTAGGGTTGTAGAGAGAGAAACCCTAATCATTTAAGTCACTATGGGCCGAAATTCATATCTGAGAAATCTAAAATCGTAATTCTTGACAGATCGAGCTTGTGTCGAGCTTCTCCAGTAATCCTTGATAGTAGCTAGTGTTGAGCTTGTGTCAAGACTTAATGAAATAGCTTTTCTTCACTTGTTTCTTGGATCAAACTTCATGTATTTAATGATACCACTTGATATGTTTGAACAACATACTTCTCGATACATTAATCCCAACTTAAATTTACCCAATTACAAGTAAAGTGCATTTTGTCAAAGGATTAGCCAATTACATAGAAAATATGACCCTAACACAATCAATCATCAATAAACACACACACACACACACACACACACACACACACACATATATATAGCAAAAAACTTATGAAGGAGAATATGAGGTTCTGCTATATGGCTCATTTTTTGAAAAGAGAATTGAAATACTCTTAAGCCACATAAAAAATAAGAACAAATTTAAAAAAAAAAATGGACTTTTTGTTTCTTTAGTTCCTTGTTTCAAGTCTTTTCCAATTAAAAAATAAAGATTCTTTTTAAGACTTTTTGTTTCATGATTTTTCCTGTTAAAGAAAATGGACTCTTTTCTTTTCACATCTTGCTCTTCTCATTTATATACACTAGCTCACAATCCTTCATGTCATTCTCCTCTTAAATACACCCAGACCAAGATCGATACCATTTACCTCCAACCCTTCAATGACACCTACCATGCTCCAACATTTTTGTGTCATCTAATCTTAACTCGTATGAGTTGGCTATGACAAGGGAAGAGGTCTTGCGTTTATTATTTATTAATGATGGCTTTATGGTCCTGAGGTTAAAGTCAGACATTGTGGGTTTTATAAAGGTTGGGATTGATTTTGGATGTTTGGAATTTTGGAGTAGGTTTTTTTATTATGTTGGTTGATGAAACAGAAATTTGCCTCGTCAGTATGTTCCTCATCAGTTGATGGACGACTTGTCAAACCTATGTCATAGAAAGCACTTAGTGGATAGGGGCACCGGTGTAGGGCCAGCCAAGGACCCTCCGATGCTTAAGTTAGCTTATTCTGTTTCTGGAAGAACTGTAATTTGTATTACTGTGTGTGTTTATGTCCTTTTTACCTTTTTTTTCCTGGCTTTATATAGCCTTAGGCTGAGTTAATATTCAGCAGACCGTTGTATTACAGTTGGATAATCAATGCTTAATGATGGCAATTTAACTCTAACGTTTTCTACTCATAACTGATCCTTAATTTTGCATTATTAGATGAAGGCAATGGCTTTGTGCTATTCATTGCTCGATTATTAATTACTACCCAGAGTTAATGCAGGCCCGCTCGTCCATACCCTTACTCGTCACTATTAGTGACGGTTTATGAATGATAGACGATCATTTGTATGCTACTCGTCAGTTGCCCCCTTTATTCCTTTGTCGTCTATCATGTGGACGAGCAAAGGAATATGGAAAGTCTGTTTTGGGCGGATCACTTTGTACGTGCCCCGCGATCCTCATCCCATCATTTTTATTATGCGGCAATATTTTCGTCAGCTGATTGCCACGTTCTATGATTGTGTTAGGCGCACGTGAAAGTTTTCCTTGAGTTTCCCGCGCATTGAATTCATTTCCTTATTTATCAAAAAGCTTTCTCATACCCCTCTTCTTCTTCTTCACTATACACTAAGCTTGGAGTCTGAAACTAAAAGAGAGTTCCTGTACTTTCTGCATGCTAAGACTCCTTTCTCTTTCTTAATGTTTGATTTTGATTTTATTAGGAAGGAAACTCCGTCTGTTTCATTCTTCTTTGCTAGGTTAGGAGTGTTTCTTGAGTCTTCTTGTGGACGCCGTCCCCAAGTAGGTTTATTTGTTCCTCAAAACTGTGGGGCTTTTAGGCATGTTTTGATTGGCCTTTACCTTTTGCTTCATCATTCTTTAATCGCCCATCATCTAAAGATGACTGCCATTGAGTACAAGGATAGCGATGTTAGGTCCAGTGAGTTAGAAACTGGTTTGTCATCAAGTGGTGAGTCCTTTGACAAAGATTTCGAAATTATAATGTCAAAACATTCGTCATCTTCAAAACCATCCTCTTCTTCAAAAATTCCTTCGTCTTCAATTCCCTTTCATGCTCTCTCTGAAACTTGCTTTTTAGAGATGAGGCATTTGAAATCTATTCGTAAGAGGTTTCAATTCCCTAAAGGGGTGTCTATAAGATTACCTCATCCTAATGAGAAAGCATGCACCTTTTTCATGTGGCCTTCGTTTTCCGGTTCATCCTTTTATTATTGATAAGAATGCAAAATGTCATATTTTTCTCCCTTAATGTTTATTCCTTTATACTCATTTGGTGCCTAAATGTACTCATTATTCTTATATTTTCATTTAGGATGCAAATGGAGGCATTAACTACAAAACGTAGCTAATTGGGCGATTTTGGACAGTTTCGACATTGCTTTGTAATCTGGGCATAACTCTCTTATCAGAGCTCCGATTGGGATGATTCAAGATGCTGCAGAACGCCAAGACAAAGCTATACAACTTACATGTTTTGAGTTTTGAGAGATACTGGTTGAATCAAGGTCGAAATTGGGCTTAAAGTTGCTGCATCTGCACTGTTGACGTTCTGGAATGTTTCTTTGCTTGAAATTCTAATACGCGGATCTGATGCGGTTTATTTTCGGAAGCTTCCAGATCTGGTGCATGAAAATTCCAGGTGGAAAACACCACTTTCCTAGTTATATTAGGACTTTGTTTTATTTTTAATATTTTTCCTTAATTAGTCAAATTTGGATATTATTATTTAGAATATTTTTAGGAGATTTTGTAGGCTTGAGAAAGGGGGAATTAACGTGTAAAAGAGGGAGGAGAAATCAGAATTGGACACACATGCCTCTCTCTCCCCTCTTCTCTAATTTTCTCCTTCAAGTTTTCTGTCATGGCCCTGCGTGGCTAAAACTTTTATACTTGGTCGAAGGAAACCGAAGCCTTAGAATCAATAAAATTGTGAGATCTAATATGTTTTTATTGTTCAATTTATGCTTTGAATATCGGATGTTCTTCTGTGCCTATTTTCATGATTGTCTTGTTTAATTACTAGGAGGTCTACTAGTTTATTATTCGTTGCAATCTACTACTAGGTTAGATATCAAATCCATAATTGTTTGATCCCTCTAATTTGTGAAGTAACCAAGATTTAATGATTTGCTGCGTCAGAAATTATTAGATCTTAGGAAGAACACTCGACTAAACTAAATGCAACCGCTTGTGCTTGTGTTGTTTAGTTTCATCGAACTCTCTAATTCTTAAGGTTGCTACTAGATTAAACCTTTAGCGCTTGTCTTGGGTTGTTTAATAGTTAGGGTTAATTAGATCGCTTGTTTTTCTAATTAACTGTGACTTAGGAGAAATAGGAAAATAGTTCCAACGGTGAATATTCAAAGTGTGAATTGATATATACGTGCATCGATGATCAATTGTAAAATTCCGATGGTGGATGTTGACTTAGACCAAGGTTTGCTCTTTTGATTGATTTCAATACTTTAATTTGAATTGTTCCTTAGTTGTTTTTCTTAAAATTGTTTTCATTATACTCAAACCCCCCGCCCCCCATCCTTGTTCACATAGCTTAAACTAGGCTAGATACTCTCGGTGGGAATGATCCTTACTCACACCATTACATATATTTTTAGGAGTATAGGTTTTATTTTTGGTTGCCTGCGACAGCACACCAAATTTTGGCGCCGTTTCCGGGGAGTGATTCCAGTTGATTTTTGTGCTTCTTGTGAACCTTATTTCATTCTTGAAATATCGTCGCATGCCTTTTGGCCTTTGCAACGCCCCAGCCACTTTCCAAAGGTGTATGGTTAGCATATTTTCATATTATATTGAGCATATCATAGAAGTCTTTATGGATGATTTCGCAGTTTATGGAGACTCCTTTGATATTTGTTTGCATAACCTTACACTTGTTCTTCAAAGATGCATAGAAACTAACCTCGTGTTGAATTATGAAAAATGTCATTTTATGGTTGAACAAGGTACAGTTTTGGGTCATGTTGTTTCATCTAGGGGAATTGAGGTAGATAAAGCTAAAGTTGATACTATTCAATCTTTACCTTATCCCACTAGTGCGCGGGAAGTTCGTTCTTTTCTTGGACATGCAGGTTTTTACCGAAGGTTCATCAAGGACTTCTCCAAAATAGCATTACCCCTATGCAAGTTGTTGCAAAAAGGATGTGGCTTTTGAGTTCGATGAGGCGTGTAAAAAGGCGTTTGATAAGATGAATGAATTGTTGACTTCTACCTAGTTATCCAGCCCCCTGACTGGAATGTTCCTCTCAAGATAATTTGTGACGCAAGTGATTATGCAATAGGCGCTGTTTTGGGTCAAAGAATTGGAAAAGCATCTAATGCCATTTATTATGCTTCAAGGACTTTGAATGATGCCCAGAGAAATTATTCTACTACTGAAAAAGAACTTTTAGCTATTGTTTTTGCTTTAGAAAAGTTTCAATCTTATTTGCTTGGTACTAAAGTCATTGTTTACTTTGATCATGCAGCTATTCATTATTTGATGATGAAGAAAGAGGCAAAACCAAGATTAATAAGATGGATACTTCTCTTGAGTGAATTTGATTTGGAGGTCAAAGAAAAAAGAGGGATAGAAAATCGTGTTGCAGATCATTTGAGTCATTTGGTTCACGTGGAGGATGAACTTCATCTGCGAGGAAAGGGTCCCTGACAAGCAATCATTCTTCACAAGTGTGACATTATCTTGGTATGCAAAT